>JARHVA010008896.1:70000-187500 GCA_037957365.1 Torreya grandis | reverse complement strand
TTACCCTTCTTTGGTTACTTGTAGAACATGCACAAACACACAATCAAATTTAGAGATCAATATATTTGTTTTTATAAAATTTAATACCTTAAAATTCATATTTATATATTCATATTGGATTAGTATAAAAATTCATTTTTAACACCATGGTCAAATTATGCATAGATCGAAAGTTATGGCATAAAAACTGAGCATTGGTTTTTTCTTTGTTAAATTTGAATATTTATATCCAAAAAGTAATAGTTAAACATAGAACATTATGATCACATATCATGCACTCACCGATAATATTAAATATGCACCATTGATATTATTTTATGAATCTTGACTTTTAACACACATTCTTCTAAAGCTAAATGTTAAACCTTAGTCACTTTGACCTTATCTTGTGCACCCTTACAATATTGACTAAATATGCACCGTCAATCTCTACAGATCAACCAAGTCTTTAACTATCAATTCTCAATATTATATCTAGATAATAACTCCTAATATCATGAAACTTGGAAACCTCATGTGCCTTTTAATCATTTCACTATCATTCCTTATGCTTGTGCCACTTGGTAGCCTCTCATGTAGTGTTGACTTTTGACTTGTTTGACATTGTTGATCTCTGTCAGTATGAACCACCACTCACTGTTGATATTTTGTTATACTAGAGATATTGTGACACTCTTCACCTATGAATTAAACCTTTAAAATCATGTTTTAATTTGAATAAACTTGATGGTCTCTGACACATCACTATCTGTATGTGCAAGTTTCAAGATTTATATCTCGAGCTAGACAACACTTCAAGACCCCAAATTTTTAGGGTATATTCTTGACATTATAGAAAACATATCCATGATACACTTTGACCAATATTGACCTTTTACATACCTACAATAAATACATAGACTTACTGATTCATCCATGTCTGAATGATGATTTGTGATGGTCTAGAAGACATTGCAAATTATCTAGGACGCCAACTTTGCACTTGCATATGTTTTACTTTGCTTTGACGCTTGACCTAAAAATTAGTGAAAATATATTGGGAATAAAAATAAATAAACCAATATGATCATTTTTTAAAAATATCCACACGTGTGAGATATGGCACCATTAAAAATCTTACTCAGCTCGTTCTTGCCTCATGCAAATTTGGCTATGGGAAAATAATGTCAAACTGCCTGGGAGCCCAATTTTTCCCCCACATAAATTTTGATGTGATTTGGTGCATGATATTAAATTTAATAAAAAAATAGTGACTAATTTGATCACAACTATATGACCAACTCCCTCTGACTCATTCACATGTGGTAATTATGACATCAACAAATTGCCTACTCAGATTTTTTACCACTAGACCCAAAATGCTTAGATGAAAACAATGATCAACCAAATGAAATATAATCAAGTACACAAGCACTCAAATCATATAAAAAATATTATATGACCCCTTTCACATTATCAATAATTCATACTCATCCCTGAACATCTCTAACCATGTCAAAACTGAAGATCAACCAAGCCATCATTAAGTACACTAAAACAAACACATTACACACTTTGTCATTGTCACTTAGGATATCAAAGAACTTCATCCACTCACCATGATGCATTCATGACATCACCATGACATCATTTAAAACTCTCCAAAAATATTTCCCTTTATCATTGATGTCAATAAACATCATTCAACTCACCTTCTCTCTCTTCAAGCACTCTCACACTAGGAACTTTCTCCCCCTTTGACATAATGACAAAGTGGGAAAAAACTGATCTTGAGGACATAAAAATACCATCAATAGGAAAAAATTATATTGGAAATATAATAAAAACTCCCCCTTACCTTGATCCTGACTCTTCTTTCCTTGACAACTTCCTCTTGCTACATGCCAACATTATTCTTCAACCAAGCATTGTAACCAATGAAGAAAGAACACACAACACATGAAAATCTAATGAAACTCACCAAGAATAATCTAAGATGGAATCCCTTAATATTTTTTATCTATTACACCTTTTTATCATCTTCATATCTCCATACGCCATGATAAACCACCATATAGGGTTACTAGCCTTCTCTCTCAAACCATCTTAAGGACCACCAATAGAACTTCTTTCCATACACCAAAAAGTAAAAATTATCTAAAAAAACTTGATAACATACCTTGAAATACTCATGCCTTTCTCTTTTGGAAACACTGAGTAAAAACATCAAATCTTCATACTAGCCTATCTAGACTCCTTGTAGCCCTACTTAGAACTTGTAGAGCCCAAAAATTTTAGTAGATAAATCCTCAAGACCTCAAACTTCATATATAGATAACTCTCATATTCCCCTTTAATCACACCAATTTGAAACACCTGTTTCATCTTATGAAACATACTTCCTTCACAAACCAACTACTTAATTAGGCCTTCATCTTGACAAAAAATGAATAATTTGAAAACCATAAACCTTTAAATTTATATGAAGCATTATTTGACAACTCATTTGGCCCATTAAACAAATTAATAAGCCTTAGACCTCAATTCTCAAGGAAAACCACTTTTCTAGCAGAGCCCAAAACCTTAGAATCTCAAAACAAATGAGGACAACACAACACCTTCCAATTAGCGCACACTCCTAAAACTTTTTTCACAATTGGAGATAGCCAATACATAATTTTGGACCAAGATTTGAGATTCCACACCTTTTGGAACCTTGACTTCCTATAACCCATTTTAGGACTTGCATGGTCTTAAACAAAAATTGGGAAACTCAAGAGCCAACAAAAATTTCCAATTTAAGTTTTAACATACCTCTAAATCAAAATAACACCTAGAGCACATCAAAAAAAAGTGCACAGACCTTTCTAAACATTAAACTCTTCTTGTCATTCCATCAATCTTATTAAGCCACCTAGAACCACCCATTCTGATTTTGTACTACAACTCCTTCACAAACTAATTGAGCAAACTCATGAAGTTGTTGTTCCCCCTTAACCAATGACCTTATAAGATCAACATAAGTCTTTGCATAGATTATAATTATGATCTTGATCACACAAAATTTCTTATCCACAAGAAAGATGTCTCCTAAGAAGTATAGGCAGAGATACCCTATGTCACAATGTCCTGGAATAATTTGAAATCAAGATTTTCCCACAACTCATATTCCTTCTCTTTGATCATCTTCTACTTATATTTATTATTTTTATTAGGATTAAGATAAGTAACATGATAATACACTATAAAAATATCCTTATTTTTTATGATTGGATTGACAATACATGGAAACAAAATAGATTGATGGCATATCTTTTCATCTGTAAAAACTTCCTTGCAACTTGAAACCTCATCACTAGGCTCTGACAATTTATGTTCTTTGTAAGATAATTTTTCATCAATAGAAATATTTTCACTTGGATCCATACTTACCTCATAACTATCCTTAACTAGTACCTTGGTCTTCTCCTTGAGCTTGGTCTCTTTATTCTTAATATGAATAGACAATGAGACTTCTTAGGGCTCTTCAACTTCTAAAGAATTCCATAGGAAATATATTACTTCGACCTACATTCTTATCATGACTCATAATTAATACCTTTTATCTCCATGAGTTAACTTGTCTTCTTCTTTTTACTTTGGGAGCATGATCAAATCTATTCTAACTTGTAGGCCTCTACTTATAGAATCTAGTAATGTGACCTCTCTATTCATAGTTATATCAAATAATACCTTTTAAAGAATCTCTTTCTATCTTACTAGATTTGGAAAAAATATTGAAATGTTTCATAGTTCATAACAATTGTAACACTCAATATTTATTGAAGGAAACTCAACTTGCCTTACTTTAAATGGATATTTTTTTGCAAAGTGTCTCACATCATGACAGTTGAAGCAATCAAACTTACTCACACATATTGATTAATTACCCCCATCATAGTTCCAAGAAAATTGATTTTTAATAGGTCTCTTACATTATCTATCCCTATAACCAAATTTATTACATGTGTAATAATAACCATTAAAACTTGCATACCTCATGGCATTTGGATATCTAATATGAATTATCTTCATTTTGCCAGCACCCTCATTCCTTGTCTAAAGATTTGTCTTCAAATTAAGAATGTTCTTGCTCAGATTAGTCTTCATCTTGTATTGAGTTATAGTCTTTGGTTATTCTTTGTATCTAAGACCAGTCTTATCACTTGCATGATTTTGATCATTCAGAATGTTGTCTAGATCACTTTAGCTCTTTTCAAATCTCGCAAATGAAATTACCTTACTAGATATATTTTTTTACTTAGATTTCAATGACTAATTTTTAATTACATACCTTGCACATTCATCTTATTTATATTTTAGGCTTGTAGACAGGATTTCCAATTTACAAATAAGATTTTTGACCATATCTTCATGCTCCTTAGCATCTTCATCCATTCTTGCCTCAAACATACTAAATTGCTCCTCAATGTCCTTAAGTTTAGATTTCATATTCTTATTGATCTTCTTCTCAATATTCAGTTCTTTATGAGCATTTATCAATGCAATCTCATAGTCTACTTCATCTTCATCTTCACCATCATTTTAATCAATCTAAGTAGACTCCTTTTGATGTGAACAACTACCTTCCTTAGCCATGAATAGATCTTTATCTTCAACAAGACCATCATCTTCATGATCATACTCTGAGTCATTAACTTCACTCTCATCTAATGAATTACAATCTTCTTTGGTATAGAGACTCTTCTTGTCTTTGAATTACTTCTTCTTGTTATCAAACCTTATGAATCCCTTTTTGATTTTATCAGACCTAAATGATCTCTTACCATCATCATGACCTTGATCATTTTATTCATCATCATCCTTATTATACTTATGAGGGAACTTATTATCGAATTGTCTTATCTCACCATAATTAAAACATTTGAGGGATATTTTACCTTTGTACTTGCTTGAATTGTCTTGAGGTTAAAGTAATTAGTTCATCCTCATCTATATCAAAAAATTCATCCTCTTTAGATTTCTTACCTTTGAACTTCTTCTTTACTTTCATTTCTATATTGAATGATGCTTCCTTCTTTGATGGCATATCATCATTCTTTCTTATCTCATAGGAAATAAGGGTGCCATGCAATTGATTCATCTTAAAATGAGTAATATCATGAATTTATTCTATAGCAAGTACTTTTGGATCAAACTTGGGTGATAGAGACCTTAATACCATTTGAACAATAGTATCCTCTTCAAGGTTCTCTCTAAGACCTCTGCTAATGTTCACAATCTCATCAACTCTCTATATAAAGGATGCCACAAAATCTTCTTCATTCATATTCAGACTTTCAAATTGCCTTTTGTGAGTCTTAAACTTAGCAATATTGACCTTTAAATCTCCTTCATAAATGATCTAAATTTTATCCCATATATCTTTATCATATTTCAATGGATTACCTTGGTATATTTAGTCTTTGAAATACCACAAGTAATAGCATCCATTGCCTTGGAATTGTTCTTAAACAACTTATTTTCTATAACACTAGATGGAGGAATAGTAGGAGTAACATAACCATCCACAACATATTTCCATACATCAAACCCTAGGGATATAATGTATGTCATCATCTTGTAACTCTAAAAAGCATAATTATATCCATTGAACATCTATTCTTGCTTAGTAGAGAAACCTCCTTGATGACTACCCATATTGTAACTTGTACCACCTTCAAGATGTCAAGCCTTTACCAAGGACCTGCTCTAATACCAATTGTTAGAGGTAAAATCACTGAGAAGGGTTGTGGGGGGGTGAATTAGTGAGCCCAAATATTTCAATTGCAATTTTAGCCCATTCAAACTATCAAACAATCATATATCAACTTGATCAAAAAACATTAATAAAAAAAACTCATTCATTCAATGTATACAAAATATTAAACACAACACATAGTTCCCATGGGAAACCCTCATGGGGAATAAAATTGACTTTCAAGCCTTCAACACATGGACTAATATCCTATAAAAATTACAAACAAGAGATTGATCAACTCCTTTAGACCATCAAACATTTATCATATCCTCTTGACCAAAGGTATTTAGTGGAACACCTATTACATAAGGAGTAACTACCCCTAAGGAAGATGAAATCCTTTAGACCCTCCTTTGAAAACCTCCACCTTATAAATTATGTCTTCAACACTTGATGATGGATATCTATTTTCTAACCCCTGCACAAACCCTCTCTATCTCAAAAAATCCTCTCACATAGGCATGTCACAATCTCTATCCTTCTTCACTCAAACTATCCTCATATGCACACTCATACCTATTTACATATCCTTAAACTAAAATATCACTATTTAGACATAAAAAATATGGCCTACAAGTCATACACATATTCCTAAATCTTCTCCACTCATTAACTCATCAATTCGGCACTCTACCTCTCCTTTGTTCCACAAATCTCACATGCACACTTTTCACTCTCTCACAAAGTGTTTTAAAATTATAGAAACCAACACATTTAGTTTCACTATATATATATCAATGATTAATTATCAATTCCACAATATTTCTTTATCATCCACAAAACATGCCTTCACCCTTAAGGCATCTCACATAGGTCATACATAAGCACAATCCACTTTCAAATAGGCCCATTCAATTCTTTGACACTTTTCCAAGGAAACTAAAACATATGAACACTTTAAAAATGCATGGACCCATTAAAAATGATCTATAGGTACTCCTTAAGTGTCCATATGCATCACAATACCCTTCTACTTAGGCATAATTTTCTCAAACAACTCTCTATACATAGTCATTATGAATGAACACACAATCACCTTCTAAGCATTTATTTATAATGCATATAATTATTCAATCATTCATAATACACATATATAATACTCATGGACTATACAACACTACCCAATATCCAATTCATCAAGATATATGAAAACAACATCAAAAGAGCTCAATTACCCTTCTCTGGTTACTTGTAAAACATGCACAAACACATAGTCAACTTTGGAGATCAATATATTTGTTTGTACACACTTCCAGACCTTGAAATTCATATTTTCATATGAAACTTGGAGTAATTTAAAAATTTATTTTTTACACCATGGTTAAATTATTCATACATTGAAATTTATGGTACAAAAATTGAGAACTATTTTTTCCTTTATTAAATTTGAATAGTTAAATCCAAACGGTCATAGTTAAACATCAAACATTATGCTCACATCTTGTATCCTCACCAATTATATTTAATACAAACCATTGATCTTATTGTATGAATATCAACCTTTAACACATAATCTACTAAAGCTAAATGTTAAACCTCAGTCACTTTGACCTCATCTTGTGTACCCTTACAATATTAACTAAATATGCATCATCGATATCTATGGATCGACCAGATATTTAACTAGAAACACTAATCATTAGATATATATTAGAACTCCTAATATCAAGCCACTTAGCACCCTCATGTGACTTCTAGGAGTTTCACTATAATTCCATGTGCTTGTACCACTTGGTAGTTTCTCATGCAATGTTGACTCTTGACTTGTCTCTCACCATTAATCTTTGTCAGTATGAACCACCACTCACCATTGATTTTTTGTTATACTAGTGATATTATGACACTTAACACCTACATGTGCAACCTTTTACATCATGGTTAAATTTTAATAAACATGATGGTCTCCGACCCATCACTATCTGTAAGTGTAACTTTGAAGATTTATTTCTCAAGATGGAAAACACTTCAAGACCCCAAAATTTTAGGGTAGATTATTGACATTATAGTAAACATATCCATGACATCCTTTGAAAAATATTAACCTTTTTCATACCTAAATAAATTTTCAAACTTACTACCTCATCATGTCTTCATGATGGTTTATGACGGTCTAGAAAACATTACAAATTACCTATGAAGCCAAATTTGCACTTGCATATCTTTTGTCACGCTTTGGCACTTGACATAAAAATTTGAATAAATAAATTTGGAAAAAAAATTAAAAATACCATATTATCATCTTGTTATAAAACATCGGCAAGATATTCCACCATCAAAATGGTTACTTAGCTCTTTGTTGCCTCATGCAAATTTGGCTAAGTATGGGAACACAATGTCAAACTACTTAGGAGCCCAACTTTGCACCCACATATATTTTGATTCACTTTATTACATCATATAAAATTTATCATAAAACAACTAGGGACTAATTTGATCTCAAACATATGACCAAATCCCTCTAACTCATCCACACATGGCAATTATGATGTCATCAAATTGTCTACTCAAATTTTCTACCACTAGACCCAAAATGTCTAGATGAAAACAATGATCAACTAGATGAAATCCACTCATGCACACAAGAACTCAAAGAATATAAAACATATTATATGATCCCTTTCACATGCTCATTCCTTCAAACTCATCCCTAAACATATCTAACGATGCCAAAATTGAATATCAACCAAGCCAGTATTAAGCACACTAGAACAAGCACATTGCACACTTTGTCATTATCACTAAGGCTATCAAAGCACTTCATCCACTCAGCAAGACACCTCCATGACATCACAATGACATCATTGATAACTCTCTAAAAAATCAATCAACCTTTACATCTCACTTAGACACTTCACAAGACATGTAAAAAAGGATTCTAAACTGAATATGAATGTTAAACAAGGACAACATGTCAAGGAAGAAAAGTTGATCACTTATCAAGATCAACTTGTTAAAAATACAAATTGAAACCAATTAAATGAGGAGGTAAAACCAAAATTATCTCATTTATCAAAGGCTTCAAAATTGGTAGGCCTTCATCATACACAAGTGGAGGATACAAACATAGGCTATCAGGGATGAATATATAGAGAAAGTGAGAGAAGGAGAGAAGGGCATAGGAGAGAGAGAGAGAGAGAGAGAGAGAGAGAGAGAGAGAGAGAGAGAGAGAGAGAGAGAGAGAGAGAGAGAGAGAGAGAGAGAGAGAGAGAGAGAGAGAGAGTGATAAGTGTATCATGAGTTAAATTAAATAAATGAGGTATAAAAATACTCCATATAGTACTAAAATACAAGTTTATTTATTTTATAGATGCTCTTCTCCAATAAGTGGCATGGAAGTTTCTTTTGGTTGCTTGACATTTTGCCTTGTTCTCTAAAACTACCCTTTCTCTTGGCTTGTGGAATGATAAGTGGCTTCATTGATGGTCAGGTCATGTTAAACTAATCTCTTTATATGCTCTTGATTCCTTTAATCTAATATTTGAAGGTTACCTTTGACACATCTCTTTATTCTCTTGTTAGGTGTTTTAAAGTTCATCTCATCTTATTATGCCAATCTTGGCCAAATAGATCAAAACTTGAGTTTTATCATATAATTAATATTATTCTCCATGAGAGGAATATTCATATCATATCAGACCTACAAAAAATCATATGGAGTCATCAAACTACACCTAAGATCTCATTTTTCACCAAAATCTCTCATTTAGACTCATTCCTTGTAGCCTTAAGAACATGTAAACCTCCTTATGTAGAAGAATGTCAAAAGTCTATTTGTAAAATAAAGTTTTTTTTGAGGACCTATTATCCTCTTATAACTCTATACCAAGTTTCATGTCCTAAATCTAAGTGAAATTGTCCTTTTTCTACTATTATCTCTCCTCAATTAGGCCTTCTTACCTAAAAACTATCTTTTGGGTCAAAATCACTCCCACACATGTGAAACTTAGGAAATTATTTTGATTCACTCTACCCATTAAAATACCATGCTCCATGACAATTTTTAGGTCCTGATACCCTATATGAATGGGTGAACGATGAAACTGTAAAAACCTTAGTCTAGGCATTTAAACATGACTAATAGGTGATTGAGGTGGTTTTCCAAGATATTTTTAGGTTCTATAGATTGGAATGAGTTTTTTCAAGTTTTAAACATCCTATCATAGGTCAATCCACTGAGTATATGTCTCTTGAAATGTTTTATAAGCCTACATATAGGCCTTTGGCTTGCCAAACAATGCATTTCTCCATTCTTCGCCAACTTGAAAACTTGCAAAGTTGATATGTCACCTTGGGATACCTATAGAGTTTTTTGGAAGATCATATGACCTATTTTAAGTCTTTATATACCTATATGATTTATTTAGAATCCACTTTATACCCTGCATACCTGAAAACACACCTAAACCCCTATTTTTATGACCATTTCATACACCTCTATACTTCCACATGCCAAAAAATAACTTAAAATGGTAATAAACAGATATTATAATGTCACAAAAGTAATTTATAGGTTTTAAAAATACATTAATATTCAATTTAAGGTCAATTTCTCCCATCGGGTCACTAGGAGGGTTTTAGGATGCTTTAAGGCATGTCAAGTTCTTAACAATAGTTCACAGAGGATAGAGCCTCTTCCCCTAAACTAATTCCACAATATTTAAGTGGAGAGACCCATAAAACACATAAAAACACCATTTTATACCATTCACCTTGTCATGAAATAACCAAATAGAATTTGGTAACCTGTTGGGTGGATGAGTGTCTATTTTTTAGGGCTAGAAAGAGATGAGGTCTGAGAGATCTATCTTGAATATGTCTTGAGATTAAAATGACCTGGTAGGGTATATAATACTCACCCCTAAATTTTCAAATTCTCCTTTTTCATCCTTATTATTCAGACCTATTATGATCACTACTATTTGATGCCTATGTTCTATGAGTCTAACACTAAGAGAAACCCTCATTAGATACGTTTGATCCTTTTATATTTATTAAATAGGTTCAATTCCTTATAAAATGTTTGTCTGTAGTCCATACCAGCTAATTATGTTACTCCTATTAAATACTCACTTTTAACCAATGTAATTTTTCCACAAAATTTCACATACAATTCTCAAGTCACTAAGGCTTGATAACTCTGCCTGTAGGTCTACAGGGTTTGAAATGAACCTATTTTGATCACTCTCCTGACTCTTTCCTAAGTTTTTTTTAAATTTTATTTATACTCATTACTCTATTAAATTTCATTTTACTCATAACTCAATATTAATGTTTAACATAACACCTTCCTCTCAAGTTTGAAAACCAACTAAGCTACTAAGCAATCATATAGGATTCTAATTTGGTTGTAAAACTAATTAGGTGCTCTGTTAAGGTCATTTTATTTATTTTAAACTAAAACTGAATGTATTAAGTGTATTATTAACTTTATGTCTTATGCATAATTTAAATACTACTCTGGGTAACTTGAACACCTCGTTTTCATAAGGGTCTTACTTTTTAGCTCAAAAGAGTGGACCTACAAGTCTACAGACTTGTAGGTATACTATAATTTTATTTTAAGTTAATTAATGGTATATTAAATATCCATATTAATTATTTAAATCACTCCATCACTTTCCAAATCCTCTCAATCCTCAAAACACTTCAATTTTTCAAGTTTTCTTCAAACTCGAAGGCCCAGGCCTGTAGGTAGCAATCTAGATCTTGACTATATCCATTACATGTTGAAGATAGGTATAATTTATATACCACTATCTAAAATTATTTATTGTTTATCTAAAATTTATTATGTCTATATAATTCTCCTTGACTCTCTTCAAACATCAATCTTGTATATTTCTTCTTAAGCTTGAAGACTAATCTTGAAATGTCCAAACAAGCCTGATTGTGGGTTTGTACTAAAGCACCCTTGGTTGTGAATTAAAATTGGGTATTTTGGAATTTATTTTGGAGTTTATTAAAGTTAAAATTCCTTGAATAAATCTCTAAATTTTATATACATATTTTCCACACTTCACTTAGACCTTCGAACATCATTTCAAATAAAGGGTTATTGTATTTGTGTGTAAAAGAGACCTACAAGTTTAGGTAAACCTATAGGCCTGCATTCAAATCAAGAAGCATTTTTTTGAGGTATGTTTTGAAACTTTAAAAATAATAATATAATTATCCATTATTTATTTCTCATTTCAAAACCTTCAAACAAACCTGACAAGGTAAAAACAAGACTTTTCAACCATTGTTACATAGGTAGTCCCATATGCATAGTCTTCAAGCTAGGAACACAAATGACACTTGGAGACTAGTAAACATAGTAATAAAATTATTGGATAAAATTTTATGGATTTTAAATATGTTTAATAATTTTCCAACCATTTGGATACATTAGAATTAGTAGAAAACTTTGAAACATCAAGTACAACCTACAACATGTCTTTATGAAGTTCTCATGCTCTAAACTCCAATAACACACATGACAAAATTGATGAATGAAAGTGTGAAATTTATGTTTAAAACTTTTAGTATATATTTAAAATACTCTCATGCTTCAACGAGTTCATTATTTCACCTTAGAGGCCTAAAAATGACCCTATCATGGTTTTACACCTAAAAAAACCACCTTAGCTCCTTAGCAATTTTTCATAAATATAAAGAGCTCAATAAAAAAAACAATTAAATTAATTTATATTTCATATGGGTCATAAAATATGGTCAAAATCTTATGATCTAACTCTACCTATATGGCATGTACCATCCACTTGAATTTTACCTTCATGAGCTTGTGAAGGGAGCAATGGAGGAGAGAGAGAGAGATTTCCTTGAATTTATGGAATATAAAACTTCATCCAAAAAATTAATATAAATTTTTTAACCCTAATAGACACCTAAAAACTATTTTCACATGAAAATGAGTTCATTACGTCTATACAAGTGCCTAAAACTCCTTTCTAAGTGTTGAAATTCAACAATTTGACCATTTTCTAGCATCTTGACATATAGGGAAGTTGTATAACTACTATAGGTACCCTATAAAGAGTGTTAATATAGATAATTAACTTTTTAGGCTTTATTATATGTTGTAATTAGCTAAAATTCACCTTTTTCCTCATAAAACATTACCTTAAAGTCCACAAAAGAACCTTAACCTTTCCAAACATGCATGAAATGTTTATACAAGTTGGTTGAGGCATTAAATGACATTGAATGGCACCTAAATACCTATTATACCACTTGAAAAATACATATTTCACCATGACATGTCTAGGCTAGTACAAATAAAGATAAATTGTTACCTTAATTTCTCCAAATAAACCTTAATCTTTACTAACAAGGATTTAAAAAGGCTATTAGGAGACCATATAATACATGAAAAATATATGGAAAAGGTTTAAAATGCATGATAATATATTTTTTTCCTATCGAGGTTGAAATTTTAATCCTAGGGGTTAAAATTGGTCAATAAATTAGTGATTCATAGGGGTAGTATGCCTACTATGCTAAATAAACCAATAGCCTTGTCCTTCCATTGGGAAATAGAGTCATTTGCACTCAGATTCAAACCTGACCAGACCATGACAATGCCAAAAAAACTTATTTGACCTATAAACATACAAAACAAGAACACACAAAGCAAAGGAAATGAACACACACATGTGCTAGCTAAGCACTTAGGGAACACAACAAATAAGAAAGTGACTAACTATATAAAACTAACCTAAAAGCAAATTCTTCATCTTGGATCAAAGGGGAAGCTTGTATTATCTCTTTCTCCATTAGGTGGAAAATGCCATGATTCAAGCAACCTTTTGGACCTTTCTCTTTTTGTCTTCACTCTCCTCTTGAATTCCAATCTTCTTGGCATTATCTCAAATGAAGTGATAGTTACAAACTACTCTCCTATGAAGATTAAGTCATCTTCTTCTTTAATAACCTTCTCATGATGCTACTTAGTTTTAATCTTAATAAATGTAATCTATCTAGGCATAATTTTTGGGTCTCCATGGCATCTTGAGTAACTTCATATTGCTTATCATCTACTACAAGTTCATTAATCTCTTTAGGGAGCTTTGAATACTCAATCCAAACTTGGTCATGATCCTCAACGGATGTATCTTGACCAACCTCTTCATAAGCATGCTCAATAGGAAATGTAACTTTACAAATAAATTCAATATCATGAATAGATTCAAGGTACTAATATCAATCATCTCTTAGCTCTTCTCTTTAATCAACATGAGAAAGATTAACTAGAAAAACATATTCATATTTCTCCTCAAGGACTATAGGGATGTCAAGAGTTTTAAATCCTTTTATGCAGTCATGATGTGATTGCAAGTAAGCTTCTTCAAGTTCATCTTGTTTCTCATTGTGAACTATGTCAACATCATTCATAACCTCATCTTGTTTTCTTAGAGAGACTTTAACATCAAGGTGAACTTTAACCTCAACAAGATCAGATGAAATTATATCTTCTTATTGAAACATACCACCAAGACCATATTCTATAACCTTATCTTTTAAAATTGATTTATATTTGTCTTCCTTAAGTGAAGTACCAATGAGGATCTACTCATCAAATTTACTTGAAACATCCTCATTAGCTAAAAATACAACCCTTTATTATTCACTTGCCTCTCATAGGACAAGTTATTCCCCAATAAGGGAGATGGTGGAAGGGTGATGAACATGTTCATGATTTTGAGAGGGGGTATGAGGTATGGTAGGTGGCTTATGGGTTGGATTGGGAATGGAGGGAGTGTTCTTTAAAATTGTGGTCTTGAATATTGAAGACTCTTCTAAGAATCCTTGGAGAGAAATCAAGTTTAGTTAGGATATGAGTGCTTTATCCTTCTGTACCAACACTTCATCTTTCTCATAGCCTTCTTGAGGATCTTTAACTTATGCAACTTGATTTTCAAACTTATCAACTAGGACCTCCTTATTGTTTTGAAATCCTTCTTGGACAGACCTCCCAGATGGAAAATATTTGGGTTCTTGAGGAGAGGAAAATGGATCTTGAATAAGAACAAAGTTTTCTTTGACTTCAATCTCTAAATCTTGGCTTACTTCAAATCTCTTAATTTTCAACTCCAAATATTCAATTTTCTTATCAATACTTTCTAAAAATAGCTTTTATTTAAGGTGGTTAATGAATTTATGAGGATAAGAAGCATAATATGGCTGATATGGGATACAAGAGGGCTCTTGAGGAGGTATGGGAGGGACTTGCATAGGTTCATATTTTATCTTGAATTCAAATCCCTAATCTATGCTTGTCTCACCTTGATTATTCCATGATTTCACCACTTGATTCTAGCTCAGAGTCTTCAAAGACTTCTTGGGGGGTTCTTGAGGAATAGAAGTAGAATATTGGTTCTCAACAATTGGCTACTCAACAAAAATATCCTCCTTCCTTTGATTTCTCTCTTGGATTGAATTTCAAGAAGGGAAATTTTGAATAACTTGAAAACACTTTGATACTCACTTGGAAAAGTCTCTTGGGGAAGAATGGGTGGCATATATGAGGGTTGAGGTGGTATATATGAAGACACATGGGGATGATAGGATTGAACCTACTATACTTCATGGACTCTTATCATATCTTCTATTTTTTGAATGAGACCACTTACATCTAAAATTTCACTTGAGAGGCTTTGACAATTTGCTCTCTCAATAAGTGCCCATTCTTCTTTCATTATTTGCAATGAGTCCCTCTCATATTATGAATGAGATGAACAAGGATATCTTTACCATATTCCCTTTGTGTGTTAAGACATATCATATATCTCTCATAGCCCAATATATTTTGTTTTAAGCTTGAAATGGATTGATTTGAGAAGTGGCTAGGGACATCTTGAACTTGAGAAGGCTAATCCTATGCAACATCATAGTAATGTAAGGGGAATGTAAGCTTATCATAGGTATGATGTGACTCATGTAAAGGTTGATATGGATTATAGTAACACTGATAAGGCTAATTATAGAACTTGTAAGGATTATTTTGAGGTTGATATGGAGTGTTATAGGACTAATATGCCCCTCTATTTACATAAAATTGAAATTCACCTCAAACTTAGCCATAACAACTTCATAAATATAATGAATTAAAATAAAACTTACTATGAAGAAGTGATTAGGTTGATATAACTAGATGATTGATCTTAGATTCATCATTTATATTGTTAGTGCCTCCAAAGGTTGATATTTGGAAGAACAACATCAACAATCCTTCTGTTACTTTGGACCCTAGTCCCACCAGGCATGCCAAAATTGTTATCAAATAAATTTACACCTTTTTAAAGGTATTTCAAGCCTTAGAAAATTTTTAATAAAATTTAATCATATTAATTTTTTAGGTGACATATTGGAGAGGTGAATCTCTAGGTTATATTGATGAATCACTTAGGCTCACAAACTACTCTACCAACTTGCTAGGAAAAGAGAGACGTACTCTATTGGAGGTGATGAACCAAAATAGTTGGACTACTACCAACTAACTATAAATTCACTTCAAACAAGAGAGTAATCGATAATAAATTATACTCCAAATATTCCTCTCTACATCAACATTTCCCATCAAGGTTGTGAAGAATGCTTGGGCTAGGAGGAATAGTCAAGAGGTCATCAATTGACACTAATGAGAAGACAAATCACTCAACCTTCACATATCACTTATAAACTTCACAAGACCTATAAAAAAGGATTCAAAACTAAATATTAATGATAAACAAGGAAAACATGTCAAGGAATCATAGCTAATCAGTTGTCAAGGTCAAGTAGTCAAGCATACACTTTGGAAACTAGTCAAAGGAGTAGGTAAAACTAGAATTTTCTCATTTATAATAGGATTTAAAATGGGCATGGATTTTACATACACAGGTTGAGGATACAATCATAGCCTATCAAGGATGAATATATAAAAAAAAGTGATGGAAGGGGAGTAGGACATGTGTGTGTGTGTGTGTGTGTGTGTGTGTGTGTGTGTGTGTGTGTGTGTGTGTGAGAGAGAGAGAGAGAGAGAGAGAGAGAGAGAGAGAGAGAGAGAGAGAGGAGAGAGAGAGAGAGAGAGAGAGAGAGAGAGAGAGAGAGAGAGAGAGAGAGAGAGAGAGAGAGAGAGAGAGAGAGAGAGAGAGAGAGACAAGTGTCTCATGAATTTAATTAAAGAAAGGAGATATGAAATTAATCTCATTAGATCCTCAAGGACATGTTTAGATCTCCTAGAGATGCTTTTCTCTAACATGTGGCATAGAAGTTTCTTTTGGTTACTTGACACCTTACTTTATTCTCCAAAATTTTCCTTTCTCTTAACTTGTGGAATAACAAGTGGCTTAATTTATGGTCATATAATGTTTAAATTATCTCTTTATATTCTTTTAACACCTTGAATATTATCTATAAAGGTTCCCTTTGACACATCATTTCTATTCTCTTGCTAAGTGTCTTGAAGTCCATCTTATCTTACTATGCCAATCTTGGCCAAATAGCTCAAAACCTTGATTTTTATTTTAAAACTACCATTATTATTCATTATAGGCATCTTCATATCATATTATACCTTAAAAAAAATAATATGGAGTCATCAAACTACCCCCCAAGATCTTGTTTTACACCAAAAACTCTCATTTGGCTTAATTCCTTGTAGCCCTAAAAATGTGTAAACCCTCCTTGTGTAGAACAATGTACAAAGTAAATTTGGAAAAAAAGAGGTATTTTTTAGGACCTAGTATCCCCTTACATCTCCAATTATAATTTTCATGTCCTAAATCCAAGTGGAAGTGTCTTTTGTACTTCTATTCTCTCTCCATAATCAGGCCTCAATTAGGCCTCCTTGCCTAGAAGCTAACTTTTGGCTCAAAATCACTCCCACACATGTGAAAATCATTAAAAGTTTGTGTTTAAATTTAACCATGATAATAACATTATCCATGTCAATTTTTATGTCATTAGACCCCTGTATAGATGGGTAAACCATGAAATGGTCAAAACCCTAGTCTAGGCATTTGAATAGGCCTCATAGGTGATTGGGGTATTTTTTTCAAGATATTTTTAGGTTATATATATTTAAATGATTTTTTTAAGGTATAAAACATACTATCATATCTCAATCCACTAAGGATATGTCTCTTTAAATGTTTTATAGGATTGCATATAGACCTTTTGGCTTACCAAAGAATGCATTTCTCCATTTTTGGCCAAATTGACAAGTTTAAGAGCTTATATGTCAGCTTGGGAGACATATATAGGTTTTTATAATATAATATTACATATTCCAAGTTTTTATATACCTCTATGCTTGATTTAGAAACAAATTTATACCATGCATACCTGTAAATACACCTAGAACCCTATTTTTATGACCATTTTTATACACCTCTATACTTCCACATACTAACCAATACCTTGAAATGGTGATCAAAGATATATTAATGTAAAAAAATTCAATTTATGGTTGAAAAATATCCATTATGAGGCATTTGAAGGTCAGTTTCTCATATCGGGTCAATAAGAGGGTTTTAAGAGGGTTTAAGGCATGTCAAGGTTCTTATCAATACTTCATAGAGGACATAACCTCTTCCCATAAAATAATTCCACAATATTTTATTTTATATACCCCTAAAAAACTTCCAAACACCATTTTACACCATGCACCTTGTCATGAAAGATCCAATCAAAATTTGGTAGCCTCTCGAGTAGATGAGTGTGTATTTATGAGGGTTAGAGAGAGATGAGGTTTAAAAAAGATATATTGAATTTTTATTGAGATTATAATGGAATTTTTAATGTATATAATACTCACATATCCATGTTAAAATGGTCCTTTTTCATCCTTATTCATCATGTCATGATCACTACTAGTTGATGCCTAGGTTTTATGAGTTGAACACTTAAAAAAACACTAATTGGTTATGTATGATCATTTTATCTTCATTTAAGTCATTAAAGAACTTGTAAAATTTTTTTGGATTACCTAAAACCTCATTATGGTCCTAAATTTCAATACTCACCGTCAAATATCTTACTTTTGTCACAAAATTACACATATAATTCTGAAGCCACTAAGGCTTGACAACTCTGTTGTAGGTTCACAGGGTTTGAAATGAACCTGTCTTAATCATTCTCATGATTATTTCCTAAGTTATTTTGAATTTTAGTGATCCTCATGAATCCATTCAATTGAATTTTACTTATACCTCAACATCAATGTTCAACATAACACATTTCTCTCAAGTTTGAAGACCAACTAAGCTACTAGGTAGTCCTATAGGATAACAATTTGGCTCCAAGACTAATTAGGTGATTTTTTTAGGTCATTTTATTTATTTAACACTAAATTTTGGATTATAAATCATATTATTACTTTTATTTTTTATTCGTAAGTCAAATACTACACTAGTCAACTTGGAACACCTAGCTCTTATAAGGGCCTTACTTTTTAGCTCAATAGAGTAGACATATAGGTATGCAGACCTATAGCTCTGATCTCATTTTTTTTTAAACTCATTTATGTTATATAAAATATACCTATTCATTAATTAAATCAATCCATCACTTTAAAAATCCTCTTAATCCTCAAAACCTTTCAATTTTTCAAGGTTTCTTCAAACCCTAAGACACATGCCTGTAGGTAGCAATCTGGCTCTTGACTATATCCATTGCATGTTGATGATAGGTTTTATTTGTATACCACTAAATGGAATTATTTATTGTTTGTTTTAACTTTAATATCTCTTCATAATTCTCCTTAACTCTCTTCAAACATCAATCTTTTATATTCCTTCTTAATCTTGAAGACTAATCTTGAAATGTCCAAACAGGCCTGACTGTGGGTGTGTACTAAGGCACCCTTGGTTGTGAATTAAAATTGGGTATTTTGGATTTTATTTAAGGTAAAATTCCTTGTATACATATCCAAAGTGTATATAAATATTTTCCACACTTCACTTAGACCTTTGAACATCATTTCAAGTAAATGGTTATTGAATTTGTGTGCAAAAGAGACCTACATGTCTAGGTAGACCTATAGGCTTGCATTCAAATCAAGAAGCCTTTTTTTTTAAGTCTAATTTTATCTTTTAAAATTTTTAATATCATTCTAAATTATTTCTTTGTGATCATCAACCACAATCAAACAACCCTAACAAGGTAAAAATAAGACTTTTCAAACCATTGATACACATGCAATCCCATATGCATACTCTTCAATATAGGAACACAAATGACACTTGGAGACTAGTACATATATTATTAAAATTATTGGATAACCTTTTATAGGGTGTCAATATGGTTAATCATTTGGATACATTTGAATTAGCAAAAGACTTTAAAACCTCAAGTACAACCTACAACTTGTCTTTATGAAATTCTAACCTTTAGAAACCTAATAGAAACATTTAAACTATTTTTAGCTAAAAATGATTTTAGGAAGTCTATACAAGTGCCTAAAACTCCCTTCTATGCATTGAAATTAAATAATCTAACCATTTTTTGACATCTTGACATATAGGGAAGTTGTATAACTACTCCAAGAACCTTAGAAAGAGTGTTAATATGGATCATTCACTTTTTAGGCTTTTTCATATGTTGGAATTATCCAAAAATAACCTTTTTCCTCATAAAACATTACCTTAAATTCCATAAACTAACCTTAAACTTTCCAGACATGCATGAAATGTTTATACAAGTTGGTTGAGGCATGAAATGAATTTGAAGGACACCTAAGGACCTATGAAACCACTTGATCAAGACTCATTACACCATGACATTTATAGGCTATTACAAGAAAATACAAAGTGTTACCTTAATTTCTTCAAATAAACCTTAATATTTTATAACAAGGATTTAGAAAGGCTATTAGGAGACCACCTAGTACATGAAAAATCTATGAATAAGGTTAAAAACACAACAATAATTTTTTCGCCTATAGGGGTTGATATTTTGACCTTGGGGGTCAAAATTGGTCAACAATCTCTATTAATAACCTCTTACAACTGATACACAAAATACTAATTATGTTAATATAATATTACTTATAGGGAAGGAATAACTCCACAATCACTTGCCACTTTGAGGGGGCTACCTCATTATCAAAGCATTTGGCTCTTAATTGATATATTTTACTTAGATGATTAAAATAGACTATGCCCCTCTATTTATACTAATTTTAATCTATCCCACTCATCCTTTCTATGCACGTGAGATTATTCCTTTCATATATTATTCACTACTATTAATTCTACCATTACTTTCCTCTATTCTACTCCCCAATATGTATTATATTACCCTCCCTAGGTATATAAAATTTTTATCATCCTTGCCAAATTATTATATTCACTTTTCACTCCTTTAAATATTTAAACAACCACCATTTTCATACCCTCCATCCTTCAAACGTCTTTTATCTATGAAATTCTAAATTCTATACAAAGATGAATCCTTAAGCTAATTTTAAGCTAAATCACATTACTTGTTTCAGTAATTGATAGGAAGAAACATTGAAATTATTTTATGAAATATAATTTAAAACCAATTTATCAAGACCCACAGAATAATCCTAAAATTAAGATGTTCAAAAAATCCATTCCAAGAGCTACCCTAGATTTAAAACCAAGTTCATACCCTAAATTAGGAAGGTTCTTAGACAAATAAAAAGTAGTACATGATGTAAAACTATCTCATTTAGATGTTATAACTATAAAATTAATGGCCTTGAGTAAATTTAATAAGTCTAAAGAGGGGAGCAAAGGAAGGTCAACCATGTAAATCTAGGTTGGCATGGTTTTTGGTCCTATAACACACTTTTACCCCTCTATTGTTAAATTATGGGCACAAAATTTCAACATAGATAATGATTCCACCAAGATGTAAATGTAGTAACATCCACATTGGACATTTTTGCATTAAAAATAGCAATAGTTTTTTAGGCATTATTGGAATGCAGGAGAAGAAAAACCCTAAATATTAAAGAATCATTAGAATTATGGAATAATAAAAGTATGAAAGAGAGATTGGTTATATCTAAATAATGTATACTCATAGGAAAGAATACAATTCCTTTGTAATCTTATGGCATCACATTTACAAAGGGTTGGGCAAGGAGTTTATACTTAATGAGTACATAAGTGTGTGTGTTTACAAAGGACATCCAAATAAATAGAATTATTTTAGAACTTTCTTCATAATTCATCTAAATTTAGACAAACCAATTATATATGACTAATAAAAGTACATTGTTTCTACTCAAAGGTATGACCTAGATAATTTTAGGAAAACCAAAAAATCCAAGTTCTAAAATTTCCTTTTTGAATTCAAATATCTCTTTAATTAACCTATCATCTTTGATATAGATAACTTGGGAAACATGGTGATTGTTCATGCATGGTGTTTGTCTATAATAAGAGAAGGGAGAGAATCAATATATTTCATTTTATATGACAAATTAATCATCCCTACATATGAATTAATAATATGTGAAGTGGTGACACTATTTCACTAGTGTTGTACTAACCTAATCAAGCCACCTAAAAGACCCCATGTAGCTAATTGATTTATTTTGTAGAACCACAGATTCATATGATTTTATAGAAGTATACTTCACCCTTACATATTTACTAAATATGTTTCTCATAGGATTATGTTCTTAAAATACATTATATAGTCATCTAAAATATATGCTTACAAATTTCATTGTAAGAAAAAGAAAGGTTAGTTTCCTATCCTACCTTATTTTCCATGGTGAATTGAAATTTGATAGGAATACCTTGTTTTTTTCTACCAAAAATATTAAATTGGAAAATTTTGAACTTTATTTTTATTGGATATATGACCCCAAGGGAATATTCAATTATTTTATGATAAAATATAAGTTTTCCCCTTTCATTCATTAAATCAAACAAAATTTTAAATGGATAGCTAACATTTAAAAGAAACTCTCATTTAAAGTGGAGAGGATGGATCAATAGTAGGCAAGAGATAGAAAAAATATTAAATAGGTTATTAACTCCCCCAAAAAATATGATTTGGAGGAACTTATACCAAATAAAAGTGCGTAATGTTAATCCAAATAAAGTACCTCATAAATTCAAATTAGAATTAGATAGAAATAACTAAAGCATAAATAAATAATTCAGTTGGTATATTATGAGATACTAAGTAGGAGACAGACAAGTGAAGTTTAAGGTCATGACAATGATTATATATATTTTGATATATGGAACCAATAACATCCCATAGATTCTCTCTATGATTTAGATGGTGGTTCTAAGCATAAATATAATAAGATTTATTGAGCTTATAGAACATCAATTACATAGTTGTATTTAAAGCCCTACATATGCCATAATATTCCTACAAAATAGGATGAGAATATAACCAAATAATAGTATGTAATCTTCTAAATTATGAAATAGGTATATAATAGACTTATTATACTAAGTTTAACAACTAATAAACTAACTAAAAACTACGTGAGTTATTTTATAGATAACAACCTAAATTTTACATATTAATTTTATTATGGTAAATGTATTCTAACATTGCCCCATTTAATTTATCATAGATTGGAGAGTACAAGAGATAGAAATTCTAAATGCCTCAAACTTATCACATGCAAGTGACTTCATGGAGACACTACATATTGATCTTGAGTGGGGAAATACTATATCTATATATTGTGTTGTTAAAAATGTTTGCATATGAAATGGACTTGAAATTTAATGTGCTTAGTGCTATCATGAAAAAATGGATTACAAACAAGTTTAAGAAAACCCTGATTATCAAAGTTTAGAATTATTAGCTAAGTTTGTGGAACTCCCAATCCTACTAGTATGCAATGTAGCCATATTGCCTCATAGACATCTCCTCTTGTAGTATGATATTTTGCTTTAGTATAAGAATGAGAAACAAAGTTATGATTCTTGATCCCCTATGAGATTAGACTAGATCCCAAAAAGAATACAAACCTAGAAATAGATTTTGTATCATCAATTGAACCTACATGATATGCATCCATGTATCCTATCAAAAAGAACTTATTATTCTGATATGATAGGCCATAATCCATTGTTCCTCGAATATATTTTAAGTACCACTTAGCTTCCTTGTAGTAGCTTACATTTGGCTCCTTCATGAACTGAGAAAGATAGATGACAACATAGATGATATTTATCCTAGTGCATGTGAGGTAGATGAGACTCCCAATCAACTGATGATTAATAATGTCATCTGCTAGTGGTGATGGATTTGAATGAGATAAATGAAGCCTTATCTCCATAGGTGTAGCCATTAGTTTGTAATCCATCATCCAAAACCTCTCAAGTAATACCTTAATATACTTCATTTGAGACATGAATATTTGGTTCTCTTTTTTCCATACTTATAATCCAAGATAATAGTGTAATAGCTTGAGACATATCATGTTAAATTTTTAGTTAAGATATTTATTTATTGCATCAATCATATTCACTGAGCTCCCAGTGATGAATACATTGTCGACATAAAAAATAATAATAACAATATACCCTCTTTATTTTTTAGGTAGAGATTGGAATCATATGGATTAATCTAAAATCCATGATTCATGAGATGCTCATCAATATTTATATACCAGGCTCTAGGATCTTGTTTGAGACCATACATAGATTTTATGAGTCTCCACACCTTCTACTCTTATCTTAGTGTGACATAACCTTCTGGTTAAGTCATGTAGACCTCTTCTTGTATATTTCCATTTAAGAAGGAACTTTTAATTCCCATATGATGAATGTTAAATAAAAATTATGTAGCCATTACAAAGATCATTTTGATTATCTTTATGTTAGTTGTAGTAGTAAAAGTTTCCTCATAGTCTATACCTTCTTTCTATGCATATCCCTTTGCTACAAGTCTTGCCTTTTACATTTTTATACTACCATCTACTTTGTATTTGGTATTAAAAACCCATTTCACCTGATAGGTTCATTCCTTAGTGGAAGATCAAGAAGATGCCATGTGTCATTATTAATGAAAGACTAATATTATGCATCTATGGGATCTTTCCAAGGTTTTAGCTCTAAGGCTTCACAGACTGTATAAGGCTCAAATGTTTCTTCAAAAATGCTCATTAAAGCCAAATTTACCGCTGTACAATCCATACTATGATTCTTTGTTATTATAGATGAATTATTTAGAGGTTCATCCAATTTTACATTTTGAATTATGTTCATATACCATTTAGGCATATATTGAGTAGTAGTTTGTCGTGTTAGAGATTTTGACTAACCATCACCACTATTTTCATCTAGAAAGTTTACATGTATTATTCTTGTATCATATGTCTTTGTGGAAGATGAACTTATTTCACCTTCTCATCAAGCATTACATCCCTAATAATAAATATCTTCATAGTCTTTGTGCTGAGTTGTGGAGCTAAAAGCTTCACTAGTGTGCAAATGTGGAGGTTACTAGGTTACATAGTAACCGGCATCGGTCAGGCCAATCAATGTCAATTATCTTCAGCTACACAGTAACCGACATCAGTTATGGTTGGTTGGCATCGGTCAGACAGGAATCGACATCGGTCATCTGTGTGTTTCCAAAACTATTTTCTAAATTTAGACGAATAGTTAGTTTGTATGTAAAGACTAATTTTAGTCTTGAGTCCACTTTTCTAATTATTTTTTGTTTTGGGATCTATTTAAGAGACCCATGGGGCTGTATTGTAATTAGGATGAGATCCTCAAAGTGTAAGATCTAGATGGTCTACAAGAGTGCAAGATCAGGAAGATCTACATGGTGAGCAAGGTCAATTAGATCTGTAGAGGTGCAAGATCAAGAAGATCTGCTGTAAGGTAGGCAAAACAACCATTGAGTTGATTGTCACTGGTACTTGGAGTAGGCAACAATAACCATTGGGTTAATTGTCACTAGAGGGAACAACTCAGTGTTGAGTTGGTTGTAATTGATTGAGAGAGAGAACTCTTGAGGGAGAATTACTGTACACCCAAGAGGTGTGGGAAGAACAGTGAGATTTCTTCATTGTATTTCCTTTTGGAAGAGTTGAATACAGATTATATTGTTTCTCATATCTCCTATTCTTTGTTGTTTCTAATTTCTAGTTACTTATTACTTCTAGTTTAATTCTGTGTTTAGTTACTTATACAAAAGTAATCAATTGAGCTATAAGGTACTAACAATTGGTATCAGAGTGAGCTATATGATCCTAACACTTTGGATCAATGAGCCAACATGCTTTCAACTCATTACTTCATCCTTCAACAATACATTCATGAGTTTTCTTATCCAATTTCTTCCTTTTATTCTTTGGGATATGCATGTATGCATGTATGATGAGAGACTTTCAACTTCATCCTAGTCCATGCTTTATATGATTTAATTTCATCAATATCTCTGGTGGGAAACCTATTTAGGAAGTATACATCTATGATACATGATTCTACCCAATATGAATGAGACATTGTGCATCATAAACCATGCTTCAAAATATATCTATAATGACATGGTTACACCTTTTTGTAACATCATTCTATTGTGGTGTATAAGGAGTAGTGTATTGACAATGTATATCATGTTCTACAAGGTATGTAGTGAACTTTTTACAAGTGTATTCCCCCCATGATTTGAGTGTAGGGCCTTGATTTTGCAACTAGTTTCAATTTCAACAAATGCCTTGAAATATTTGAAGGCTTAGAATGCATGATCCTTAGTCTTTAAAAAGGAAACCCACATCTTATGGGAATGACCATCAATAAAGAGTTGAAAATACTTATATCCTTTTTGGCTAGAAGTCATAGGTCTGAATAGATTGATGTGCACCAAGTCTAATGGATAAGGATATTGATATTCATTTTTTCCAAAATATAATCAATATCAGAAGATTATTTGAGTGTTGGAAGACCTATGACCATGTTTTGTTTTATTAATGCAAGTAAATACCCATAACTCAAATGACCATATCTTTTATACCATAGTTGAGATTTTTCTGTACCCTTCATAACAAGTGTCTAATGGTCATTGTGTAAAAGATCAAATTGAAACATCTTTCCTATATTTTAATCTTGTGTATTGGTTTTAAATCCTCAAGACTTGTTATTGATAACTCAAAACTTCTCACCATGATTGTGATCAAACTCAACTTTGAAATTGTGACTAAAAATTTGATTTATAAACATTAATTTCTTAGTGAGTCTTAGAACATATAGAACATATGTGATCATGGTAGTGTGGTTACCAAGTTGTAAAGAAACATCACCTTTACCCTGAATAGTGTATGATGAGTCATAACCAGGAGAAACATTACCCTAAGATCCTAATTGGTGTAAAGTGGAAAACCATTATTTATTTCATGTCATGTGCCCAAAATCAACACACCAAATGGAATGTGAATAATAAGATTCCTAATGTGTCTATATAGTAAATACATGATCATCTTCTAAAGAATGATAATCCTCAACAACATTCCCATCTTGTGTTTTTCTTATTCCAATATTTTTTGGAATGGGGTTCAGGCTTTGCTGACTGAGGTGGATTCTATGAAGTGTGATTCTTACTTGATGAGCCCTATGTGAATTTATCATATCAATAATGTTTGAGGTTATGACTCATATTTACATAAATAGGACAAACCTTTTGTGAATGGGATTTTTTCCCTTGCTAGTGTTGTTGATTGTTCTACTTAGGGTTTTGTTTAAAAGTCCTCATAGGCTTCTTCCCTTTCTAAGAGGAGGTAAGTACATGCTCTTCATCAATTTCCTCTATATTTTGCATGGATTATTCCTATTGAAACATGTTAAATAATGAGGCAAAGGTTGGTTTATAACCCATGACATTCAATGTGGTCAATAAAAATTTGTATACGGGGGGAAAAGCTCTTAGGATAATATAAACTAAAGAGTCATCTTTCACTGGTTCACCCAATGCTTCAAGTAAAGTCCACAAATTTAAAAATCTATGAAGAAAATCCTCCACTTTTATTTAAATTTTAAATTTAGACTATGGATTTGGATTTGTATATTAATCCATTTTTTATTCTTTAACTCAAAAATTTTTTGAAGCTTATCCCAAGCATCCTAAGCTATAGTGGCATTATAGATATGAGGTTGTACCTCATTCGAGACTCTAAACATGATTCTGAGCTTAGCCTTCTAATTATCTTTGTCATATTTGCACTACTAATAAGCATCAGTAGCATATCAGGTCCATGTTCCATCAAAAACTATCCATATATACTCAAATTCCAAGTGGGTTTTAACCTTAGTTTTCCACATAGCATAGTTGTCACCTCAAAGAAGTTGAGTGTCTAGCAAAACAAAATATAACTCATTTTTAGCCATATGTGAAAATTTGATCAAATTATAGAAAGGAGATGGATTTATACTTTATAACTCCAAAGGCTTTTATACATTGTCAAATTGATATACCAAACTTCTCTATATGCACACCTTCCTATATCCCTATCAATACTAGAAGAGCTCCTCCTTTTGATATACTTATCAGTATGTGAAAGAGAATGTAACACATGTGAGAGAAGAATGGTATTGGTTACATACATAGTACATGAAAGATATTTGTTCTATCATTAACACTTACTTAGAATTAATTATATAAACATGACCATAACTTCCCTATATACTTAGAAATTCCAACTATTAGGATTTATGTCTATCGATAGTAATGAATGGGTAACGGATGGATGATTTATGAATATTTTTGGACCTTATCACTCCCTAATGATTTAAAGGTTTGATTTATAGATTTTATTATTGTAGCTATGTTAGGATATAAATTTATTAGTTCAAAGCATGATGACATTGATCATAAATGTGAACCAAAGGCATCATTGATACTGAACACTGCAAATGAGATTTTTACAATCTCATTATTTTTGTATTGATTTTATTTTCCAAAATTAAAAACTTTAAAAAATGTTTATAAATTACAATTTTAAATTATTTAAAAAATTGAAAATACAATTCCATAAATGAAAAAATGAAAATGATCCCTCCATTTTTTTCATTTTCTTGTTTTGTCTTTTCTAGTTTTTTTTGTCTTTTACACTAGTTTGTGATTTGAAATCGATACCTCTTATGGATAGATTTTAGAATATATATATATATATATATATATATATATATATATATATATATATATATATATATATATATATATATATATATATATATATATATATATATATATATATATATATATATATATATACCGGCTCTTATATGTATTATTTTAGATTTATAAAAGATAAAATTAAAATATAAACTACAAAAATCACACCTTATAAAGCGTAATCCACCATGGAGTGTTGATTTGGTAGAAGAAATAAAGTAAAATGCCTCTATATTATCCACTTAACAAGATTTAAATAGAACACCAACTTTAAATCTTTCAAATAGGATTTACACATGTAAGAAATGATTTTAGGTGGAAATATATGCATCACAAAATAATATCCAACAATCAATTCTAGAAAAATAGGTCCGTATAGAAATTGGTGAATGAAAACTGATCTTCTAGTTCAATTACTGATCAAATGATTACATCACCTTTAGGTCTTTCCAATTACTTTATGGATATAGGAACAAGTGTATGGCATAGGTTGGGGTGTCTCATCATGGAATAGATAAGACCATATAAAAAATAGATTTTAAAAATATTGATCGTACGACTGGTAATTAAAAAAAATGATCTAAAGTTGAAATAATTTCTCCAAATAACTACTGTAAGTTGAATTCTTACAAATGTATGTATGTAAACTTTCAAAAGTGTATGGCCAAGTGTGGGAGGATGTTGGTATGAATAGATAATATTTTCCAAAAAATAGATCTAACAAATTCATTCCATATGGTCTACAATAGTAAAAAAATAGTCTACATGTAGAAAATGATCAAGAACAAATCTTTGACATTCAAAAAGTTATATTACCTATTATAAAACTATATGTCTAGTTGGAAAAATGTGCACAGGGGATTAATACATGTCTATAAAAAATATCTTCTCATGATGCTCATATGACCATATATGGTTAAAAACTGATTTGTTGTAAGATAAAAGGAGAGACACAGATGTATACAACCTAATGTCTAAAAAATCTATATATAATAGTCTAGAATGAACCAAATAAATTCAAAATGTTAAAAAACATACTATCTAATCTCTTGCAGCTTCAAATTCTTGCCTATGGAGTGTGAACGGCTTGGTGTGAAGGCAAACCTATATGGGTAGCTTGATTTTTTTTCTTCAAATCTAGCAAAACACACCATAATATTTATAAGTGCCATCTAACTTTTACAATAGAATTTTTGGTAGAGTCTTACTTTGAAAATGCTCCACTCTGATACCAAATCTTATCATATATCCAATAATATTTATTGAGCTCACATAATATCAATTACAAAGACATATATAAATCCCTACATATGCTCATAATAATCCTAAAAATTAGGATGATCATATAACTGAATAACAATCCACAATATTCTAAATTATGAAATAGGTCCATAATAGACTTATTTTACTAACTTAGTTTAACAACTAAAAAAATAACTAAAAACTACGTGAGTTGTTTTATAGATAACCTCTCTTTTACATATCAATATTACTATGGTAAATTTATTCTAATAGTAGTGATGAAGAAGAATAATAAGAAGCATTAGACTACTCCAACTATAATCCTAAAATTAGCAATCAAATGCTGGAAAATATACCAAATGAACTACTATTTTAGAGAAACAAACATATTCTTATGTTAGTCTTGGTGCTTAAAACCAAGAAGTGTGAATGCTAATTGAACTTGATGTTAAAGGTTCCATACATATATTTGGAACTATCCCTAATACTTTAGCTAAATAAGTGTAGGACATTAGAACTAAGACTCTACCTATATTAACTAGCAATTATTTGATAGTGTTTATCTTATAAATTCAACTAGTGAGTATTACAAAACCAACAAGTCTTTTTAAGGCTGAGAAAGGAAGTATAGAGGATTTTTGGAAATAGAACCATTGCTTAAAATTTCAAATTTTGATTTGACATATCCTAAGGTAAAAATTATGATATGTACAATAAAGGCATATACAAATATGCCCTCTTTTCTCTCCTCTCCAACTACGTTAACATCTAACATGAACACTATATTCCAATTGGGTGGTCTAACCAACCAAGTGAATGCAATTTCAATATTAACTATTTCTATGTAACTATAAAAGATTGGTCTAATCCCAACTAAAATTCCTAGTACACCTACCACTATTATTGCAATCCCTAATTTATCTATCCAAATATACACTTCACAAGATTTGATTTGAGCCTTTGAGACTCCTACCTAGCAACTGCCTCTATCCACTTCTACCATGTACTTAGTTCAAAAAATTCCCATTTAACCCATCAATATACTTGATTCCATTAGGTATTATCAATAGTGATCCCTAACTCTAAACTAGACAAGCTTATATTCTAATCCATTTTTTAGTAACACATAAGTTTCCACTAAAAACTTCATTACTAATATAATGAGTTAAAATAATTTGAATGGCCCTAATTACACCAAGAGTCATAAAACCTAAATTACAAATGTTTTTTTTTAGGATTATCAAATGGAGGGTACTTATATAAATATAATAAGAATAAGAGTAAAAGAGACTGTAATTTTAAATAATAAGGTAAAGGAATGAATGGATCTTTATTATGTGGAGAAGAGCAAGAAATTGAGGAAATTAGAAGATCAACTTGAGAAGACAACAAAATAACATCAAACTAAAAAAGAAAAGAATAAATAAATAAAAATGAAAAATAAGGAGATGAATAATATATTAATATTAAGGAAGTTAGATGATGTTGATATTGAGATATTTAAAATTTAAGTAGTTAGTGTAAATCAACATCTTTCAAAGGCTGAAGAGGACCTAACTAAATAGAAAGAAAGTTTTATAGAGACTAAATAACTTTTAAAAAGACTTATCAAGCTCAATGGGATGAGATCACCAAATTAGAAAAGAAAATTAGGACTAGGTGGGAATACATAGATGAAATGGACCTCTCAATTGGATAAATAAAGTCAAATTTAATAGTTTATCTCTAATCGTGGAATATTGATTTATAATGGCTAATGTGATTTTGTAAAAGACATATGTAAAGACCCTAGGGGAATATTAAATTATTTGATTATAGAATATATGTTTTCCTCATTCATTCATGAATGCAAGCCAAAATTTTAGTAGATAGATAACATATCCCCTTGGAAGGAAACTCTCATTTAAGGTCGAGAAGATGGATCAAAAGCAGGGAAGAGATAGGTTTAAATATTAAACAACTTATTGATTACCCTAGAACCTATTACTTGGATGAATGTTTTCCAAATAAATGTGCATAATACTAATCCAACCAAATTACCTCATAAGTTCAAATCAAAATTAGATATAAATAATGAAATCATGGAAAAACATCTCAATTGGTGTATTATGAGATACCAAGTAAAAGACACACAAAGTGATAATCAACAGGCATATAATGTAATCATGAAAACTTGATTCACAATGAATAATAACATAAAATATTGAGATTAAGATATATTTTATTGTTAGATCAAGGTCTAAAATAGAAATAATATGGATTATATAATAATCAAATTTATTATGGAATACTCTAATGAACAACTAACTGTCATGAAAAAAGATGTGGATACCCTGATTGAATTTAGACTACCAATACCCTTTAGGGAAGGTAAATATTGATCAAAGAAGAGGAATTTTTGACATTGTTTAATGCCAAAAGAGAATATCAAAGTTTTTTCAATAATTGTATTTCTTATCTTATAAAACAAAATGTTATCAACCTAATTGAACAAACAATATGTTTACAAATGTAAATGGAGGGCATTCTCTAATAGTGTTAAAAATTAAATATCATTGTATGGTAGATTTGTTAGTTAAATTTAAAAAATACAAATAAATAAATTTGCATGAGGAAGTCTTTTACCCTAATTTTTTTAGATACCCTAATAAGATATAAACTAGTAGAATAATTAAAATATTAAGATATGGCATTCAAGCATACATCTACATGTAAAATAATTAAACTAATTGTAATGATTCTATAATTGTCATATGTTAAATATAGTATGTAAAAATAGGGATGAGTACTTAGCTTTCTAGTTAATTTTTTGACTATGATTGGATTATAGAAGTGGGAGTCAGACTAAAGTTTGACTATTATTAATCAAGTTTGGGAACTTTACTATCTATGCAAGGTTGGTTTCATCGATCTAGGTTACTATCAACTATTGATATTGGCATGTGTTAGTTGGTAATGACCTGTGTACAAATGAAATACTATCACTATATGGTCACCTTTTTATATCTCTATAATCTCTATATGTGTTATGTGAAACCTTGATTATACACATGACTATATAAATTGGTCTCTTTTACCTTGAAACCCTAGGTGTGCTTATGAGGGATAGAAACCTATAATAATTGTTCAAAAATATATAACACATTTCTAATAAAACTCCCACTTGTTGAATAATTTCCATATGGAGCCACATGGCCATACCTTCAATATATAATGGTAGCTATGCCCATTTATTTTTTGCACTAATAAAATTTATTAGTGCTCATAGCATTTATCATAAAATTAATAATGTTCTCACCTATGTCCACATTATATAATAGTATTTACTTCTCCTCTACCATATCCCTTAAAAATGGTATTTCAAATCAATTTGTTTCATCTAGGGTGCTACTCATGGTTCCTTGCAAAAAAATTTAAATTTGAGAGTAAAAATATATCCTTACATCCTTTCAATCAAACCCAAAAATATAAATTATCCTTTTAATCCAAACTACTCACTTTCCTAAGTAACTACCATGCACTTAAACTTTGTGGTGGATATCAAAACACTAGCCTACCATTTTCTCACCCAACTTAAAATTACACCAAATAAGTTAAACACATACCCACCAGTAGATCTTTGATAATCAAGATATTGATCCCAATCTAAATCCACAAAACCATTTAGATTCAATGTTTTTCTTTTGCTAGGATTACCCTAATAGTAGATTACATAATTTGACATCTTGCACAAATACCTAAAGATCCTCTTCACTGTAGTCTAATGTTACTTTCCTAGTTGACATAAATATGATCACTACTCCCACTATATGAGAAATTTTAGGTCTAGTATAAAAAAATTCATACATCAACCTACCAACAACACTAACATACAAGACTAGAGATATGTCTTCAATTTTTGATGTTGATGCATTAGTAGTTATTTTCATAACTAAATCATCTAAAGAGTTAGGAAAAGAAGAAGGAAAATTGATACAATTTTCATCTTCATCCATTTTAATTTAATAAATAGTAACTTAATTACCATAATATTGAAAGCATTCAGATGTTTAGCTATAGTGTCACCATCATTCATTCTCAATGACTACAACTTATTTTGGAGAAATAGTTTTTTCACTAAGGATTTTATTTGATACAAAGTCTCCAACTTATCCCATATGTTTTTAGAAGTTTTATCCATCAATACATTCAACAAAACTAAATATAAAAAATACAATCTAATTGACCTCTTTACCTTTATATTGATCTTTGCCCATTCGTATGCCTTAACATCGATAAATTGCACTCATGGTACAATAACCCACTTATCTATGTCCATAATAAGATCTTCCATCTTGAGATTTCACAACTAAAAATGTTGACTATTGAATTTTTCACTCTCTATCCTCATCCTTCTTGGCATTCTCCTTTGCTTGGAAATCTTCTCACACACAAAGATCCCACTAAAATAATAGTTTATCACAATTTAAATAAATTTTGACTATTCACTTAAAGCTAAGACCTAGCTCAGATACCAAATGAAGATAAATATAGACCATAAACCTGATATAATAAAATGATAGAATTAATACTAACATAATCCTTAAGCTAAATAATAATAAATATAACATACACACAACATTACATAGTACACATGATTTCACCTAGGATAACCCTTTCGAGTTAAAAACCCAACATAGTAACTCCTTTATTATATTAAATCAACTATTTAAAATATAATAATGTACTTTAAAGTTTTGTTTTTCTATACTATATGTTTGAGTATATATAGACACATCAATATGTAACTATAAAATTGGTATTAAAATACCTTGGGCACCAAAACCATGGGCTATATTATGATAAAACCACCAAAATGCATGCCAATGTGGTCATAAAAATATCCTATTATAGTGTAAATCATATAAAATATAAAACATGTATATTTAATTACCCTAAAAGAACTAATAACTGATAACATTGAGAGTAGGATACATTTTTATTATCATGTCAAGGTCTATAATGAAATGAATATGGATTATTTGACAATAAAATCTAATATGGAATTTTCCAATGAATAACTAATAGACATGAAAAAAATATGTGGATACCCTGATTGAGTTAGGACTACTAGTATCCTTCAGGGAAGATAAATATTGATCAAAGAAGAGGAATTTTATGACACTATTGATACACAAAAGAGAAGATCAAAGTATCTTCAATAATTGTTGTTCTTCTCTTATAGCACAAAACATGATTAACCTTATGGAATAATCATTAAAGTGACAAAAGGAAATGGAGGCCACTATCTAACAGTGTCAAAAATTTGAACATAGTCTTATGGTAGATTTGTTCAGTGAATTAAATGAAAAAAACAAATAATAAATCTACGTGAGAAAGTGTTTTATCTTAATTTGTTTCATAAACTCTAATAGGGTATAAACTAATAGAATAATTTAGATATTAAGAAATGAAAATAAATCATACATTTGAATGAAAAATATTGTACAATGACTTGATAAGAGGCATATGCTAGATTTATTAAGTACAATAAAGGGATGAGTATTTATATTTTTTGGTTGACTGTCCAACTATGACTATATTTTGGAAGTAGAAATAAATGAAAATTAAGCTTATGATTTGTTTGGTTCAGGAACGATACTTATGTCTATGCAAGGCCAATTTTGTTGATCTAGGTAAGTATCAACTATCAATATTTACTGGGTGGTATTGACAAGTGAATAAATGAGGGATTATTATTATCATATGACTAGTCACCTTTGCCTATCTCTTTGAGCTCTATATGTGTTATGTTAAACCTTGATGATGCACACAACTTCAAAAATTAGTCTCCTTCACCTTGAAATCTTAGTTATGCTTATGAGGGATAGAAACCTATAGAAAATAGAAAAGTGTAATGTGTTGAGCTTAACTCAATCAACCCCATTCAATGATTGACAACTACCTACATATTTGATACTCCAAGTATGGAAATAGAACCATAATAGTTATCCCACCTAGTGTGGTGTAAAATTGTGTTCCTTCATTATATGTATGCATCTAATGATTTGTCTTTGATACCTTATAATTTTTTCTTTGAATTATATTTGGAATACTTTAGACTTGTCTTGTGATTAATCCTAGTGATAAATTCATAATTTGGGAAGGATAGGGAATATTTTCTCAATGTTAAATATTTATAGATGTGTACCAAATAAGTGCCAAGTCCCATATTAAGTGAGACCTTGATTTGTATAAATATGAGTCTAATTTGGTAATTTATCACACCATTAACATACTAGGAAAATGAGCTAAACTTAAGGAAAGGTTTTATTTTAAAAATTAACCATTGGTAAGAGAGGGTTGGTTCTAACTAGATTGGTTTGGTATCAACTAGAGATACTAACCTAAATTGATAAAACTAACATGTCTTTAGTTTTACTAAATTGAAGGTCTATAGATGTATGTACAAGATATTTAAAAAGTTTGAAATAGATAGTGAGGTTCCTTTAGGTGTTTAACAACATAATGGAAGGTTTAACTCATATAATAGCATGCAAGTGTGAGAGAATGGCATATTAGGAATATTTTTGTGTACTCAATTCATGCATGGTAAATATGTGTCAAGATTGTCATTTTCAAGTACTCAATACCATATTTTAGTATCTATAAGAAGAGAAGTGAAATGAAATATTAACTCATTTCATATCACCAATTCTCATGATAAAAAATGATTAAGTAATGGATGTAGTACATTTAATTCATTTAAATCCATCTACATGAAGATATAATTAACCATTATATTTTTGTATGGATCTATATTTTAAAACTATAAGTTTAGCTACAATCAATGATGATAATTATTTGGTAAGATATCTTATCTACAAGATAAATACAAATATGTTTGTCTAAATCTTTTTAGATGATATATAAATGTATCTATGCTCATTGTATACTAACAATATTATTTTATTTTATAATTTTTGGTTAATTCTAGCATGCATGTAATAAAGGAACATGCAAACTTTTAGAATAATGTTGTATGATGAACTTTAACTACCTTTAGAAGCTATAAATATAAAGATATAAGGAGAAAAAATATTTTTTATTGAGATTTTTTTTGAAAGCCCATGATTAGTATGTATATTCTATGATTCATCCCTATTTTTATTATTCAATTTTCTCCATGTATAATCATACCTATTCTTATTTGTACTATAAAATTTTACCAATATAAATATCAAAACTTTGTAGTATATCCAAAAGATAAATATTGTGGACATAATTTCCCATTTTTATTATAACGTTTCATAGTTGAATTATATTAACATGTTATAATTCCATGCCCTTTGGAAGTTGTAAAATTGTATTAGAATTCTTGTTAAAACAAACTTTGATCAATGAACACTTTTTTGGCTCATTTTATAGATCATTCTAATTTATGTGTGAAAGTATAGTTTTAGTTTGTTTTAGATTACTCAAATTTGGTATTTACATTGAAGTAATCCTTTGTTTCATGGACTATAATAAAATATGGTTATAAGAAGATATAATTAGTTTTCAAAACTCTCTATTTAGTTTTGATTCATAATTATATCTATATACACTGGTATTTTTCATATTTATCTTTTAGTATGATCTCTCTTCTAGGAATCATTAGTGCATCAACCTCCTTGATTTCACATCCTAAGGAGTGCATTGGGAAATGGGTATATTTAGCTTGTGGTACTTTGTAAGAGATGTTCACATATTATTTAGTAATACATCCATCACTATCAGTCTAACCTCTGGTGAGTCTCTTTCCCCTTCTCTTTCTTCATATTTTTATATTCAATTGTGTAGGCTTCTTATATCTCCTACTATATCATCACTTCCAATAATTATTTTCTTTTTTTATATCTTTGTATTGTATCAACAATTTTGTGTCTTATGTGTTATATCATTACTAATAATACATTTGTTGAGACTGATGTCAATATGGGCATTTGATTATTAGTTTCATATTCAATTTATTTGGTGTTTTATTAGCTTATGAAGGTTATTTAATTCATTTTTTTATATATTAATTTCTTGGTCAATTTTGGATACTCTTTAGGAACTTCCTAAAAAATAGCTAGAAGTTCCAATTAGAGTGCAGTTCACTAGATGTGTACTTAATTGAACTAAAACACTTATCCATTCGTACCAAAAAAGTAGTGTTCACTTTTTAGTGTTATTTAAATGAAATTAATTTGTATTTAATTCTATTCTTATTTTATATGGATTTGGGATGCCTAGCTTGACTAGGTTGTATGAGCTACTTACTTGTTGAGCAAGGATTCTTGCATGTTGAACTTGTCTTGTCAATAGGTCAACTTGTTTTCCTAAGTCTACTTTAAATTTTATTTGAGTATATCTCTATATTAATTAATTTTTAATTAAATATCTTAATTTATGTTTAATTTAGATATAACTTGTCATGTAAGTTATCTTGTAATAAGATTATTTTAACCTTATTTATTAATAAAGAATGGTACACAATGTAGTGTGGTGAATTATTACAATTGGGAAAAAAAATCATATTTAATATTTTATTTTATTGTAGGTATACAATAATTAATACCATTCAAACATGTTTTTCCATATTTTAAGTTATTCAATATAGTTTTTGGTCGACAATCTCACTTACAACATAACTAGTTTAATAGATAATAATTTTGGAAAAATTGGTTGATACATAGATTTAATTTCATATTAAATCAAATATTATTTTAAATCCATACATAAAATTAAGCCTTAATTTATTATAAGATCATATTTTTAAAAAGGTTCAAAAGGGTTTTAATCCATTATCAACAGAATTTGGCTCTATGAATTTTGCTTCTATGAATATTCCCATTTTCAAAGGTGAAAACATTAAATATTGGAGAGATAAATTCAAGATAATAATTGTATGGAAGATAATTTTAGAGAATGTTCTTCATGGTTACACACCATATAAATATTAAAACACCTTGACAGAAGATCAGAAAGGATAAAGAAAATGCGGATGCACAAACTTTCTTCTATCTTCAAAGTACCATTGACCCAAGCATCTGTCCAAGAATTGCATGATTTTAGAATTCACATTAAGCATAGAATACTATTCATTCATACCTACATCACTATTATCCTATCCTCCCTTGAGCCTCTTTCCCATTTTCCTTCATCTCTTTCTATTTAGTTGTAGGCTCCTTGTATCTCCTACTATATCATCACTTTTAATACTATTTTTTATTGTTTATCCTTATATTATATAGTTAGTTTTGTGTTTTTAATGTTGTATCATTACTAATTATACAATATTATGTTCGTTTATATAGTTATATTATATGAATCTATATTGATCCCATTATCTTGTATTCATGGCTTTTTTTTAAAGTTTTCATGTGTGTGTGTGTGTGTGTGTGTGTGTGTGGAGTTATTAGATATAGGGTTATTGTTTTGGAGGTGAAGTATTTCTCAATTTCATTTAATCTCAATAATATAAAGTTAAACCAAGGATGTTCCACTTACTCTTTGGATTCCCCAACTAAGGACATGTAATTCTTCATCTTTTCCATTTGATTTATTCATTTAAAATATTTCTTGTAAACTACCACTATAACCAAGGGAGAGATTGATGCATCAACAAGTCAACCTAAGGTAAGTATCTCTATTCCTAATATATTTTAATTATTTACTTATTAGATAGATATGTTATGATTATTGTCAGATTATTATGTATGTTAATTTTAACTCTCCTTTCAAGTAATGTGACATGTACAGGGATCATAAATATCATTTACAACACACCCAACACTCCTTTTATCTTATTTCACTTAGATTTATTCCCTTAATTAGTTAAAAGAGGAGTTAGTTAATAAAGTATTATTATTTTGGAGGTAAAGTCTTGCTCAAGTTCATTGAAGCTCAATAGGACAAATTTAAACCAAGGATTTGCCACTTAGTATTTGGATCCCCCAACTAAGGACATTAATTATTCATCTAATCTAATTTAATTATTCACCTACAACATCTCTTCTAAATTAACACTATAGCTAAGGGGGATATTGATGCATCAACAAGTCAACCAAAGGTAAGTATCTCTATCATTAATCTCTTAAAAATTATTTACTTATTAGATATATACATTATTCTTATTGTTAGAGTAGTATCTATGTTGCTTTCAACTCTCCTTTCCTAGGGTTCTTTTATACCAAAATTTTGTCATATTATAAGATGATTAGAAGTTTAGATACTATCATAGTTTAGGTCCTTATATAAACCATATTTTCCTAGACTATAGATACACTCAACCATTTTTAATTTTTATATTATTTATTTTAGTTGCTCACCATCTTAGATCTAGGTTTCCCTTGCATGTAATTTCATTACATGTATTTTTCTTATTATATACTTGATACCCATTTTATAATATTTGATGTACCTCATTAATATTACCTTAGTACCTAATTATACCCCATATCACATATCTTAAGCATAGGATTTGAATCCATATATACATGATATCGAGTGTGAATTATTGTCTACTAGATCCACACCTATTTAGACCCATTAGTTATGTCACTTTATTTTAATGTAAGTAGGATATAGTTTGGTCTTCTACTTATCATAAATTATATATATAAAGAGGGTCATTACCTAAATCATCTTAGCCTACATACATTCTAGTGAATCCTTCATGAATCATATCCCACTATTGGTTGTATTTTTTTCACAGTTCCATTTACTTCTTAGAGTTGTCATCATGTAATTTTCACCATCATAATACATTATAGTGAGATTAATGTGATTTTTATCCCACAACTTGTTTTATTGTCTTCATGTTTCCATATCTCACTTCTTAGAGATTTTTATTTGACAAGTATCTCTTGTCAAACCCTATATCCGCACAATTTTTTTTAAAAAAAATTTAAAACACACATTATTTTACAAATAGTTATAGAATATTTTAGTTATTTCCAAGGTTCAACACCTATTTTAGAATTCCATCAAGAAAACCAACCAATATTTTCAAGGGTTCTATACCAACAATCCAAGTTTTAAGGAGTCAACCAATACCCATAATGATTCTTATAAACTTACCACTTTCAACTTTACTATATCCCAAGATCACCCTTGTAATAATTGTAACATGGATTCCACTAGAACAAAATGTTATGAGACATACAAAATTCCCAAAAATCATAAGAAAATCAAAGTAATCAAAGCTTGAAAATATAAGGGTGAAGAGGAAGATGTCTTATAACATACGACTAAAATGCAATTTTTTCTCCAAGACCATCTTGAGCATTTGGGAAAGGATCCCATAGTTTTTTATCACATCATGATTCAACATTTAATAAATATGCCTCCTTATCCTATGCACATTTTCTCAATGGGACTTGGGGTAAGTCAATTCTTGAATTTCTCTCCCCCTTATACATATACCATGCCTAGTTTAGTTACTATCATGATGGTCCTATTAAAAGAAATCATTTTAACACCAACGTCAATGTCGCATCTTCTACCTCTCAACATAACACTCAAACATCTACCTCAACTGAAAATGCAACTGATCCAACACAAATAATGTTTCAGATGATAAACCAAATGGCTAACATGCAAGCTTCAAACAACAACCAAGTGTTATAATTTCACAATGAACATATGAAACTACAATAAAAATATTAATAAGTTTAATGGGGATTTATAAACCAAAACACCCCCACCCCCCTTAGATATCATCTTAGGAAGCTCATTTTTCAACCTCCATTACACAATAAATTCATGAAATATAGTCAAAATAATCCCTTAGTGCTTCAAATTGTTGACATTGACATTAGTGGAATTAATACTATTATCTCTTGTAATGGATCCATTTATCTCACTCTAAAATTAAAGGCCTTTGAAACCTTTATAATGATTGGATTAAATTCAATTAATTTTATTTCTACCAAGTTACTAGTCAAAACCTTAACGAGCAATGCTTTATAATGGTACAATTAATTCAATTCTATTTTATTGACTAGCTTAGAAGACATATTTAAGGCATTAGTATATGAATTCTAATCCAATTACTTGAAAATAACTTATAAAAATTCATCAATTTCAAGCAAGTAGAATATGAGACCACCCAAGACTTTATCAAATGTTGGAAAGCCTTGGCCAAAAAATCTAAGAATGACATGAGAGAATACAACCTATTACACCTATTTAACACTACTTTAAACACTAGATTATAATATATTGTTAGGTCCTTCACTCCTGAATCATTGTATGAATCCTTATAAAAAGATATAAGATAATATAATCTCTTAAGACAATTTGAGCCTTCTCAACCTATGTAAGGCACTCACATGTTTTTAATATATAATAGACACAATTCATGCCATTAAAAATGGTAATTTTATAACTTATGACTCTAAGAGGACAATTCATATAGTCATGCTAGAATGTTAAAATGAAGTGACTTTCTCTATACCCATATCAGGAAGCCCCTTATAGCCTTGTCATCCTCCTCTTATCACTTAATACAATTATGATTCTAATAAACCCCTTAGTCATAAAGATCTTAGGATATTCCTTATTAAACCCTCACCTATAGACTTTAATGAATCCTAACATATATCCCATTGGTATCATCCAAACATTTATTTTTTTGGTATCATGCTAACAGGGATCACTCTCATGATAATCATTATATTCATATGTACTTGTTATAACCCCTACTATATTGACAACCCTGAGATAATTTGATTTTATCCATATTATTTTAATAAACCTAAAATAATTTTTTTGTTCATGTTTTATTGATAGACCTAATATGATAGTTTATTGTGTCTACAAATGCATGAGTTATAATGATATGGTTATCTAATCCTACTTGTAATAACTTGGTAGTGCTAAGCACAACAACATCAATTTAAATTCATGAAAAATCAAGCTTATCCTGTTCTATATCTAGAGCTGACCATTTTTAAAAATTTATCTTTTGAATAGTCCTATCCATCTTATATTAGCTTTGATGAATGGGACCCTATCAAATACATTTTTAGAATCCCATATAAAATTCCTTTTCTTGATCTTATGAGTACTTTGTCACAACACTAAACCATATATAAATTTTATTTGATATTAATATCCCTTGCCCACCAACTTTGGGGGAATAAGCTACTTTATACAAGTTTGAGGAAATTATAATTCAAAAATGTGAAGATAATTTTATCCATGTCAATTGAAAAATGTAAATGGTCATATCTCTCAAGTTTCCCATTGAATCTATGATCCTTAATGATATCCTTATTTATGTGGATGTCCATAAGTTATTGATTAGTGTCCAAATAGGTAATGTCTAAGTCAAGTGAGCCTTAGTTGATGAAGTTTATGGTACTTTTATTGCCTCTTATGACTTTATTATATCCCTTTGACATTATACTTGAAACCTTAAAACCATTCATATCATATGTCAAGGATATGATGAAATATTAATTCCCATTTATAATTCATATATAATCCTATCATAGTACTTCTTCATATAGTTAAGGTGAAGGTTATGATCTATAACTTTTTCCCTTCATATAATATAATTATTAGTCATATTAGGACTCATATCATGAGGGATATAGCTTCCTCTATGTGTCAATGAAATAAATTTCCATTCTTGGGTATTATCTACAAGATTCAAAGTGACACCAACCATTAGAATTTTAAACAATTCCAAGAACATGGCATCTATACAAAAACAATTGTTAGGCCACTGTATTCTATACCATTTTGAAATTATCAATACTTCAAATATCTCATTAAATATTCAAGAGGTTATAATGGTCACCCTGAGCTTATCAGTGACATCCCACAAAACCTCATTGACTATGATGATTTTGACCCTAATAAGATCAATTTGAAAATAAAAACATAATATTACCTCCTAAAATCATAACATCATAACTCAATCACTATCTAGTTGACCCTATTCTTATAAAAGGAAAACAAATGAGATACCCACTTTCATTATTATACCCATGAAACTAACAACCTATAAATCACCTATTAGCGATATTGTGGTTGAATCCCTCTATGTGGATCTTGCCATTCTTGAATATGATGATGGTTACACATTAGATGAACCTTATTTTTTTGGGTATTATAAAAGAAAGGATACATAATTTTTATTTTAGTAATCTTCCCTAAGAGAATAATATGATAAAACATCATTTACCTCTACCATTAATACGGTTAATCTTTCTTTTCCTAGTAGACCTAACCATTTATATTTTCCTATTGATGTGCAAGAGATATATGTTTCTCACTCTTTCGATGTGATACCACATAATGGAATTCATTATTTAATTTATTTTGGTAAGCCTAACATGGAACTATTTTCTAGCTCAATTACACCATATGCCCCTACTATTTATGAGCCTCTTTAGAGTATGCTTGATGATCATTCTAATACTAGACCATACCATTTTTATAGATTTCATAATCCCTTAATTTTTGTTTGACCCAATGCATTGGCCAAACTTATTTTTCCAACACAAAATATGAAACCAAAATAGATAGAATCACCTTAATATACATTTCAAAAGACCTCCAAACATTCAGACTAGGATTGTAGAGCTTATAAGAGACATATAGAGTATTAAAATTCACAATTCCTAACTCCTACCATAAATAGTGGACCAACATATTTGTGTAATCATAGGTAATTCTATTATTTACACATGAAATGTACTCATTTTTTGACAAACTATAAAGTTCTTCAATAATATTTTGATGTTGTTATTTTTGAGGTAATATATTTTCATCTCCAACAAAATATGTTGACCTTGGAAGGTGACATCAACATATATCCCCAAGCCCGATGTGTTATATTTTCTTTGGCATGAGTGTTCTACCCATTATACAAATAGATATATATCTATTTATAGTTACCCTCAGGTTCCCTAATGATGTTTAGTTGACATTTCTAGGATGGAGGAGTAATCTCCCTTAAAAAGATAACCATCTTTTTGACTTGAAGACTTGTTTCCTCCTTCGTGAGTGAAATTTTTCTTTCCCCAATTATGTCATTAATAGAAAGAGGATCAAAATATTATAATTCTATCATGCTTAATTTATCACTTGAGGTCATTAATAAGTAACTTCTTGCCAGTTCTCAAAAAAAATAGATGACAGAACAAGCAATACAATTGCATATGAATACCAGATCTAGATGTGAGATCAATTGCAAAGACATTCACCATAAAACAATGAGATCAAAGTTGAACACACAATAACATAGATATACATGGAAAAACCTTCAAAAAGGTTAAAAAACCCCACTAATATTATTCATATTATGAGAAACTAACAAGTACCCAATGTAGTCTTTCTTCCTCTCACTTATTTTTTTATTACATCTTACAATATAAACTCTTTTTTATATAGGCAAAGTAATCTATCCATTATAAATGACTTTTTCCAACCACCAAATTAATGGGTCCAACCTCTCTAAATGTCATTTAATATATTTTATTATTTATTTACATGAGGATAAATCGTGATAAATAATAAAATATATTATTATTTAACCAATGCAATTTAATGTATTAAGGTTACATAAATAATACCACTTAACCATTAATTATTCCAATAATACCACTTAATTTTAGGTGGGGATACATGGTGATTTTTAAGAGGTAACAACATAATGAGCTTACACTCCATGAACCATACATGATGAGTTTTAAGAGGTAATAATTGAAGGAAACATCCTTCATCATGCCATAGTCATCTTTGAAGGAATTATGCTTGTAAACATAGTCACCCAAAGGTTTTAAAATACTTAACTATAGACACCCAAGGTATTACACTATGTAAACACAATCACATAATCACCTTTAAAATAATGATACTATACAACTATAGATATCCAAAGGTATTACACTATGTAAACACAATTACATAGTCACCTTTAAAGAAATTACACTATATATCCATAGACACCTAAAGGTTTTGAACTATGTCCCCATAGGAACCTTTAGAGGAATTAAATTATGTTATCCTAAAGCACTTAAAGTGAGTTTAGGCTAGCATGATTGTGAGACTACATCCCACAGTGAGAATATATCTCATAATTTCTCATGAATAATCAACCAAACATGTTGGAGTCTTTTATAACATAAAGACCTTCATGCTACTATGTGTTGCATAAAATGTAGAATTTCATATATTAAAATTATTTACAAAAAGAAGAAGTCTATAGAAATATAAAGAAACACATGACCCATATGGTTGTTAAGAAGTGACATTGTCATGCACACTCCCCCTCAATGGCGACTTTGATAAGTCTAGCATTGAATGAACTTCCATAGGCTTTAATTTCTTGGTGTTACATTGGATTTTTCACCAAAGTTATAAAATTTTGACTATCACCAATAATGTTGTTATAATGAGGAACTTCTACATGATGTTCTTCTATTATCCTTCATAGCCACAAGGCTTCTTTAGCAACTTCCACATGAAGTGCTCCAAGTGATAGCACTTATACCAAATATAAACATATATCTAAATTTAGACTCATAATAGTATGGTTAGCATCACAATAACCAAATAAATTAACATGATCAAATAAAAAATAATATAAACCAAAGTTTACAATTTCTTTTTTGTATTGAAGTGTTCATTTTGCTAATTTCCAATGTTCCAAGTATAGATCCTGCATGAATTTGGAAGTAACACCTAAATATTATGAAATATATATCCTAATAATGGTTAGATAAATAAAAATACTAACAATATATTTATAAATAAGGGTTATCTTTATTGCACATAGTTTTTGGATCAAGCTTTAACATAACCTCCGATAGAAATATATGTAATCTTGCAAACAAGTATGTTAAATCAAACAAGTAGGTTATGTGATGCACATACAATAAATTCACTATAGTTTGATAATAAGTTAACCAAATATTACATATATTATTAAGAATAATTTCATACTATAATTTGAGTCATGAAAATTTTTCCTTCTTTTTAAAGTTGATAGTACAACTTTACATTTTATATTAAACTGAAAAAAAAAGTTTTAGAAATAAATATTTTTAATGTGATTTATACTTGATTTTGTAATAAATACATATATTCTAGTGTGTAAACAACACTATCCACTTTAGTTGATTTCAAAATAATTTAAAAACACAAATAATTGCAACAAGGGTGAAAGTTGCAAGTGTTGTAAGTATCATCAATAGTGTCACAAATTACACTATTTGAATAAATTGTTATAAAATTAATAGTAAGATGTTTAAAATCAAATAAAATATCATCCTAATATGTTCAAAAGGTGCAAAAATCTAAATATTGACTAGTCACATGACCATTTTTGACAAAGAATATGACAAGTCAAAGGTGTCAAAAGTGTCAAAAGCATTGTAAGATTTACACTTGAGATTTTGAACGACTAATACCTAAACTTTTTAAATAATTATTTTAAAATTAATTAATTGATTTTGATATATATATATATATATATATATATATATATATATATAAGGACCTTGGATCTATAAATATTTTTCAAAAAATACTAGTAAAGTTTCTTTTGTCTAATACAAGACTTCACATGCAAGCTACATGATTTAATTAATTTTGTTTAAAAAAAAAATCAAAATACTAAAATAATGTAATATCTCATGATTGTATAAATAAAAATAATAATAAATATATTTTTTAATCTTATTTTGGAAAATATAAGTCAACACACATGGGCCCACCATGTGCTTACATAGAAAATTGGCTAATTACAACTCACCCACTAAGCATTGACTTATTTCTTACGTTTAATATTTTTATAGTCTAATTTTTATTTTTATTTTTAAAAATAAATTAACCATAATTAAACACTTTCATTATAAATTACAAGCATTTATTTAAAATTTGGAAATAAAAAATTAAAAAAAACTTAAGTGGGGTCCACTGCTTAGGTGGATTAAAGCCAATTAAATAAATGTTTTATTTTTAAAATACTTGCATTAAAAATTTAACATACCTATTAATTCCTTGTTGTAGCATGCTTTATACAGAAGCATAACATAGGTGGAGAGCAAGGCAGGTTTCCAAGAGCTCTAGACATCTATTTTCAGTGATCCAAAGCTTGAAAACACTTGCAAATTGCCATCCAAAGCTACTAGTAGACCCAGATCTATGACTTTTTGACTGTAAAATTATATTTTAATGCTCCTACTATTATTATGGCATAATATGGCACCTAGGTAAAAGGAAAAAAATCCAAATTTCCTTTTGATGCTATTTAGGGTCTAAAAATGGCTCCAATAGGCTTAAATATTATAGAAAATATGAAATCAAATTTTAAATCTCAAAAAATGACTAAGAATACATAATTTCTATGTTTTTCTTATTCCATGGCCATACAAGTTGAGGCATGATTCTTTGGAGGAGAGAAAAAAAATTAAAAAAAGTTGTAGGAGACCAAATCAAACAAAGTAAATATCAAAATTGCTTGGAAATAGCCAAACTAAGCAAATAGAAAAAACAAAACTAAAATTTACTACCCAAAATCTGATCTTTCACTGATTTTTATCTCACACATGCTAAAAAATGACATTTAAGAGGAGAGATAAAAATTTGAAATGAGCTACAAGAGTCCAAATCAAGTGAAATAAAGGTCAAAAAGCTTGAAAATAGTCAAACTAAGCCCATGGAGTGACCAGAATGAATATTTATTGTACATTTTTTTTTTTTTTTTAAAAAGGCCATACAAAGTTCATAAAAGAATTTCCAAGCACTAATTCACTCACTTGTTGGCTCTCTTAATGTTTGTAACTCCTTATAAGTGTTAAATTTGTAACTAAAGAGCTTCAACCACATTCATACAAATTATTAATCCAAAAAACAAGAAAATCTTTAAAAAAATTAATACTCAAAAAAATATTTTTAGCCTATTTTAATATTTTTAGTTAGATCTATGACATGAAAAATGAGCTTAAAATATGAAAAATTGCATTGATCTAAGATTTCTAGGCTTTTAAGAGAGGAAAAAAATAGAATAACTTCCTATAGAAGAAGAAGCTTGAAAATTTTCATGAACATACCATGGCTTAAAAAATGGATGAATTTATACTTGAACACAAGCTAAAAAACTTTGATCTATGATCTTGCCACTTGATCTTGCATCAACTAGCTCTAATACCATGACCAAACAAGTAATATGATTGCATACAAACACTAGATCTAGATGTGAGACCAATAGCAAAGACTTTCACCATGAAATAATGAGAGAAAAGTTGAACACATCATAGCACAGATATGCATGGGAAAACCTTCAAAGATGTAAAAAACCCATAAAGATTATTGATATTATGAGAAACTAACAAGTACCCAATATAGTCTTTCTTTCTCTCACTTCTTATTTTTTCATTACATCTTAAAATATAAACTCTTTTTTATATAGGCAAGGTAATCTTCCTATTATAAATGACTTTTTCCAACCACCACATTAATGGGTCCAACCTCTCTAAAGGTCAATTAATATATTTTATTATTTATTTACACGAGGATAAATTCATGATAAATAATAAAATATATTATTATTTAACCAATGTAGTTTAATGTATTAAGGTTAAATAAATAATACTATATATTTTCTTTGGCATGAGTGTTCTACCCATTATACAAATATATGTATAGCTATTTAGAATCACCCTCAGTTTCCTTAATGATGTTTATTTGGCATGTCTAGGATGGAGGAGCAGTCTCCCTTACAAAGATAACCATCTTTTTGGCTAGAAGATTTATTTCCTGCTTCATGAGTGAAAATTTCCCTTCCCCATTTATGTTATTAATAGAAAGAGGATCAACATATTCTAATTCTATAATGCTTAATTTATCACTTGATCTCATTCATAAGTAATTTCTTGCCAATTTTTAGAAAAAGTAGAAGATACCATGGTTGAATCAAGATATTTATAGCAATGAGATTGATAGATGTTATTTATGGTTCTTTTCATGATATTTCATGTTATTTTTGAGTATATATTTAATTACATAATACAATTTATTTCACATTTATCACATGCTTTGATTTCATTTACTATCTTTAACACACATGTCAAATTCTATTACTTTTCTTCTACCATGTTCTTTACTTTTATAATCTTCACATTATTAACATGATTTTTAACAAGTATATAATTTTATTCAAATATTTTTTCCCTTATGTTTATTTGATATCTTTGATAGTCATCCCTCTTTGGTTTTATTCAAGCATTGCTTCTCTTATGGTTCTTTGGTATCTTTTTAAAGTCAAATCACACCAAAAGACATGATAATGTGTTTGACACACCCTTATAATATCCAAATCTCAACCTAAAAATTTGTCACCATGACAAATCTGAGGTCCATTTGGGTGCATTAGGATAGTAGATGTGGCTATGAGATCTCATATATAGCATTCATGCCACCTAATTTATCATGAAAATAATTAATCCTCACAATAGACCTACGACTCTATAAGGGGTCCTAATGAATGGGGAACATGTTGTGCAAATGTAATATCCTTTTATTTTTCATGAATTGAGCCTCCATGAGATGATATTTATATTTCACTTGCTATCCCAAACTCTACACTTGTTAGGTGGGGATTTCTAAGTCCTTGATGTCTAAAATTCTTAGTGTTACCCCCTTGATTAGAGCATCTTATTCCCACTAAGGATTTATGCATCACCTTTATGGTACATTACTTCCTTATTATCACCTTGTATCATATCCAAATATCCCCTTGATGTATATTGATACTATCTAATCATCCCCCCTCCTTTATATCTCTTTTTTATCTTTGATTTATATTTGATTCTTAACTTTTATTATTACAAGTCTTGGCTTTTTAGTTTATGATTTTCATTATAAGACCTTTGGGTATACAACTAGGCCTTATTCATAAATTACATCACCTTTACATTTTTACTACCTCTATCATTTTAGTTATGACTTTAGATGGTCATGTCTTCCTATAATACACTCCAGTGTAAACATTTATTTCAAGTTTTCATTTGTTGGATTCTTTGCTTACATATGTCACATATTGTTATTTGAGTTAGGTTTTTATTTCTCTTACATTTGTTTTTTTAAATCATTTTATTTTATTTCATGTCTTTTTTTGTTTCATTTTTTTCCACTTATATTATTTAGGAAGCTATCTTATTTTTTGATGTGATTTATGGCTTCACTTACAATATTGCACATATCTTATGTTTTACCTTATATTTTTATCTTGATTACATTTGATATGTGTTATAATTATTTATTACATATCTTCAATTTTCTATTTTTTATCTTCGCACTTAAGATGTCTTTTTATACTTGGTTTTTGATCTTTCTAACCATGTATATGTTCACACTCTCAAGAAAATAATGAAATATACATAATATCATTACATCATAAAATGATATTATAACCATAAAATGTTTTATTTCAACATTTACATCCCATTTATAAAAAAGAGAGTAACATCTAATGATATATATACATGCTTCAAAAATATTTATACATACAATGAAATCATACATGTGAAACTATATAGCTTCAAACCACATTGATCTCTAGATATATAAGGGACCACAATGTCAAATGAAACTATAAACCAAATTGGTTATCTAGGCATTAATCCCTCTCTCTCACTTATTACCTACAATAATGGTAAGAACATGTGTTTCTCACATGTTGGCTAAGGAAATCTAAGCCATATCCACCTACTTCTAAGATACAACTAAATCTCCTCCCCATGTTATAACTACCTTCACTATAACATTTTTATCCCAATGTCATAGCTCCTATGCAAAAACACTAACCATTCTAAATATTCTTGTACATGCACGAGAAGAAGGTACCAAAGGATATCTCATAGATGTGGTATCATTATTTAACATCACACCATCTAGGATTTCATGATGGTGATAAAATATGAAATATAGAATATGAATTATAATGGATATAGATTTAAGACTAATGAGAAAATCACATAGATGATTGTTTATATAGTGATTAATGTGGAAAACCTCAAAGAGGTAAAAGAACCACAAGTTGATTGATTCACTATAATGAGAAACTTCAACCAATACATAAGCCTTCTTCCTCTCACTTCTCTCTTAGGATAATATTCACAAAAATATTTGAAATTATATGAAATATCATGATGTCTCAATGTTCAATTCATCACAATCATGTGTGAATTAACAAAGGGGTAAAATCATTTTTATATTGGGGTGGTAAACTATTGTAAGCAATGGATCTAGCTTCTCCCTAAAGAACCCAACAAGGGTAATAAATATATTTATTTTATTTATATAACCATTGTAAAATTTTAAGGTTATTTATTAGCATCAATTAAGAATTAATGTTATAACACTCCCCTTTAATGTTAAGTGGGGATGCATGCCATAATCACCTTTATAATAAAGTAATTATACCCCATGAATAAACTATAATGAATTTGGGAGACATGTAGAATTTTAAAGATTTAAAATCCTTCATCATGCCAATATCATATTTTGAAATAAAATGACTTATAATCCGTAAAATGCTTAGATTAAGTTTTGGCTAGCATGATTGTCAGACTACCTCTCACAGTTTATCATGAATAATCAACCAAAAAAAATTGGATCATTTTATAACATAAGGACCTTAATTAAAAAATATTCTTAGAAGCATTTGGGGCATTGTAAATTAGTGGTTATAGTGAAAATTTTTCTCACAAGTTGACTTCTCTAGCTTAGTGAGGTTTGTGTATTATGAGGTTATGAGATTGGTATGGAAGACCAATATTGCCATTTGACCATATTATCTTTCTATCTAATAATGGTATAATGATATGATAGGATAATATACATGAATAACAATTCATTTAAGTTATCTACATAGGTTTTTTAGGTCATTATCACCATGACTGTGCTTGAACATATTCTAGCACTTCTGAATGGGATATTTGTAGAGAAGGGTTTGAGTCCTTTTTTCTTGAATTTTGAAGTATAAATAATATGGTGATGTACTTGAGGTCGTGTGTGTGTGTGTGTGTGTGTGTGTGTGTGTGTGTGTGTGTGTGTGTGTGTGTTTTATTTCCATTATTTATCATCTAATTTAATCTTAATCTTCAGTAGTTCAAGATAGACTTTTTATAGGTTCACAGGCCTAATTGTGAACAGTGTTAATGGCATGCTTCAAGTGGTGGTTGGAGATAAAATGTATCATTGACCTAAGATGAGATTATTATTGGTATATTTGAGTGGAATATGAAGTTTTCCTACCATGTGTGGTGTTTTAAAGTGTTCCAATAAGATCAAAAGACAACGTATACTAATGAAAGCCTAATTGAATTAGGTCTCCTTAAGGCCTAAAGAAGGATTTGATCAATTTGAGCTATGCCTAACCTAATGTAATGTTTGAATAATTTTATTAAAATGTAATAATGCCTATTTTGTGTAAAATATAAGTGGTAAAGTGTGTATGGCTGACCAAGAGGTTTATGAGTAAGATCCTAGTATAATAACAATGCCTAATAGGCATAATTATCTAATTAGAGTATGAATGAAGTGAAGCAGAAGATGTAGTACTTTGAATAGATAAAGGAGATATTAAATACAAACACAAGGGTGAATATAAAATATCATGAAGATATAATAAGCGTACTATATATGAATATCAAGGTTAAATGACCTAATCTATCTTGAAGAGACATAGTTAAGTGAAAGAGCCTAAAATGCAGTTTGAGAGGGATAGAAGAGTGTGAAGAGTTAAAGAGGTGGTCATCATAAATTGGTTGACAAATAAGGTTTCCTTAAGGTGATAAAATAAATTATATGGTTGAGTTGGTGATAATTCATCTAAGGGGTTGGTACTTACAAGTTGTTGCTTGTTAAAGCCTAGTTGAGTTGGTACTTAGCTGTTGGGGTTGGTGTTCCATGTAGAGTTCGTGCTTCAATAAACTTGGTGTTTATCTTATAATACTATATTATATTTATAGATATGAGTGTTTTTTTCCCTTGAGGATTTTCCACTCATTAAAGTGTTTTATGTGTTATGTTCTTGTCTCATGCTCATATAAATGGTTCTTGATGTGTTGCTAGTTCACTAAATTGCTTTGATAGTTCATGAATGATAAATTAAGTTGTAAAATTTTTAAAGATTGATTTAACCACACCCCCCCCCACATTCATTATGATTCCAACAATTGGTATCAATTTCTGATCCTTTGAAGCAAGTCTAACATCTTTAAGGTGATCCTAAGAAGCATAAGATGTACAATGATCAAAAGGAAGAAGACAACATGTATGATGAATAAGTATACTATGACAGTGAAGAAAGAGAAGCTGAAGTATACCTTGAAGCTAAGCTCATAAGTTCCCTTGATTATTTGAAGCATCAAAAGAAGACTATCAAGGATATCATGAGTCAGTTATAAGGTATCAACACAAGGTTTATGTTAAAGGAAGTTGAGTATGACTCATTGAAGACAAAGATAGATTCCTTGAAGGTTGAGCATGAGTACCTCATAGACAAGATGATCAAGGTTGAGAGAGAGTGTGGGAAGTAAAAATAAGTCAAGAGTACTAACATGAAATGACTAATTAGGTAGCCTAATGAAGTAACATATAAGTCATCATGGGACCATGGGAAAAGGAATAATCAATTAAGAGGCGAGTACATAAATATTATTTGTTGCATCTATCATAATATAGGACACATTACAAGATTCTACTATAATAGAGTTAGAATGACCTCAAGATTCAACAATACATATGAAGCTCCTAGATGCATGAGAAGAATCAAACATTGGTATGGAGCTAAAGTAAGCTAGGACTGATCATATTGAGCTCAAGAGTCAAGATGGACTATTTTTAAGAAGGAATAGAAGACCAAAGAGAATTCTATGCTAGCCCAGACTACCTTTCACATTAAAAATGAATACATGAAATGGTATATAAATAGTGGCTACTCAAGCCACATGATAGAAAATAGAAATAAGTTCATCTAATTGAATATAGATGCTTTAGGAATAATGAGATTTAGAGACAACACAACTTCCAATATAGTTGGAAAAGGTGTCTTGACTTTGGATAATAGGAAGACCAAGACACAAGATGTGTTGTATGTGGAAGGTTTAAAACATAACCTGTTGAGTGTAAGTCAAATGTAAAATCAAGGACACACACTAACCTTTCATGAAATAGGGTGTGAGATAAAGAGAGCTAAATTAGGGAGGTTTTAATGCTAAAAGGACTGAGAACAATTTATACATCTTGATTGAGATCAAGAAGTAAAGATGCCTTATGAGCAATATGGATGAAATTTGGCTATAGAACAAAAGGTTATGTCACCTAATATTTGATAATTTAGTCAAGATAAGCCCAAATAAGTCTATGAATAACATGCCTAAGATCACCAAACCTATAAACATACTTTGCAAGACATGTCAACATGGTAATCAAACTAGAATAAGGTTCAAATCCAAGGAGTAATATATTTCAAGCCCTTGGAATTAATACACATTGATTTTATGGGCCTACAAGAATTCAAGAATTTAAGGAGATAACTACTTTATGTTACTCATAGATGACTACATAGGAATGACTTGGGTTGCATTTTTGAAAGAAAAGTCAGAATCTCTTGACAAGTTCAAGGCATTCAAGGCTCTTATTGAGAATGAGAAGAATGGGAAGCTTAAGTGCCTAAGATTTGATAGAGTATAATTTTGATCTAATGAGTTTGATGACTTTCATGAGGTGCATGGAATAAGGAGACAATTCTCAGTAGCTAGGACACCTTAGTAGAATGAGGTAGTGGAAAGGAAGAATAGGATAGTTCAAGAGATGTCTATAACTATGCAAAATGAGTCTATATTATCTAATGGATATTAAATGAGTCTATATTATCTAATGAATACTATGAAAGGGTAAACCTACCAATATGGAACACTTTAGAGTGTTTAAGAGAAAATGTTTCATCAAAAGAGATGATGAATACTTGGGAAAGTTTGACTATAGATATGATGAAGACATATTCTTCGGATACTCATCAATGATCTCAACCTATAGATGTTATAACAAGAGGCTACAAAATATAGTGGAAAGGACCAATGTGAAGATTGATGAGACAAGAAAATCAAAATCATAGTCAAAGGACACTTTAGATAATCTAGACTTAAATAATGAAGAGTAGAATATAGAGGTTGATGATGAATAAGAATAAGTTGAATAGAGACGAGACTCAAAAGGACCCTTGAGATAGATTCAAAGAGATCACTCTGAATCTAAAATAATTAGCACTAAGAATATAGGTATGCAAAGAAGGAGAAGATTAGTAAGTAATCTAAATCAAGATAATGTTACTCTATTATCTAATATTTAACCTAATAATCTTATAGAATCAAGAAAAGATAAATTTTGGATAGATATAATGAATGAGGAGTTAGACCAAATAGAAAATAATGAGACTTGGGAGCTAGTTCCTGGGCCTAAATCTAAGAATGTCATTGGCACAAAATGGGTGTTTAGAAACAAGTTAAATGAAGATGGATAAGTCATTAGGAATAAGGATAGATTTGTATGTAAGGGATATGCGCAAGTTGGAGGGGTAGACTTTGAGGAGACTTTTGCACCAGTATCAAGATTATAGGCCATTAGATTATTTCTATCATATGTAAGATTTAAAGGGTTCAAGGTATACCATATGGATATCAAATATGCCTTTTTTAATGGTAATTTGGAAGAGTAAGTGTACATTGAGAAACCTAAGGGGTTCTCACTATCAAATGACAAAGACTATGTTTATGTTAGGGTGTGGAGCCTAAAAGCTTCACATATGAGCGCATTTGAGAGTTTCAGGTCTACACAGTCACCAGCATCGGTCAGGTGCAGTCAGAGAGACACTAGCATCGGTAGTGGATTGGCCGACATTGGTCACAGGCAAGCAGGCAGGAACCAGTGTCAGTTACCTGTGTGTCCAGAAAGCTATTTTCGAGGACGGAACCAAGTGTTTGCATGATGAGTTTAAGTCTTAGTCTTAAGTTCACGTCTCTATTATTAGTAAGACTATTTTTAGAGCCCTTGTTCAAGAGGCTTAACTGTTGGTTGTAAGTGCATGCTCAAGTCTCCTAATTCTATATGTAGAATTAGATCTTCTTAGCTTATTGTTATTGTAGTAGTTCATTGTATGTGAATGTTGAAGAATAGTACAGAGTTAAAACAATCCAGGTTGTTGGAGTTGATTGTTCTTGAGAGAGAGAGCTCTTGAGGGAAAGAGATCTAGTGAGAGATCTATACATCTAAGAGAGGTGTGGAAGAAAGAAGTTTTTTCAATTTTGTATTCCTTCTGTAAAGAGTTTAATACAAGTTTTCAGGGTGGTTTCTTGTATCTCTTGTTCTTGCTATTATCTGATTCTAGTTACTTATCTATCTGATTTAATTCCATGTGTATTGCTTTCATAAATGTAATCTATTGTTGGTTGATCCCCAACAAGTGGTATCAGAGCTCAGGTTCACTAACAGGTGGTTTAGATCTGTGTAGTGTGTATTTGATTACAGGTTCTCACAGGGGTTTCTGCAGGGATTTTTGTTTGAGTGGGAGAAGAAATGGCAGATGAAAGTAAACTAAGAATGGAGAAGTTCAACGGCAAAAATTATCAACATTGGAGAATGCAGATAGAGGACTATTTGTATCAGAAAGATCTCTACTTACCGTTAAGTGGGATTGCAAAGAAGCCCAAAGACATGGATGATGAAGAATGGGAAGTTCTTGATAGAAAGGCTTTGGGGTCTATAAGACTGAGTCTAGCATCCACTGTGATATCTAATTTGTCACAAGCAAAGTCTACAATAGAGTTAATGACTACGCTAACAAATTTATATGAAAAACCCTCAGCTTCTAATAAGGTATATCTTATGAAGCAATTATTTAATTTGCATATGAATGAAGGTGGATCTGTGTCTACTCATCTGAATGATTTCAATGGAATTGTGAATCAATTAAGTTCAGTCAGTATAGTGTTTGATGATGAAATAAAAGATCTTTTAATATTATGTTTTTTGCCTGAAAGCTGGCATAGCTTAGTAATGGCAGTTAGTAATACTGCATCTGCTTCAAATATTTTGAAAGTAGAGGATGTTGTTAGTGTTATCTTGAATGAGGAAATTCACAGAAAAAACACAGAAGAAACATCAGGGAACGCTCTAAGTTTTGAGAGCAGAGGGAGGCAAAAAGATAAGAGAAAAAGGAGATCAAGATCTAAGTCTAAGGTGAGAGGAAGATCCAAATCTAGAAATGGCAGGAAGCCACAATGTTGGAATTGTGGAAAGATTGGGCACATAAGCAGAGATTACTGGTCAAAGCCTAAGGAGGACAATCAGCATGAAGGAAAGGAAGAAGCAAAGGTTGCAGGTATTGCACAAGATGCTTTAATATTCTCTTTGCATAATAATATAGAATCTTGGGTGTTAGATTTTGGTGCATCTTTTCATGCTACCCCTAATAGGGAATATTTTAGTGACTATATCCATGGAGATTTTGGAATAGTGTATCTAGGGGATGATGAGCCTTGTAAAATAATTGGCAAAGGTAAAGTGCAGCTGAAGATGTAGAATGGCAACACATGGGTGTTGAGAGATGTGATGCATGTTCCTAGCTTGAAGAGAAATTTGATTCCTGTAGGAAAGTTAGGGGATGAGGATTGTACTGTAACTCTCACAGCAGAATCTTGGAACATGACCAAGGGTGCACTTGTTATGGCCAGAGGTAAGAGAGTATGTACTCTCTATTTGTGTAATTGTGTTACTAACAATTCTCCTTCTGTATTATCTGCTTCAGATGTGGATGCTAAATTGTGGCACTCAAGGCTTGGCCACATGAGTGAGAAGGATATGTCAATTCTTAAGTCCAAAGGTATGCTTTCAGATTTAAAAGGCATAGATCTAGAGTTTTGTCAGCACTGTGTATTTGGAAAATAGAAAAGGGTTAGTTTTCTCAAGACTATGTCAACTAGGAAGAAGCATAAGTTGTAGCTTGTTCACATAGACGTGTGGGGACCAGATCAAGTTGCTTCCATTGGAGGATCATAGTACTATGTTTTGTTCATAGATGATGCTACAAGAAAGGTATGGGTCTATTATATTAGGAATAAATATGATGTATTTGAGACTTTTAAGATTTGGAAAGCTATGGTTGAGAATGAAATAGGCAAAAGATTGAAGTGCCTGAGATCTGACAATGGCGGTGAGTTCTGCAGCTTTAAGTTCAGAGATTATTATTATATGCATGAAATCTATAGGCAAAGGATGGTTCCAAGGACACCTCAGCAGAATGGAATTACTGAAAGGATGAATAGGACAATAATGGAGCGTGTAAGGTGTATGAGATTGCATGTTGGTTTGCCCTTAGAGTTTTGGGCACAAGCTGTTGACACTACAGTGTACCTGATTAACAGAGGACCCTCTACAGCTCTGGATGGTGGAATTCCAAAAGAGGCATGGACAGGTAAAAAGGTAGATCTCTCATATCTAAAAGTTTTTGGTTGTGAAGCCTTTGTGCACATTGATAAAGAAAATAGAAAAAATCTAGATGCTAAGTCTATGAGGTGCACATTTATTGGCTATGGCTCAGATGATTTTGGTTTCAAATTTTAGAATCTAGGAACTAACAAAGTAATTAGGAGCCGAGATGTTGTTTTCAATGAAAGAGTGATGTATTATGATCAGTTGAGGAAGCTGAATCAATCTGGGCAGAGCAATGGAGAATTGGATGAAGTGACAGTCCAAAATGAGCTCGCGGGAAAAATAAATAATCACTTGCAAGAAAACATAGAGATCGACGTCGATAGGGTAGGAACCGACGTCGGCAGTACAGAGACCGACGTCAGCCAAGCAGGAACTGACGTCGACAGAACAGGCACCAACGTCAGTTAGGAAAAACTAACATCGGCTAGTAGCAGGCTTGGAAGTGACCGAGGTCGGTCACTGTTAGAGAATTTGGGTGGACAGCGTGTTGTGGATGAGTCTCAAACGCCCATCAGGAGGTCAGAAAGGGTAAGTAAGCCTCCAATTTGATATTCCCCTTCATTATTTTATTTATTGCTAACTGATGGTGGAGAACTAGAGAGTTTTGAAGAAGCAATATAGGTGGAGTCCAAGAGTCAGTGGGAGCATGGCATGGTTGAGGAGATGGAGTCCTTAAGAGAGAACCAAACATGGAATTTGGTTGAGTTGCCAGCAGGTAAGAGGACACTGAAGAACAGATGGACCTACAGGTTGAAAGAAGGTGAGAATGGACAGATGAGATATGAGGCCAGATTGGTTGTGAAATAATTTACACAAAAGCCAGGTATTGACTTTGGTGAGATTTTTTCTCCTGTTGTTAAAATGACTTCTATAAGGGTTGTATTGTCTTTGGTTGCTATTAAGGATTTGCATCTTGAGCAGCTAGATGTTAAGACAGTGTTTCTTCATGGAGATTTGGATGAGGAAATTTATATGGAACAGTCGGAAGGATTTGAGGTCAAAGGTAAGGAGAAGTTAGTGTGCAGATTGAAGAAAAGCTTGTATGGCCTCAAGCAAGCTCCTAGGCAATGGTATTTAAAATTTGACAGGTTTATAACTGAGCATGGCTACAGTAGGTGTCAATCTGACCATTGTGTGTATTTTAAGAGATTGGATAATGGTAGATATATTATTCTATTGTTGTATGTAGATGCTATGCTGGTTGCAAGATCACACATGCAGGATATCTCTGAGCTTAAGGTGAAATTAGCTCAAACGTTTGACATGAAGGATTTGGGAGCAGCAAAGAAAATCCTTGGCATGAGCATAAAGAGAGATAGGAAAAATCATAGGTTGATATTGTCTCAAGAGGATTATGTGGACAAGGTGTTGAAACGGTTCAATATGCAGGATGCTAAATCAGTAAGCACACCTTTGGCTGGACATTTTAAGTTGAGTAAAGAACAATGTCCTAATTCACATGATGAGGTAGAGTACATGAGTAGAGTTCCATATTCTTCCGCAGTAGGGAGTTTGATGTATGCAATGGTGTGTACTAGACCAAATATTGCCCAAGCAGTGGGAGTAGTAAGTAAGTATATGGCCAATCTAGGAAAGGAACAGTGGAAAGCAGTTCAGTGGATCCTTAGATATCTGAGAGGAACCAGCAGTAGGCACTTATGCTATGGAGGTTCAGATACTTCTCTACATGGTTATGTAGATTTAGATATGGCAGGTGATTTGGATGGCAGGAGGAGCACTACAGGTTATGTTTTCACTGTAGGTGGAACGACGGTTAGTTGGATATCTAAGTTGCAGAAGGTTGTTGCCTTGTCAACTACAGAAGCAGAGTATATTGCAGTCACAGAGGCTAGCAAAGAGATGATATGGATGACACGGTTCATGGATGAGCTTGGAAAGGAGCATGAGAGTTGCAGATTGTATAGTGACAGTCAGAGTGTAATCCATTTGGCTAAGAATTCAGCCTTTCATTCAAGAACAAAGCACATACAACTAAGGTACCATTACATACGATAGGTATTGGAAGATGGTGAGTTGAAGCTGGAGAAAATCCATACAGATAAGAATCCTGCTGATATGTTAACCAAGTCGGTTACAAAGGAGAAGTTGAATCTTCATTCAACTTCTGTTGGTCTTCATGATTGAGTTGAAGATGGAGGAGCTAGAAGATGTTGCTGTACAGGTACTGGTGCAGTTGTTTATCTCCAAGTGGGAGATTGTTAGGGTGTGGAGCCTAAAAGCTTCACATATGAGCGCATTTGAGAGTTTCAGGTCTACACAGTCACTGGCATCGATCAGTAGTGACCAACATCGATCAGGTACAATCGGAGAGACGCCGACATCGGCAGTGGATCGGCCGACGTTGGTCACAGGCAAGCAGGCAGGAACCGGCGTTGGTTACCTGTGCGTCCAGAAAGCTATTTTCGAGGATGAAATTGAGTGTTTGCATGATGAGTTTAAGTCTTAGTCTTAAGTTCGTGTCTCTATTATTAGTAAGACTATTTTTAGAGCCCTTGTTCAAGAGGCTTAACTGTTGGTTGTAAGTGCATGCTCAAGTCTCGTAATTCTATATGTAGAATTAGATCTTCTTAGATTATTGTTATTGTAGTAGTTCATTGTATGTGAATGTTGAAGAATAGTACAGAGTTGAATCAATCCAAGTTGTTGGAGTTGATTGTTTTTGAGAGAGAGAGCTCTTGAGGGAAAGAGATCTAGTGAGAGATCTATACATCTAAGAGAGGTGTGGAAGAAAGAAGTTTATTCAATTGCATTCCTTCTATAAAGAGTTTAATACAAGTTTTTAGGGTGGTTTCTTGTATCTCTTATTCTTGTTATTATCTGATTCTAGTTACTTATCTATCTGATTTAATTCCGTGTTTATTGCATTCATAAGTGTAATCTATTGTTGGTTGATCCCCAACAGTTTACAGATTGAAAAAGGATCTCAATAGTCTAAAGCAAGCTCCTAGAGGTTGGTATGCTAGGTTAGATAGGTATCTATTGGATCAAGGATTTAAAAGAGGATTTGTAAATAATAATATATACATCAATACATAAGGTGAACATTAGTTGATAGTATTTGTGTCATGCCTAAAAAAATTCATGATGGAAATATACATAAGAATTTTTTTTACATCAACCCACTACTCGCATCTCTAGACTGAATATGAATATCAGTAATTCTCTAAAATGATATTTATAATAATAAATGGATGTAAAGGTAAATTAAACTAAAATAGTCTAAAATAATTAACATATGTATGAGGAACAAGACACATGGTTCATGCTTGCCTTACTCATAGACTAGGACTCACTATATGGCACAGGGTTCACTAACCTCTAAGAGGTAAGAGGGTAAAAAAATATCAAGGAAAGTAATGGTTTTCATTCCAAACATGATCTATAAAGATCCATGGAACTCAAGTATAACCACTCAAAAAATAAATCCAATGGATAACAACTTTGTCAAGTTATTGATCTCACTAATGATAGTGGTGATGGATCAAAAGCTAAAATAATACATCTCAAAAGATAGACCAATAGGTAAAATCACCAAAACATATATAAAATATCATGAGAAGGAAGATAAATATAGATGGTAATCAAAGACAAATTTACAACCAGACTCTAAAAAATAAAAGCCAACAGTACAAAGATGGTCTTTTCCCAACTTGATAATCAAGGTTCAAAATAGCCCCGGATAAAATGTGACTTAAGAGAAAGACCACTTAAATCACCTAAAACCAATTATCTAAGGTGTTATTACCTAAAACAATGCATCTAATAATCGATAGGTGACAAAAACACCCATTTAATATCATCAATCAGAAGGGATTTGCATGACTAAAAAATTTGCCTTCAAAATTTTATCATAAATGGGTCAAGAAATGACCCTACTAAAATAGAAAAAAGTTCCAAAAGACAAATATGAATGTATCTCAAATAATTTAAACCAAAAATAATTTTTTTTAACTCAGTTTCAAAACAAAGTCAAATTATCTAATTCTGAGGCATATAGACTTGACTAGTTCACCTCATAATCAATTCTCAATTTTGTTAAATCACCTATTAAATGGCAATCAGAAAAGTACCCTCATGAAATTAAAATCAATTATGGGAGTTAAAATATATTTTATTATCTATACTATTTCACTATAAACCTACAAATACAATCAAGGATAATTTTAATGCTAAATTAACCTAGTATTCCAAACAAGTTTTATAGAAAAAATTGTCCTACCAAACAATTTTATGAATAAACTGGCTTTAAAATAATACTTTTAAAAATAGTAAAATTACTCAAATATACTAAAACTAATTTTATATACAAATTTAAATTTAAAATAAAATACTAACAATGCCTAGTTCACTAAATGGCTTATCTAACTATTTTTGACAAGCTAATTTTGAAGCAACTTAACACAACCAAAATAGAACAACATAGGCAAAACAAGCCAGCATCATCAAGAAATGGGTTCACAAATTGACATATGATAAAATAAAAATAGAATGGTTTTTGTTTTTAACTCTTGTATGATATGTCAGTGGGTTCCAATATCAATATTTTTAAATCTGACAGTTTATTACCTTAGTTGAATCCGTTTCAAAGCCAACTTACCTAAATTTACATAGAATTATAAAATATTTTTTCTTAATAAAAAGGATCACTAAAAATATGAAGTGATCAACCAAAAATAAAGAGAATAGATCTTACATAATATAAGACTAAGGGAAAACCTGATACAACACTTGGTTTCAAGAAAATTCACCTCTAAATAATAACAATTAATGGCTTTCAAATCAATTTTTATGTGATTGAAATCGATTGACCCAAGACTAGATTCAAAAAAATTCTCTTACATACGTTAAAATAATTTTTAACATGATAAGATTTTCTACCTAACATGACAATCATACAAAACAAGTATAAATTGATTACAAGGTAAATCCAAAATTGAGGTACCATCTCAAGGATGAATCATTGCTTTTAAAATGCTACATAGGATTAAAATCTTAATAATATTCATTTAATAAGTTACATTAAAAGATAAATTTTTTAAATTTATTCATTCCACTTGTAGCCATCAATTTCATGTTTTGTTACACCCTATAGTAAAATAATCTAAAGACAAGTGTCAACTTAATGTTGAGCAATTGAAATATTGTAACAATCTTCTAAGTTAACCAGACAATGAACAAATAAAAAAGATAACTATATTGATTTACACTTTGGTTGGCATCAATAACTCATATAAACTTCAAGATTATTAACTATGTTAATAATAACCATAGATAAGTATGAAATAAAAATGCACATCCTTTCATTTAAATTTCAACAAAATGAATCACTCATTCCTAACAAGGATAAAGACATAAACCAAAGAGATAAACAATATATGAAAAAATTTAAGGTACAAGTGATACTATACATGTTATGCTACATCGTAATCAGCTACTACTTCAATGAAAATAGTAGAATTAATGATAAGATTAGATTATAGTGTATAACTAAGGCACAAAGGAACTATATAAGCACAACCAACTTACATATATAAAATAATACCTAGTAATCAACAAACCATAATACAAGAGATACTATCTCAATACCATAATTATTAACAATGAATACAATTAACCTAATTATTTCATTCGAGAATGGTAAATTTTAAAACCTAATCAAGCATCTATCTCCTGGTATTCTCCCTTGTTCAAAAAAGTTTAACCCAAAGGTCAGATAATACTAATGGTAGTCTCACAAATGCACTAAGCCCTGGTTGGCCACCAAAGATGACCTTTATATCTACCTTACAACACCAATAAGTTCCCTCAATGCTATGCCATAAAATAAGTTATACTAAGCAAAAAGGAGGTAGTTTAAGATGTTTCTAACTTTCACCTTGGTTAGATCACACTAAAATACAAGACCAACCATGTTTAGTTGATGCCAATAATTGGAATATGGGAATAACTCAATAACCCAAATTTAATAATTATTAAACCAAGAAAAGATAAAGCCATCTTTTCACATCAGGCAAGGATAAAGTATAACCAATAATATAATAGACAGGAATAAATTTAATATAATTATTATTTTTACTCTAGAAAGGTGTTTCAATTGTATGATGACTTTTCAAAATAGTACACCTAATTAACACAGCCATCAAAGTTACAAATTGTCCTTTCTACTAAATTGGATAACCAAGATGCTACAAAACTATCCTAGATGGAGTTACATTATGGAAATAAGCTACAAATACAGATAAAAGGATAAACAATTTTTATTATTTGTAATACCATAGCACCATAACTAATAGAAGTGACATACCCAAGCTACTCACAATATATTCCATTTCTATTTCTTGTTTACCATAGTGCCATTTCTAAATATCATCAAGCATTTTAAATCCATATTCATTCTATTGTTGGGCTAAACAAACCACTAACAAAAATAATTTAATTCCAAAACTTCTTTACTATTATGGTGCAATTCTATATCACTAGAAAAAGGAAATTTAATTCAAATGGTGAGATTATAACAATTTTTTATTGTCAAGGTCACCATTTTTCACATATCAAATAAGGAAAAACAAGAATTATCTAATATAGTCCACCACCCAAAAAACATCGAATTATTTTCTATTGTGACTTAATCCATGTCATTACCAAATGCTTTAGTGTCTTTTCATTTTGCTATTTCATCTTTAAGACATAAATTTTTTAATTCTTTTTACCTATTCCTCCCTTAATGCACCATATTCTTATAGCTGGATAATTATTCCTATAAATTCTCTTATAACATCATTTTTAGAAATAAAAGAAATGGTATAAAGATCAAATCTACTTTTGCTTTTATGTCATTCCTATAGTTACACCATATTTAGATTATTGATGCAAAACTATTTTAAATACAAATCCTACAACTAAGACTTGAAATACAGAGATGACATGAGCAAGGATGAAGGAGAAACATTTGTATCATCCTCCATTTAGGTAAACAAGCCACACCAGACAAGGATGCAACATATGCTAAAAAATTATTGTATATCACTTCTACTATCCATTATCAAGTTAAAATTAAAGAAAGAACACATAATTTTCACTTGCCTGGTTCCTCTCGACAACTCCTTTCTCTTTATTTATTTTGAAAACTCCTAAAATCCACCAATCAATGGCTTGCTTCTAAAAGTCCTTCACTCCTCAACATGGTGCATTTCTCTTCCAAAATGATGGATTTGTTTTCTACTCATCTCTGAGCAATTTTATGCATGACTTATGCATTTAACACCCTCCACCACTTGGGTGGCATCCCATCTCAACTAAAATCTTGAAGTTTGTCTTTTCTTATTAGTATGGTATCTTCTCATTAAATGTCATTAATGACAATATATGGGTGCCTCCCAAATTCGTATGTGCCCCTTACCAATCTCACCCACTAACATTAAACACCATACTACCCACTTGACTTAAAGTGTATCCACATTTAATCTATTAAACACATAAATGATATTAATAGATAAATAAAGGATTGAAGGATGGTTATAATAATAAGGTAGTTGGGGTATTTAAGGTCCATTTTTCTCTTTAATTGAAAGATATACTTTAGGAAGAAAACAATCTCTAAAATAAATAGTGTAACATTTATATAATCACTCATTAATAATTTTAATTAAAAAAATTATATTATATGTTAACAAAATCGTAAATACATATATATACACACATAATATTTAAGTCATCCAAGTATATATATACACACACTTGGATGACTTAAATATTATGTGTGTATATATATGTATTCATATACACATATTCATTAATGAAAATTAGTATTTATACTAATCAAAAGTATGTTAAATGTATCTATCTAAATTATGATGCAAGGTTAGATTCAAAAGGTCTAAAAAAAATGACTACCTTGGATTTTTCACACATACCAAATTGATTACCCATTCATCATTTTATGTTAACATAATATAGTGGCATCAATTTGACTACACCATTGTCTCATGTTAAAGTTTCATTATACACCAAAGTAAATGTGGTTTAGACAACTAATACCATAAGTCTTAGTTGGTGACACTACTCATCGATAGTCAAAAAGGGACATCACACACTAGGCACATGCATAAAAGAGTCGTAACACACATCTAATGTGATGAACACATTAAAATCAATAAGGGAACATTTTCTCACCATAAGTGGTATTACAGTTGTCTATGTGGATGACATCATCTTTATTGTAAACAATGAGAACATGACCAAGGCCTTTGTATAGGTAATGAAGAAAGAGATTGAGATGTACATGTTGGGAGAACTATCATTCTTTCTTGGGTTACATATTCATCTCACAAGCCAAGTATATAAGAGAAAAGTTGAAGAAGTTTGAGATGGAACATTTTAAGGTAGTTAGTATACCCATGATCATAGGGTATAAGTTGAGAAAGAAATATGAGTCTTAAAATATTAATTAGATTTCATATAGGTCAATGATTAGAAGTTTTTTATACACCACTACATCTAGACTTGACATCATGCAAGCAAAAGGTCTTTTGGGAAGGTTTCAAGAAGATCCAAAGGAGAATCATCTAAATGTAGTAAAAAAGATACTTGGGTATATTAAAGTAACTATGGAGTATGGGTTGTGGTATCCAAGAAGTAATTAGTTTAATTTGATAGCCTATATAGATGCAAACTGGGTAAGAAGTCTAGATGATAAGAAGAGTATTGGTGGAGGAACTTTCATCGTAGGTGGGTGCCTAGTTTCATGGATAATCAAGAATCAACCATCAATATCATTATCCACTTATGAGGTTCAGTAAATTGTAGTAGATTCATGTTTTACTCAAGTCCTATGGCTGATACAAACATTAAAAGACTAAAAGGTGGAGTATGATGATCCTATCCCTATCTATTATGACAATATAAGTGTTATAATCATCTCAAAGAACTTTGTCATGCATTCAAATACCAAGCACATTCTCATCAAATATCATTTTATAATAAAGCAAGTAAGTGAAAAAAGTTTTAGACTTTAATATCTTTCTATATAGGATTAGATTGTAGACATTTTGACCAAACCATTTCCAAAGCTAACATTTTAACACCTAATATAGGAATTGGGTGTAATTCCTGCCCCTAGCAATCATTGAGGAAATCAAGTACTTAGGGGGATATAATCATTCTCATTATCTCAAATAATAGGTGAATTATTCCAAAAAGGTATGCAAGAATATGGGGGAACATGTTTTTATTATGTCTCATAAACTTATAGTTCTGTGTGTTGAGTATTTTGGTTGTAAAGAGTATGATCTAAGGAGTTACAAATATCACTTTATAATTATGTCAAAGAGGGAGAAAGTCCAAGATGGAGAGATAAGAATGATCAATTTATAGTGTATTTTTCCATCAATGACAAAAAGGGAGATTATTGAGCATTATTCCTATTGTTGAGATTTCACATTCATGTTGTCATTAATGTCAAAGGTTCTTGAGAAAGGTATTCAAGAGGTCATTAAAGAATGTAGCTATGAGAGAGGATATAGATTAGTGTTTTAATGATTCTAAGAGTGTAATACATGTTTTTTTTATATATTATTATGATTTAATGAATAATTTAAAGGTCATCTTGGAAGGTCCTTGATGTCAAAGTTGTCAAGTTCTTGAACCTAGTAAGTGACATGAGAACATATGTGCATAAGATGCCTAGTCTTGTGCATGAAGGGTCATGATGGCTTGGTTATATGAATGAACATATGTATGATGGGTTTATTAGGTTTATTGAGAATGTATATGATTAATTTTAATACTTTTTTAAGTCTCAGGGTGAGCCTACATTGGTAGGACCTATAGACCTAATCTGCATCTAGACCACTTCTAGACCCTACCTAGCCTAATGAGTTGCCTGATGAGGTATAATGGTATGTTGTCAAGACATGTGAAAGATGTATATCAATGGATGAGCATGGTAATATTTTTTATGGAATGAATATGAGGTGTTGAGATCTTAGAAATATGTAATAAGGTCAATTTCAAGGCTTAATATGGTTTGCAGGTGAATTTATAAGCAAGCAAAGAAAGAGAGTATGGCCTAATGGGGTATTAGGATTAGTTTCCAAGGTAAGGGTGAGTATGTGATCATTTAAAAAAGTGTGTCATGTTTTTTCAAGTATGTTAACTAAGTGTTATAGGTATAATCACTAATATGGGGGGTGAATCAGTGAGCTCAAATAATTCAACTTTAGTTGTAATCCTCTCAAACTCTTAATCAATCAATACATATATTTATGAGGCATACACATCATTCATAGCAATGAGCAAGAGAGATAATGCAAGATAAATCATATAACACATGACATACATTGGAAACCCTCTTGGGGGAGAAAAACCACTAAAACCTATAATTGGACTATTGTCTTATAATAATAAGAACCAATCTAGACCAACTACAAATGATCAAGGAAATACCATCCCTTATTTTAGTGAGACTAAAATCCCATAAGGAAATACCACACCTATCTAACTAAGATGCCAAAAAAAATAGACATTTATCAAGTTTCACATTACAAAGAGACTAAAACCCCCTTATATGTTGAGCTACCATAACAATACTTATGAACACATCCACCCATGAACTGATGTATTCAACACTTGATGATGGACCTCTGACTATCACTCTTTACCTTCTCATACTCAATATTTAAGATCACTATTATTAAAATATAATTATGACCTATAGGTCATAAAAATAGTCCTCAATCTGATCTACTCATCAAATCATTTACTAGGCACTCTACCTCTCCTCTCTATAATTCACACACACAAACCTCTCTCAAATCTCTCACAAGTCTTACACCAAGTATATAAACCATCACCTTTGGTTCCACTATTTATATAGCCTACATAATTATCAACATATTAGTTAGCCATTAGGCATACCTTAAACCTTAATTCATATATCATATGAATACACATCTCAATATAATCTTTATAGGTCAACCATGGCATCTATGGGTCACCTTTAAGCAGCTACACCTTTCAATTAGGCTCTTGTAGCTCTGATAGGTTTCATGGAAACCTATTCACCCATTTAGCACATCATCAATAAAAAAAAGAATATAAGACCACTTAAAAATGCATGGAATCATTCCATATGATCTATGGGTCCCCCTTAAGTTCTAGAAACTATCATAGTACCCATCTGCTTAAGCAAAAATTTCTTAAACAACATTTTGTGCACACAATCACCATAAATGAATGTACAGTCCAATTTTTAATATTTATTCATAATATATACAAATTTAAAACCTTCATAATAAACATATATCATTATCATATAGTATAAAACATGATCCAATATCTAATTCATCATCAAACATAGAAACAACATTAGAACAAGCTCAAATATCCTTCTCGCGTCACTTGCAGAACACAGTCAAACACATAGTCAACTTTGGACCTTCATAACTTTGAATTTACATAATTTTATTTATTTTAATTTATATTTAAATATTTTAATTTTATTCCTCTATAATTTCACTTTTTACACCATGAGAGAATTCTACATATATCAAAAGATATAGCCAAAATACAGAGCATTGGTTTTTCTTGTTAAATTCAAATATTCAAATACAAATGGTCACAGTTAAACCTCAATCAATTTGCTTGCATATCACGTCATCAATGCTAGATAAATCATGTATCATCAATATTACTATAAATAAATTGATCTTTACCTTTCAATGCTCATATTTTTATCTTCATCTTGACTATTTTATTTAATGCACTCCATCGATCTCTTATATGAAGCTCGATCTTTATCTCTGCTTGACGTTAAAAATTGAACACTTTTCATCATCTCACTAATTCTAAACATATTGGAATGAACACACTCTATTGATATTTTTTAATGAACTCAATCTTTACTCATTTTAAGCATCAAACACTTTGGCTCATTTGACATAATGCACACTGTAGATCTCTATATGTATGATCACCTACTCATTGTTGATCCTTGGAAGAAGCTCGATATTTATCTCTAATCAAAGTAAAATATTTAACACTTGGCACCATCTCAATAATTATTTAATTCTTGGATAAACATGCTCTATAAATATTTCTTTAAATTTAATTCATGCAAAAATGACTAAGTATGGGAACCTTTACAATCTATCTATAAGGTCAACTTTGCACCTCCATATCCTTTGCTTTGCTCAAGCGTATGTTCTAAAATTTGGACCATATGATCTCACATAGGATAATCCAACCATGTTTCAATATAATCCTATAAACCTTACACATGTGAGATATAATGGCATTAAAATGATCACATGGATTTTCTACCACAAAGCTATCTATGTCAAAAAATTGTCTAGGAGGCCAACTTTGAACATGCATATCTTTTGTTTCCCTTCAGTGCTTGACTTAAAAGTTAGCAAAAATAAAATGGGAACAAAAATAAATAAACCCATAATATCACCTTCTCTTAAAACATCCACATGTGTGATATATGTCACAATCAAAATGCCTACTTAGTTTTTCTTTCCATATTGCAAATTTAGCTAAGTATGGGAAAACATTGTCAAAATGCCTGAGAACCCAACTTTGTAATTGCATATATTTTGACATGCTTTGGTGAATGATCTAAAATTTATCACATAAATATAGTAAAATTTTTGATCAAAACTATATGACTAATTCCCCTTGAATCATCTACACATGGTAATGGTGATGTCATCAAACTACCTACTCAGATTTTCTACCACTAGACCCAAAGTGTCTAGATGAAAACAATGATCAACTAGATGAAATATACTCATGCACATAAGCACTCAAATCATAAAAAAAATTTATAGGACCCTTTAACATCCTCAAATAACCATACTCATACTTAAACATTTATAACCATGCCAAAACTGAAGATCAACCAAGCATCCTTCAAGCATACTAGAACAAGCACATTGCACACTTTGTCATTATCACTTAGGCTATCAAGGCACTTCATATAATCACCTAGATACCTCCATTAAATAATTTAAAATGATCCAACAATATCCCCATTTTTCATTGATATCAACAACCATCACATATATTAATATACAACTCACCTTCCTTCTCTCTCTTCAAGCACTCTCATAATAAGACTCTTCTCCCCCTTTGACACAATGACAAAGTGGACACCAAATAATCCTAAGGACCTAAAAATACCATCAATAGGAGAGGACCACATATAAATATTATATAAACTCCACCTTACCTTGACCCTCCATCTTATGTCCTTGATAACATCCTTCTTACTCCATGCCAACAGTCTCTTCAACCAAGCACTGCAACTAATGAATAAAACATTACACAAAAATACTAAAATCTGATGGAACTCACCAATAAACATCTAAGAGAGAATCCCCCTAAGAAATATAATAAATTTCACCTTTTTAACATCTTTAGATCTCCACATACCATGAAAAATCACCACATAGGCTTACTAGCCTCTTCTCTCAAGCCACCTCAGGGACCACCAATAGAACTTCATGCCACTCACCAAATCTTATTAAACCACTTAAAAACACCCATTTTGAACCTATACTATAGCTTATTCACAAACCTTTGGAGTAAGCTTGTGAACTTTTTGATCCCCCTTAATGAAAGGCCTTATATTGTTTCATAGAGAAAGAAATAACACCCAAGCTTTGTCTTAGATATTCAAAAGTAGATTTTGATAATGGTTTGGTCATAATATCAACAAACTACTCTTTTGTAGGCACATGCTCCAACTTAGCACATTGATTAATCATTTATTATCTCAAGAAATGATATTTAATAGGAATATATTTAGTTTTTGACTATATAATAATATTCTTTGAGATACTAATTGCACTAATATTATCAAAATACATAGGACAAGGTCCATTTTGTCTTACCTTATAATCTTCCAAAGTTTTTTTCATCCACATGACTTGTGTGCAACAAGAGGTAGCTACTATATACTCAAATTTTGCATTTGATAGAGGCATTGAGGCTTGTTTCTTACTTATCCAAGACACTAAACATTCTCCCATGAAGAAGACCCTACCACTAGTACTCCTCCTATCATCCACACATCCTACCCAAGTAACATAAATATATGATTTCAAAGAGAATTCTTTACTCCTAGGATACCATAAGCCATAGTCTATGGTGCCTTTGAGATATATTAACATCCTTTTGACTACTTTCAAGTGATATTATCTAGGGTTAGCTTGAAACCTTCCTAAAAGACCTACTATTTACATGATGTCAGGCCTAGATGCAGTGGAGTATAAAATACTTCCAATCATGGATCTATAAAAAGTTTGATCAACTTTTGGTGAGTCATCCAATTTACTTAACTTTCATCCTATGATCATTGGAGTACCCATTGGCTTACAATCCATAATTTAAAACTTACTTAGCATATCCTTGATGTATTTAGCTTGTGAAATTAATATTCCTACATCAATTTGACTAATATATAATCCTATGAAGAACGATAGTTCTCCCAACATTGACATTTCAAACTCAGTCTTCATATTATCTACAAATTCTCTACTCATTTTATCATTATCAAACCCAAAAAATATGTCATCAACATATACAATAACTATCAATTGATGATTACCTTTTTATCTTAATGTAAAAATTACTATCATATACCTCCTTTTAAAACCTTGACTCAAAAGATACTTATCCAGCTTGACCTACCAAGCTCTATGAGCTTATTTAAGACCACATAGATCCTTCTTTAATTTACACAAAATCTTGATTACTTGGCATGAATTATCCTTTAGGTAACTCAATTTAGACTTCTTCTAAGTTGCCATTCAAGAATGCATATTTCACATCCATTTGATATACCTTAAAACCCTTAGATCTTGTATATGCCAAGAAGATTCTAATTGCTTCCATTATTTCCACAAGAGTAAAAGTCTCATCAAAATCTATCCCTTAAACTTGAGCATATCCTTTACACACTAATCTAGCCTTTTTCCTTGTGACTTCTCCTTTCTCATTCATCTTGTTTTTAATAATCCATTTGGTACATATCACATTTTTATCTTTTGGCCTAGGAACTAAGTCTCATGTTTAATTATCTTCTATTTGATCAATTTCTTCATCAATTGCATCATTCCAACTTTCATCTTTGCTAGCTTCTATAAATGTTTTGGGTTCAATCATAGATAACAGAGCTAAGTCTTTTTTATTTTGATTGATCAACATTCTCATTCTAGTCTATAACCTTACACCAACATTTCTAATAATTTGAGAGATTGGATGATCTTTTTGAATTCTTCTAGATGGAGATTTAGAATCTTGTCTTTCTTCTTCCTCTTCATCTTCATCATCTATTTAAATAGATAACTCATCATTTTTTGCAACAACATTATAAATTGAGTCACTTACCTATAATTTTGGTTTCTTGACTCTACTAGTCTCATCTACCCTTACATTTGAACTTTCAACAATCTTTTGAAGTCTCTTGTTGAAGCACCTATAGGTAGTACTGATAGAAGAGTAACCTAAGAATATGCCCTCATCAAATCTTGAATCAAATTTACCAAGATTATCTTCATCTCTTTTGATGAAACACCTGATCCCAAACACTCTAAAATGTTTGACATTAGTTGTTCTATTCTTCCATAACTCATAATGAGTCTTATTACCATTTACTCTAACTTGACACCTGTTTAGGATGTAAACTAAAGTGTTGGATACCTCTTCTTAATAGCCATTTGATAATTTTTCATCTTGAATCATGGATCTACCCATCTCAACAATAGTCCTATTCTTCCTTTTAACCACACCATTCTGTTATGGTGTTCTAGTAAAAAAATATTGTCTTCTTATTCCATGTTCTTCACAAAAATTATCAAACTTATGAGACCAAAACTCACCTACTTTATCTAATCTCACACACTTGATCTTTAAACCTTTATCATTTTACACAAGATATTTGAATGTCACAAATTTTGCAAAATCTTTTGATTTTTCTTCAAGAAAGAATATCCAACTCATCCTAGTAAAATCATCAATGAGAAGCATGAAGTAGCTATTACCATGAATACTTTGAATTCTCATTGGTCCACATAGATTAGTGTGGATCAAATCTAATGGATCTATAGTGTAAAATTTCTTGGTTTTGTATTTTCTCTTGGTTTGCTTACCATGAAGACATGCCTTGCAAAGATAATGAGGAATATTATAAATCTTAGGCATATACCTTACCAACCCATTTAAACTAATTTTTATCATATTATCAAAATTTATATGTCCAAGCCTTCTATGCCAAAGCTATCTTTCTTCAAATTGACTGATGAAGCACTCTTATTTCTTGGATTCATGAAATACATATCTGTTATTATATGTTTTATGAACATTTATAATTAATCTACGAGATTTTACCTTTCTTATTTCACATATATCATCATAAAAAGTTACAACATTTCCTTGATCACACATTTGGCTCATACTTAAGAGATTGTGTTTCAAATATTTTACATACAAAACATTCTCGATCCTAGTATGACCATTGTCAAAACTCATATTACCTTTGCTAATTATGTTAGAAGATTTGTTATCACTAGATCTAACTACACTTGGGTTAGTCTTTTTAAGAAAGATAAACTTGCTCTTATCTCCTGTCATATGATTTTAGTATCTACTATCTATGAACCATCTCTTGTTCTCATACTCTTGAGTATTAAAGGCTATTTTAATAAATAAAGACTCTTCTTTTGATGATCTACTTGGATTTTTCTTCCTTTCTTATTTAGACTTAGTCTCCTTCAACCATTTGAGAGTGTCAATGACTTGTATATCATTTTTCCAAAATGTTCTTTTATATTTTTTAGCTATATCACCTTGTTGATTAAAAGTTTAGCATATGAGAACCTTTTTTATCTTTGGTAAGAGAGCATAGTTTCTATATCTATGACTAAAATGATTACAAGAGAAGCAATACCCATTGAAGACATTGTTCATATTTGACCTCTTTTTTTCTTGATCCTTAATGATCCATGAATTTTCATTCTTGAGCCTTTTCATGGAGAAAAATTCATTTTTGTCCTTGGATAAGAGTACATCTAATCAATTCATGACTTCACTTTCCAATTGTTCCATTTTTTCTATTTAGATCTTTATTCAACATGACCTATAAATTCTTGATTATTGCCTCTAGATTTTGCACTTGTGTTTTCACACCATTAACTTATGATAAAGCACATACTATATTGTCTTGAAGATAATCCATAAGCTCTTTTTTAACCGTTGTACCTTTGATCACCTTCAAGTGGTTAAAATTTACATGAAGGAACTCATCTAATACCAATTATTAGAGGGACAATCATTGAGGGGGGTGAATCATTGAGCCCAGATAATTCAACTTTAGTTCCAATCCTTTCAAACTCTTAAGCAATCAATACATATAGTTATGAGGAATACACATCATTCATAGCAATGAACAAGAGAGATAATGTAAGATCAAGCATATAACACATGACATATGTGGGAAACCCTCTTGGGGGAGAAAACCCACTAGAACCTGTAATTAGACTACTATCTTATAATAACAAGAACTAATTTATACTAGCTACAAATGATTAAGGAACTACCATCCCTTAATTTAGTGAGACTATAATCCCACATGGAGATATAGTACCTATCTAGTCAATATGCCACAACAAATAAACCTTAAGCAAGTTTCACCTTGTAAGGAGGTTGTAACCCCCTTATATGCTGAGATACCACAACAACATATATGAACACATCCACCTATGAACTAATGTCTTTAACACCTAATGGTGGATTTCTAATTATCAATATTCATCTTTACTCATACTCAATATGAAATAACAATATTCTACCAACAATATTATGACATACATGTCATACAAATAGTCCTCAATCTGATATGCTTATCAACTCATTTATTTGGCACTCTACCTCTGCTTCACTCCATAATTCATACACATAAACCTCTCTCAAATATATAACAGGTCTTACACAAAGTATAGAAACCATCATCTTTGGTTCCACTATTTATAGGGCATACATGATTATTGTGAACTAGGAATTTGACTGAGAAGAGGAGATTAGTATTGTGTTAGTGACAAAATGAATGAAGCAAATTGAAAAAAAACACACTAAACTAACACCTTCATGCCTAGTTACTAGGATGAGATTAATAACAAAAAAAATAAAAAAAAAAACTAAAAATTAAATAAAAATAAGAATCCTTCACCTTCCTTGGATTATCCAAATGCTTGTTGTAGTGACTTGCTCAGTTTGTGCTCATGAAGTCTTCATCAAAGGAGGCTTAGATATCTCCTCTTCTCCTTGGCACCTTATGGCTTTGGCTTGGCTTGGATCAATATTTTGGCATCATAAATTTGGCATTTGAGAGCTCTTGGAATTAATTTGACATGGTAACTTTGCATAAATTAAGTTTAAAATTCAATATACAAGGCCTCCTATTTATAGATTTTTGAGATTGCTTAGAATCAACCTAAACCATCCATCTTGAGATGAAGATGTGTGGCTGAGGATTAATTCAATTTTTTGGAATTAAATTTATAATTATATTCATCATGAAATTGGAAAAATGGGCATTGAATAGGCATGGAGGGTCATTGTGAGGAATGGGAGACCCATAGTCTTGATATTTGTGGCATTTATGGCCTAGGGATGTCTTCCAAAAAAATGAGGTCACCTGATGATGCAAATATTTAATATTCATTTCCAAAAATAAGTATTCAACAAGTTTCCATGGAATTCTTAATTAGGCTCTAATTTGGTTTAATTAGCTCATAATCATGATTAAGCACTTTATGCACAAATTACTTAAATTGATCAGAATGACTTGTTATTGGTCCAAATTTTGACTAGATTGGAATTGGAAGTCAATGTCAGATGAATTGGATCTATTCTCCCATTTAGGATGTTTCCAACATAAAATAACAAATAAATGCATATCATATAACAAATTTGATAAAAAAAGAGCAATCTAGAGCACCCAGGCACAAAATTGGTATTTTGACTTGAAAAGATTTGATCAAAGTTAGTTGGACCATAAATTGCATTGCCTATTTAATGATACTCTAGCCAAAATTAGCACTTGAATATGTCAGATTCAAAGTTTTTAATGTGTTTGAGTACTTTTAAGCTAAATTGTGCACTTTGATGGAAATTGGTCAAAATCTTGGCTGGAGGTTATCAGTGGCTAGATTTAGGTGTCTACAGTTTGCCCCTATTTAGGAAGGCATTACAAGATATAAGCATACTAAAATCTTCTTAAATAATGAAAAGGTCTTGTATGCTTATAACTACAATGATGATAAAATAATTTTATAATGCCTCCTCGAGGGAATGGTTGGCACAAGTAGGTTGGTAAACAGTCCCTCAATAAGAATCAAAATGAGGGGACCAAAGAAAGAAAAAATGACAAAATAAACACTCAATGATTTTTAAAAAGTAATCAAAATCACTAAGAATGCAAGTGGGATGGTATATAATGGTTTTCCCAAAGGCGGTTATAATAATTTTACCCTGATAGTGGAAATATGGTATGATAAAATAATGATTTGCCAAAAGGTGGTTATAATCATTGAGAAGATGGAGCTACCCTAGTTAGGATAGACAAACAAGATAATAATGTGCCCCTATATGGGCAGAAAATGTAAATTGGTGAAAACACAATGATTTTCCCAAAGGAGGTTATAATCATTGATAAATTTAGGTGGAGTGGTGTGCAATGATTTTCTCATAGGTGGTTATAATCATTGGACCCTGATTAAGGAAAACATGACAAACTTGGTTGAGGATGATGATAATTTAACACAGAGGATAATGATGAATTAGAACAACCTACTAGTAGGGAGATTCTTGTCTGAACTAATAAAGTTTGAAGTTCATTCATGGTTAATTAATCTATTTAGGATATGATTGGGATTGAATTAAGATGTCAGTGTTGAAGAGATGTTAATGTTAGATTTAACATTAGACACCTAAATCTGACCACTGATAACCTCCAATCAGGATTTTGACCAATTTCCATCAAAGTACATAATTTGGCTTAAAAATACTAAAATTCATTAAAATATTTGAATCTAACATATTAAAGTGCTGATTTTATCTAGAGTATCATTAAATGGAGAAATGAAATTTATCGGCCAACTAATTTTGATCAGATCATTTTGAGTCAAAATGCCAATTTTATACCTGGGTGCTCTGGATTTCTCTTTTTATCAAATTTATTGTATGAGATGCATGTATTTGTTATTTTATGTTGGAAACGTCTTAAATGGGATAATATATCCAACACATCTGGCATTGACTTCCAATTTTAATCCAATCAAATTTTGGACCAATAACAAGGCATTCTGATCAATTTGAGTAATTAGTGCACAAAGGGCTTAATCATGCTTAATAGATAATTAAACTAAACTAAAGCCTAATTAAGAATTCCATGTAAAATTGTTGAATACTTATTTTTGGAAATGAATACTAAAAATTTGCATCATCAGGTGACCTCATTTCTTGGGAAGACATCCTATACCACAAATATCAGGATTATGGGTCTCCCATGCCTCATAATGACCCTCCATGTCTCTTCAATGCCCCTTTTTCAAATGTTATGATGATGATAATTATAGATTTATTTTTTAAAAATTGAATTAATCCTCAACCACACATCTTCATCTCAAAATGGATGATTCAGATTGATTTTGAGCAATCTCAAAAATATATAAATAGGAGGCCTTACCTATTGAATTTTAAGCTTAATTTGTGAAAATTTACCATGTCAAATTGATTCTAATATCTCTCACATGCCAAATGTATGATGCCAAAATATTGAGCTAAGCAAAGCCAAAGACATAAGGTGCCAAGGAAAAGAGGAGATAGCCAAGCCTCCTTTGATGAAGACTTTATGAGCACAAGCCGAGAAAGCCACTACAACAAGCATTTGGAGTATCCAAGGAAGGTGAAAGATTCTTGTTTTTATTTAATTTTTAGTTGTGTTTGTCATTTTTTTATTAAGATCACCTTAGTAACTAGGCATGAAGGTGTTAGTTTAGAGTGTTGTTTGTCAATTTGCTTTGTTCATTTTGTAACTAACACAATAATAATCTCCTTTTCTTAGTCAAATTCCTAGTTCACCTTGATGAATGTGGTCTTGGACTCCTTGAGCTTCTTCAAATACTATGTCTTTATGGATGTAGTTTAATAAAGTGTGATTCTGTCGATCTCAATCATCACTTGTGGGAGATATAACGTCAATGATATGGCTATTTTGGCTGATGGTAATGGCCTATGGAATGGTAATGGAATGGGGAAAGGATGAACAATCCTCATAGAAGATACTAGGATTGATTATGTCAAAGCTAAAGTACTCATCCTCAAAAACTATAAAAAGAACACAAATGTATTCAAATTGATCTGCAAGGCATGTGTAACCAATGTTGTAACAATCACAAACATATTCTTCTTCTGAATCTGATTCTAATGTAAGGGACTCTAATTCTAATGTTGAGATTGATGTTGATTATAATTTTGATGCTAAATCCATTGTCAGTCTAAGAGTATAACTTGAATGTAACTATAATTCTTCATCTAATAGGTACTCTATTATAATGATGTCTTGTTTAATATTTGGTTTTGGACAAGTAATGGATTGTGATGGCATAATGGGCTCCATAAAAATTGGTTTGTTAGAGTGGGAATCCTCTAGGATGGGAAAAAGGTCAAGAGATAACTCTTTAGAGACTGACTTATCAATAGGGGGAATTTAAAAAATAAGCATATGGTCGAGGTAATTATTTTCCCAAAGGTAGTCATAATCATTAAGAAGTGACTCAATAAAGACTAGCTCATCAGTGTGAGACTCTTTGATAACTAGTATGGGATCAATAGGTGATTCATCACAAGTTGACTTATCATAAGTGGTTGGTTCAACAAAAACATCTTAGATTGGTTTGTTATCTTGGATTTTATTTCCAATTAGTTAGAAAATACTAGTTTTGAACATAGCTTGGTCTTTGAATGATTAGATCAGTTGAAGTTTGGATGGGATTGGTTTTGGATGAGGAATAGCTTGTAGTTGGATAATGGTAGGGCATTGGGGAGCATATTTTTTGCATGAGCCAAAGGATGAAGTCCTAAAATGGTAATAATAGGGTGTTTTGGGGCTTCATTGCCTACACAAGCCAAAAGACTAGGTCCTAGAATGATGAAGGGGCATTGTGGAGCTTGACTGCTCACATAACCCAAAGGATGAGGTTCTGGTATAGAAATGATTTGGCATTATGGAACCTGATTGCTCACACAAACTAAAGGATGAGGTCTTGGTATGGGAATGATGTGAAATTATGGTCCTAGAATAGAAATGGTATGATGTGGTGAAGCTTGATTACTTGCATAAGCCAAAGCATCAAATTCTTCCTTATAAACCATATCATCTCAGTTGCGAGTTGGCTTATAAGTTGGTTCTTGACTATGTTCCACATATTGATTATTGTAAAGAGGGTATGGATTCATATCCTAAACAAAATTATCTATAGTTGGGTCCTCAAAGTCCTCTTCATAAGCCTCTTCATACCAATCTAGGTCTCGATTTGGATTTTGTGGATTTTGACTATGTTCCCCATATGGAGTATTATAGGGAGAATAATAAAACTCCTTAAAAAATCTTTCTCTATAGGGGTTCCTAATGGGATTTTGTGCAACCATTCTATCATAATTTATATTTTGCATGACTCCACCATAAGTGTAGCTAGACATATCCATGTAAATGATTAAATCTCTAAAATAAAAGCCTTAGAGTTATACAAACTCTAAATAATTGTCCAAAAGACAAATGGTCCAAAGTTGGTCTAACTTGGTCGAAGGGGTGGATTTGTATCTCCAATATAGTCTAAAAATGGATTTGTTTCTCCAAAATGATTTGTGATAAGACTTGGCATAAAATATTCTAACATAAAATGTCTTATGTCAAAAGTCATACACACAAAAGTTCAAGCGTCTAAGTAAAAATTAGCGTGTCAAAGGTCTAGGTCAAAGTGTTCCAAACAAGGTCTAAACTAGGGAATGGAAAAGTTGAGTTACTAGGTCTTTTGTCCAAATTTAAAGTCAAAATTTAGGCTCAAACAAATAGGCATATGCTAGGACTTTTGGCCAAATGGTGTCAAAATCTAGACTTGAAACAAAGGTATCATATGATTTGATTTAATCTAACAAGTTTGGAAAGTATTTTGACATAAACCCAACACACAAAATCAAACATAAACATGATCAATTGGCATAAGGCATAAGACAAAAGGATATTTGAAGAAAGAATGTGTTTTTCTAAATAAAATAACAAATAATGATAAGGATAGGTACTAAACAAACAAACCATCAATAGTTTTCAAATTTAGATAATTGATTAACTGAAGCTATACAACCCAAAAGAGAAAGATCTATGTATCAACCCCATGAATTAAGGCCTAAACAGAAATCAATCAATGTTTGAATCAAAAATTGATAAGGATAATTGAAAACTCAATGGTGAAAACTAATATTTGACCAAGAAATCTAGACAAGATTGGACAACATGATAGCACAAGACAAAGGTCTAAATAGTATACATAAAATGGTTTGAAACAATGGTTTCTGAGACAAGGTAAACTAGTCTAAAAAAAATTGAGCAGCCTAATAGTGTAATGCTCGAATAATGTGATCTATGTTATTTTTCAAAGACTCAAAGGAAAAATGGTTTGATATGATTTTGGCAATGTAACACTACCCTTATCAACTCAAATGACACACACACAAACAAGTTTAGAAAAAATTTCAAGGCATAAGTGTGGTGTAAAATGACCAGTATAACACCTATTTAGACAAAAGAGTGATGTATAAACAAATTGATTTTGACATGGTTTATGAATAAATAAACAAGTTTTAGTCTCAAAACATACCAATAAAAAAATACCAAAATACACGAACTATAATCATCCAAATCCTAGAAAGGGTATGGCAATGTGAGGTTGACTAAACTATCAAGATTTCAAACATTTCTAAGGGAATCAATTGAAAAATTACTTTCACATCAAATGATGTAAAATAAAATCATGGAAATTGGGTGTCCATGGCACTTGGCTTGTTGCAAAAATGTCTAGTCCTTTTTACAACCACTACATCCTATTATGCACTCAGTGTAGTGCAATGTCCAAATGTCGATACATCCCATGTGTAACTCAAAAGGATTAAGTGAAGTATATGCCAAGAGATGAAACCCTAGGTTAAACCTTCCTTAAAGAGCTCATGGGAGGTAATGGCATCTCCCTTGCAAGCCAAGTTTGCGTGAAATAAAAGACTAATAGAAAGACTTTAGGGTCATTTTCAAGGTCACCTAAACTTTGATGAGTCTTTAGGGAGTGCTTTAGATGATGTTATTTCTTATGCCTTGGATTAGGCAATTTGTAAATAAGGAAATCGCTTTTGATTCCAATGGTTCCTTAAAAGGGACAAATAGAAGAGCATATGTGCAACATCCTTGTATTTTGTGAAGACAAATTGCTAATTGAAACATGTGAAAACAAAATTGATAAGTGTGTTCAATTTTAAGCTGAAATGAAATATTTGGTGGTATTCATTTGACCCCTCGATCTTAATTTTTAACTTTGAAAGATAACTATAAGATTTAAGTAATATCACCCTAAATTATTTTCCTTCAAGAACCAAAATGAAAAGTTTGATTCATTTTAAAACACCCTAAAAGAAGTTTAAAAGGATATATTTAAGCATGCTTTGATTATTTTTCAATTAAAACATGCAAAAAAAATGTTATAAAGATGTTTATCTTAGAAGAAATTTTGAAGATGAAACAACCAACTTAAAAAAATGAGCTCTTGGGTTTATGTAAAAAAACATAGTGACCATCATCGGTTATACTAACTAGAAATGGTGATGTTTATGTAGACCAATGATGATTTTACTAATTGATGATGGTTATGTAAATCAATGATAGTTTTACTAACTTAACTGATGATGGTTATACTTAACTGATGATGGTTTGTCGGTAGTTTACTTAACTAGAAATGGTTACTACGTAAACATGTGATAAAGAAAATTGACAAAACAAAGTTAGAAAATTAAATTGCAAAAGTTTTAATGGTCTAAATGAATATTTTAAAATTTCAAAATGATCTTATTCATGTGTGGGATAAATTTGGTCCCACTAGGCATGCCATTATGTGAACTAGGAATTTTACTAAGAAGAAGAGATTAGTATTGGGTTGGTGATAAAATGAACAAAGCAAACTGACAAACAACACACTAAACAAACACCTTCATGCCTAGTTACTAGGGTGAGCTTAATAACAAAAAAAAATGACAAAAATAACTAAAAATAAAATAAAAACAAGGATCCTTCACCTCCTTTGGATGCTCCAAATGCTTGTTGTAGTGGCTTGCTTAGCTTCTGCTCATGAAGTCTTCATAAAAGGAGTCTTGGCTATCTCCTCTTCTCCTTATCACCTTGTGGATTTGGCTTGGCTTGGATCAATATTTTGGCATCATAACTTTGTCATGTTAGATCTCTTGGAATCAATTTTACATGGTAACTTTGCATAAATTAAGATTAAAATTAAATATACAAGGCCTCTCATTTATATATTTTTGAGATTGCTCAAAATCAATCTAAACCATCCATCTTGAGATGAAGATGTGTGGTTAAGGATTAATTCATTTTTGGAATTAAATATATAATTATCCTCATCATGAAATTGGAAAAATGGGCATTGAAGAGGCATGGAGGGTCATTATGAGGCGTGCAAGACCCATAATCTTGATATTTGTGGCATTTATGGCCTAGGGATGCCTTCCCAAGAAATGAGGTCACCTGGTGATGCAGATATTCAATATTCATTTCCAAAAATAAGTATTAAACAAGTTTCCATGTAATTCTTAATTAGTCTCTAATTTGTTTTAATTATTTCTTAATCATGATCAAGCCCTTTGTGCACAAATTACTCAAATTGATCAAAATGCCTTATTTTTGGTCCAAAATTTGACTGGATTAGAATTAGAAGTCAATGTTAGATGAATTGGATCCATTAGCCCATTTAGGATGTTTCTAACACAAAATAACAAAGACATGTATCTTGTATAATAAATTTGATAGAAAAGAGCAATCCAAAACACCTAGGTGCAAAATTGGCATTTTGACTCAAAATGATATGATCAAAGTTAGCTAGCCCATAAATTTCATTACCCCATTTAATAATACTCTAGCCAAAATTGGCACTTTAATATGTTAGATTCAAATCTTTTAATTTTTTTAGTGTTTTTAAGCCAAATTGTGCACTTTGATGGAAATTGGTCAAAACCCTGGTTGGAGGTTATCGGTGGCCAAATTTAGGTGTCTATAATTATCAACATGTTGGTCAGACATTAAGCATTACTTAACCATTAATTAATATAATATATGAAGACAAAACTCAATAAAATCTTTATAGGTTAGCCATGGCATCTATGGGTCACCTTTAAGCAGTTACACCTTTCAATTAGGCTCTTGTAGCTCTTATAGGTCTCATAGAGACCCATTCACCTATTTAACACATCATCAATAAAAATAAGAACATAGGATCAATTCCATATGCATGGAATAATTATATATTGTCTATATGTCCCCATTAAGTTCCAAAAACCATTATAGTACCCATTTTCTTAAGCACAAATTGCTCAAACAACATTATGTGCACATAGTCACCATGAATGAATACATAGTTAACTTTTTAAGCTTTTTTCATACTATATACAAAAGGTAAAACCTTCATGATTTATAAAAATCATCCTCATGGAGTATAAAATATGCTTCAATATCTAATTCATCATCAAACATTGAAACAACACTAGAATGATATCAAATATCCTTCTCGGGTCACTTACAAAACACAGTCAAACACATAATCAACTATGAACATTCATAAATTTGAATGTACACACTTTAAAATATTAAAATTTATATTTCTAGATGCACCTTATATTCCTATACAATTTATATTTTTACACCATGAGAAATTTTTTCATATATCGAAAGATATTTCCAAAATATAGAGCACTAGTTTTTTCTTGATTAAATTCAAATATTCAAATGCAAACAGTCATAGTTAAAACTTAGTCACTTTGCTCACATCTCATGTCCTCTATGATTAGATTGATCACAAAATATCAATATTATTTTTATTAAATTGACCTTTACATTTTATTTCTCATTGTTGGATCTTCATCTTGACTATTTGACTTAATGCACTCTGCCAATCTCTTGTACAAAGATCAGTCTTTATCTCTGCTTGATGTTGAACATTGAACACTTGTCCTCATTTTAGTAATTATAGAAATCTTGGAATGAAAAATATCCATTTATCCTTTTTTAAGTAACTTTATCTTTACTCATTTTAAGCATCAAACACTTTGATCTATTTGACTTAATATGCACCATAGATCTCTATCTGCACAATCACCCGCTCACCATTGATCCTTGGAAGAAGCTCAATCTTTATCTCTGCTCAATATTGAACATTGAACACTTGGATACATATAAATTATTCTTTAATTATTGTAAAAATCTCTCTATCTATGTTTATCAAAAATTAACTAGTGCAAAAATGACTAAGTATGGGACCCTTTGCAATCTATTTGTAATGTCAACTTTGCACCTCCATATCTTTTGTTTTGCTCAAGTGCATGTTTTGAAATTTAGACCATATGATCTCCTCACATAGTAGAATACAAAAATGTGTTAATGTGATCTTGAAACCCTCATACATGTGAGATATAAAAACATTAAAATGCTCACATAGATTTTTCTGCCACAGAGCCAACTATGTCAAAAACTTGTCTAGGAAGCCAACTTTGAACATGCATATATTTTCTCCTACTTCGGTGCTTGACCTAAACGTTATAAAAAATAAACTAGGCATAAAAATTAGTAAACCCATAAGATCACATTCTCCTTAAACATCCACACATTCAATATATTCCACCATCAAAATGCCTACTTAGCTTTTCTTACCATATTACAAATTTGGCTATGGGAAAACACTATCAAAATGCCTGAGAGCCCAACTTTGTACTTGCATATATTTTAATTAATTTGAATGAATGATTTTAAATTTAGCACATAATATCTATTTACAAATTTTATCATAACCATATGAACAACTCCCCTTGACTCATCCATATATGGTAATGGTGATGTCATCGAACTGCATACTTAGATTTTCTACCACTAGACCTAAAGTGTCTAGATGAAAATAATGATCAACCAAATGAAATAAAATCATACACATAAGCACTCAAATCATATAAAACATTTTATATAAACCCTTTCATATCCTCAGATCATCATACTCATTCCTAAATATCTCTAACCATGCCAAAACTAAAGATCAACCAAGCTTCCTTTAAGCATTCTAGAACAAGCACATTGCACACTTTGTCATTGTCACTTAGACTATAAAGGAAATTCATACACTCACCTAGACACATGCATGAAAACATCAAAAAATCATTAACAATGCTCCAATACCGTGTTTTAGGTCAAAATTTGAAGGTTAAGGCAAGAAAAGTGCTTTGAGGTCTCTCAAGTGCATAGAATGGAGGGTTCTCAACTCGAGAAGGATTTTATTATGTTTGTTAGCTCATTGGACCTATACATGGTAACCTATGATATTCATGGTATATGGGGAAGGGTCTTAGATCAAATTTATAGCCATTATTTTTTAGAATGAGTGGCTAAGCTTTATGAATGATTGTTAATAGTGGAAGATGGTTTAAACCCTCAAAGAACCCTAATAGTGAACTGATATGAAAGATGTTATAAAATCGATCATAATGGATTGGTATTATTTTATGTTTTATTAAAATCTCTCAATCATATCCATTTGTGATTGAGTCTTCAGGTGAGTGAGTGGACCCTATAGGAAAGGCCTTGTTTGTTAGAGATTTGTTATAGGAGTTAGAGTTGACCAAATCAAAGTATGAAAATAATTGGATGAATAAGGTTGAAACTTATATTTTATGTATATTGTGGTCTTTGGATAGGTTCCATCCATTAGGTGTGCTAAATTGGTCATCCAAGTTGACCAGTCACTAACAGGTCTAATGGTGAAAATAGTGAGAAATCTAGGCAGTAGTGAGAAGGTGATTAGGGAGGTGCTATCATTTAATAGGGATAAATCCAAGTACATGGAGATAATTTTAAGGAATTTTAATACATGTTATTTTTTGTTAAATTTTTTTGGAGGTCAGTGTTTATAGTGAAAAAGTTGCTCACAAGTTGACTTACTTGGCTCAGTGAGGTATGTGTACTATGAGGTTATGAGATTGGTCTCCAAGACCAATATTGCCATTTGAACATATTATATTTCTATATAATAATGGTCTAATGATATTTTTGTTCCCAAAATCTATCACTTGATTTTGTGGACAACATATTGACCATTTTGGTCTTGCAGATCAAAACTCTCTCTTTTCTTTCTCAAAAATATTCTGAGCAATTAAGTTTTTCAAATATTCAAGCCTTTTCAGCTAAGAAAGTCACAGGTTCAACTGTGGGCTTTATTCAAAGGAAGTTCAAAACACTTGAGACTTTTCCTTGGTTTTTTGAGGATGATTCAACACAAAGGTTTGATCAAAAGACTTAACAATGAGATTCAAACAAATTGGAATGAACCACTTTAAACCGTTGAACCATTGAACCCCACCTCCGCAAACGTTCAACAACTTCAGTAGACTTAAAGAAAAGAAGGATTCAAAGAGTGAATATTTAATTATTGAATCATTGCAATTTGAACTAAAAAGAGTTCTAGGGTTCAAAGGTTTAATGAGTTCAATAAGTTTGACGGACTTAGAAAATAAAAGGATTTAGAGAGTTCGAAGCTTCAAAGGATTCAAAGAAAGTGAATGAACCATTGAACTTTGAACCAAAATGGTTCAAGGTTCAAAGGTTCAAAGGGTTCAAAAAGTTCAAAAGGAAGCTTCGAATGAATGAAGTAGAAGATTCTAGAAAGAAGTTCAACAAGATGGTTCAACCAAAGGGTTCAAAGAAATGGTTCAACCAAAGAAGTAAAATAAAGTGAGTGTGGCCCTTCACACCAAATTGAACCTTTGAAATATTGAACCTTTGAACCAAAAGAGTTCAAGGTTTAAAGAAGTTCAAAGCAACTAGTGAAATCCCTGTGGATGTCAATTTTAGGGTGATGGAATAACCATTGATTTTCAAAAGACCTAAGAACAAACTCAGTGACCAGCCAAGGAAGGAGCCAAAGGAGCTAGATGAAAGTGAGAAGATAGCCCTGAGAGCTTAAATTTCCAAGGAAAGACAAAACATGGCAAGGAAGGAGAGAACAACTATAGGAAATCTAGAAATATCTATAGGAGAGTTAATTTCAGTAGGTGGAATAGTCCACTAGGTGGACATCAGAGAGTGAAAACATTCAATGGCATGGCTTATTTTTCTTCATTGAGTAAATATTAAGTGGATAGATACGTAAGTATCATAAAGAGTACAAGGCAACCCATTCTTGAGAGGAGACACTTGACATAATTAGAATGTCAAAGTCTAGGCTGGTGATCAGCTCTAGCATGACCCCTTCAAAGAATTTCCTTTATCCAATGCATTGAATGTAGTATGGGCCATTTTATGGAACAAAGCACTAAGTATTTCTTTGAGTTCAATATATTGTAATATCTCATTTCATAGAAAGGAGATCTCTCAATTATTAGAAGTGAAACTCTGCCCAAATTGAAAGGCAGTCCTAAGACTTTGAGCTCAGACTGTTAATCATATTTTGTCGTTTGAATGAGAAAGCAAGTGACCTTTTAGACTTTGTGTTGAAATAGCTTATGTTATCTAGGAAATTGTTCTTATGTCTATTTCCTAAATACAATCTTGTCCATTTAATCAAATAAGCAAAACTAGTGGAAATAATCTGGAAGGTGTCTTGGAGCTGACTATGAGAGACTTTGTGATACCATAACTATCTTTAGTCCATTTGTTTTTTGTTTCAGTTTAAAGGATATTGGTGAGAATTTGAGTTCCCATTACCATTCATAATCTTTCACTTTGTTTTAGTTGAGGTGCATAATTTGTGCTACACTTCATTCTAATATGTTACTACGTTCTGATCAGTGAGAGAAGCAATGAAAGACTTTGTGCTTTCATGGGTTTCTTGTGGTTACAGTTACTACCCAGGAAGTCGTCCTCTGGTTTTCTAAACATCATTTTTGAAAGAAGAGAAATGCCTTCAGCAATTACCCAAGATTTTTCCTTGTCCTTGTGAACATCATCTCTAAAAAAAGAGAGCTGGATGTTGTTATCCCACCCCTAAGTGCATTTTCAGCTTTTATTAGTTATAGTAGTTTACAGGGAACCTCCCTTACCTTATAGGGAACCTCCCCTTGATGAGAGGAGAGATTTATCTCATTTTGATGTGGTAAACCTACATAGTTTTCCATATAAATCTCCTTATGCTGAGGTTGATATACCTATTTTTCCATTAGTTAGCTAGTGACAAAATATTCACCCAATAGTTTTTGGTGACTCCGCTAGGGAGAAGAACATGCAATTTGAAGCCTCAAGCTTCAAATTGAAATAGTTCTAGTTTTTTTCCATTTCCATTTTACACTTTGGTAGATCCATGGTATACACAAAGCTAGAGAGCTCAAGGTATTGTTGACCCTATATTTGAGTTTGTGTGGCAAAATAACTTTGATATTTCCCCTCCACAAACTCACCTTCAGTGAACTAGGAGTTTTCCTCCTACCAACATCAGGTCTCTAATACAAGGCAAAGCTTCTCTTTCCTCTGCTAGTAGAGCTTTGTCTATATATACCCCACCAAAATTTATTATCCCTCCCTTCAATAGTAATATAATGGCAGCTCAAGGCACCTGGGGTAACACCTTTGGTCCCCTAAATCTAACTCCACCTCTACATGAACTACCTCATAGTTCAAGGAAGAATTTCCCCAAATTCTATGGTGATGGGAGAGTTCATCCTGATGAACATATTATAGCCTTCTGCATAGCCTGTAGTGTGATAGGCATGGAGTATGAGCACATAGTAGTTAGGCTATTTGTAGAAACATTATAAGGTGTTGGTGTAGACTAGTTTTATCATCTGCAAGCCCAGACTATGACTGACTAGAACACCCTCAAAGCTAAGTTTGAAGTAAATTTCAAGCCTATAGAAGATGTGCATGCCCTATTAGCTTAGCTTACATAAATGAAGAAAAAGCCTCATGAGCCTATACAAAAATTCATTGCTAAATTTGACAAGTTGAGGAACAAGATTCCCACAATTACTCAACCAACACCTAAGAATCTCAAATGCTTCTTCATCAATTCTCAGCTTCTTGAAGTGAGTTTCTTATTAAGGTAGGCTAGCCACATAGACCTTGTTGTAGCTCAAGATTTGGCCACTGAGGTTGAAGATGATCTTATCTTAGTAGGAAAGATAAGAAGAGATCCTAATAGAATTAAATCTTCTTCATCTTCTGAATCTTTTTCTATAGGCACCATTGATCCTATGGTGCAAAATATGGCAAATGATTTAATATCTCTCAAGAAGAAAATGGCACAAGGGATGTCTACTCCTCATTCATATTGAGATATACCAAGGAGGAGATTTTCCAACTAGTCATACCAAGGCAATGCTACCAAAAATTAAGGGCAACCAAACTGTCTTCCTCCCCCATAGGGGAAGCTTGTCATTGAAGTAGCTCCAGCTAACTCAACAGTTAGATATCTTGAAACTGAATATGATTTCTCTTTCTAACCTGAGTTAAACTAAGAATATGATGAAAATCTCTTCACAAAGGGGAAGAAGAATCAGTTGGAGACTCTAACATTGGTTTCCTGAATTATTATGATGAACCTAAAAATAAAGGTGAAATATTTGATGGATTATACGTAGTATTTACCAGGTCCCAGAACTAGTCAGCTTAACAAGCAGATAAAGGAAAAATAGGGGAATAATCTTGACTAGCAATTTCAATTACTAAATGAGGAACTTCGTTGCCTTTCTAATCAAAGGACTCAGTGATCAACAAAAAAGTAAGTACCTCAAATATTCCTTCACCTTCTACTTCAAATTTATAGACTAGTCCTACACCCAGTAAAAACTAGACTAATGGACTACCTTCCTCTATTTTAGATTGATTTCAGTCATTTGATATTATTGACCATGCTAAGAAGACCAAAATTCAAATGACTAAGTTTGAATATTTAAAAGCCAACCTTGAGCAGTTGGATAGGTTGGTTGAATGTGTGAAGAATAAAGCCATCCCTACAGGACAAGGTGTCTCAGAGGTGACTCATGTTACCCAAAAGAACACATCCACCCCAAATAACCTTGTCATCACTCCTACTACCCCTAGGAAGATAGAACCATTTTATGTCTCCCTGTTGATAAATGGTCATCAGCTGAATAATTGCATTATAGATTCTGGCACCTTTGATAATGTCATGCTCGCCAAGGTGGCTGAATCTCTTAGTCTCACGCTAAACAAGACCTTTGGGAGATGTTTCTCCATGGAAAAAAAACAAGTGCCACTTCTAGGACAAATAAAGGATGCCCAATTTACATTTGTGGCCTTCCCAGATAAGAGAATTAGAATGACAGTCTTATTGGTCGATGTCTCAGCCCCCTACGGTATTCTTCTTGGGTGAAATTTTTGCAAGGACATTGGTGGAGAATTGAGCATGAACCTATCTGAGGTGAGGATTCCTATCAAGGGTGTCATGTAAAGGATGTTTTCTGAGAAGGAATCGAAGTACATTGTCACCCAAACATCAGCCCCTGAAGCTTAAATTCTATTTGAGTATTCAAGAATGGTTAACTACTTCCTGTCCATAGAGGATGTTCCTATCTCATTTGATGAAAGTCCTATAGGTGAAAATCTAAAAATTGATTCAGATAAGACAAAAAAAGAATTGGTAGAGAAAAGTATAGATTCAAAAGGATCTCCCCTCTTAAATGACGTAAAATCTAAAAGAGGGTCAGTTTCTGATGATGTCTGGATTCTAGAATTTGATGGTAGAAATTCTTCTACTATTTCTGGAGCTAGAGTAGTTTTGATATCTCCTCAAGGAGATATTTTCCCCTATGCATATAAGTTGTAGTTTAGCAACACTAACAACACTATTGAATATGAATCGTTAATGCTTGGATTAAAAGCTGCTCAAGATAAAGGTATTAGAATTCTTCATGCCAAAAGAGATGTTGAGCTGGTGGTTTTTTACTTTAGTAACCTATATCAAACCAAGAATGATATATTACGACATTATTGCAATTCAGTGTGGGACTGCTTTGAAAGCTTTGATGCTTTTAGTATTTCTATCATGGCCATAGAATTCAATAGTTGTGCAGATGCATTATCCATCTCTGTAACTCTCTTGGTCCCTCACCAAAATTTCAAAGAAGATAGGTACACTATAGAGTTGGTCTTTTGACCAAGTGTATCTAATAATGTTGACCATTAGCAAGCATTCATTGGTGACAAACAAATCATTGCTTTTTTGGAACAAATAGATAGCTTTGAAAAGATTCAATTTGAAGGCAGTGAATCTCCACCATGAGAATCAACTCTGGAAACAAATTTAAAAGCTGATGAAGAGTTCCTTTAGCTCAAAGGGAATAAAATTCCCAAAGGATTAGTTTCTCTTGAGAAACTTTTTGACAAGCATGATAGGTTTATCAAGGAACATCAAATGGATTCAAAATCCTCCAAGGATTTTGATCAAATAAATTTGAGTACAAAAGATAATCCCAAAATGGTCAACATTGGAAATTGTTGTACCTCTAATGAAAAACTCAATTTTATCACTCTGCTTCACCATTACATTGATGTTTTGGCATACTCTTATGATGATCTGAAACCTCTCAAACCTAAATAAATCTAGCATGAAATTCCTCTCAAAATTGGGTCATTGCCTCACAAGCAGAAGTAAAGGTAGTACAACCCCATAATATCAGGCATGATTCTATCTGAGGTACAAAAAATGTTGAATGCAAGAATTATTTTTCCAATCCATCATTCCACATGGATTGAGAATATAGTCCCTATGAGAAAGAAGAATGGAGAAATTCACATGTGTGTTGATTTTATAAATTTGAATCAGTCATCTTTAAAAGATAACTATCCCCTGCCCATCATGGATCAGTTGCTACAGACAGTAATTGGTGCTAAGATGTTATCAATGCTAGATAGTTTTTTAGGATTTAATCAAGTGGAGTTTGGTGAAGCAGACCAACATAGGACCACTTTCACAACACCTTGGGGCACTTTTGCATATCTTAGAATGCCTTTTGGCTTGATCAATGCTAGCGCCACTTTCCAAAGAGTGATGGATCTTGCTTTCAGAAATGAAATGGGTAAGTTCAGTGTGGTATACCTTAATGATTTGATAGTATTTTCTAAGCATCTTCTTGATCATGTGCATCATCTACAACAAGTGTTGGAGTGATGTAGGCAAAATGGTATTTCTCTTAATCCCAAGAAATCAATTTTTGGGGTTATTGAATGGAAACTTCTCAATCACACTGTGTCCTGAGAAGGCATAAAGATCAACCCAAAAAGGGTCAAATCCATCCAAGATCTTGATTTTCCTACCAATAAGACCGTATTCCACTCTTTCTTTAGAAAAGTGAATTTTCTATGAAGGTTCATTCTTGAAGTCATAGAAAAGACTCACCACATTGTCAATATGATGAAGGGTAAAGCTACTTTCAGTTGGACTAAAGAAGGAAAATCATCATTTCAAGACATCAAGGAAGCTATCACCCATGCCCCAATACTATTTTGTCTTGATTATACTAAAGACTTCATGATGTACAACTATGATTTTGAACACATGCTTTCAGCCATTTTGGTTCAGTAGAGCAAAGAAGGTATGGAGTCTCTTATATCCTTCATGATTTGTCCTCTCAAAGCTCATGAGCTCAAGTATTCAAACATGGAGAAGCATGCTTATGCTATGGTAAAGGTGGTAAAACACTTCTATTTTTACATCTTGAAATCACATACTGTTGCTCTAGTTCCTAATACAATAGTCAAGTCCATACTAACTCAATAGGAGTTTGGAACTAAAAGGGGCAATTGGATTGCTAAAATCTAGGCATTTGATCTTGTTATCAAACCAACGAAGCTTGTGTAGGGAAGGGGTCTCTACCAATTAATTGCTAATAACATATTAGAAAAAAGAGGGCATGAAGAAATAGAAGTTGAAGACACGCCAATAGTTCTCTCTATCGCCACTATGAATGAGTGGTATTCCAATATTGCTCATTTCTTTACCTATGGTGAGTGTCCTACTCACCTGTCTCATAAATAAAAGAGGATTGTTAAGTTGAAAGATGCTAATTTTCTCCTATGGGACAACGGTTTGTATAAGAGGAACCTTGATGGGGTATTCCTTCATTGCATGGATAAAGTGCAGTAGAACAAACTTTTGGAGTCTTTCCACAATTTGGCTTATGGAGGACATTTTTCTATGCCTATGACTATCCATAAGATTCTATGAGCTAGGTACTATTGGCCTACTCTATTTCAAGATTCATATGCTTGGGTGTGTAGATGCAAGCTATGTTAATAGTTAATTGGCAAACCTAAGTTGGTTGTGTTACCTCTCAAGCCTGTGGTGATAAAAGAGCCATTTCAACAATAGGGAATTGATTTCATTGGTGCTATAAATCCATATTTGAGTGTTGGACATGATTATGTCCTCATAGCCATAGATTACTTTACCAAGAGGGTGGAAGCCATTCCAGTCAAGCATGCTACTTCAGAATTAGTATGTAATTTCTTCAAAGAAAACATCATTTCTAGGTTTGGGGTTCCACCCAAGATTGTAACAGATAATGTAGCCTATTTTTATTCTCATGAGATTACCTAGTTCTACTACTATTATGGCATTAGCCTCTCCCACTCTTCTGACTATTATCCACAAGGAAATGGTCAAGCATAATCAAGCAACAAGAACCTAATGACCATTATCAGGAAGCTACTAGATGACAATTAGAGAACCTAGCATAAAGCATTGCTTGAAACTTTATGGGTAGACAAAATTACACCCAAGAGGGTAATTGGTATGTCCCCAATCCAACTTCTATATGGTCTCAATGTAGAGATACCAATCACCCTAGAATTACCAGCATTAAAGTTAACAGAGGTAGTAGAAGATTTAACTTATGAAAGCTCCATTGACAAAAGGATCATGTGCTTGACTGAACTTAATGATCAATGAACTATGGTGGTGGACCAAATTAATGCACATCAAAGTTTGGTGAAGAGACTCTTTGACCAGAAAGCAAAGATCCATGATTTTTAGATTATAGATCAAGTCTTGTTGTGGGAAAAGAGGAGAGAACCAAAAGGAATGCATGCAAAATTAGATTCCCTATAGAGAGGCCCATTTTCTATTCATCATTTAAATGGTGAAGATAGTTTCTTTTTGAAATATCAAGATGGAATGCCATTTATTCTGCCTCATAGTGGGTAGCATCTGAAGCACTTCAATTCTTGAAGTATCAGATAAGTCTAGTTGTACATTTGTATATATGTATAGTCTTTCTTTGTTTTGTATTTTTTATTTATTTTTGGTGCCATTTGGTTTTTGGCTCCTTTCTTTTTGGGTAATATGACTCCGTATCCCAATGGCATAAATGAAGGCACTGATATTCTAGTTTCTATTCCCTTCGACTGTTTCAAAATCTCAATCGATGGAAGTTATCCAACTAGAGCCAATTGCTATTCCCAAAATCTATCACTTGCTTTTATGGACAACATACTGATCATTTTAGTTTTACATACGAAAAATCTCTCTTTTCTTTCTCAAAAATATTTTGAGTAGTTAAGTTTTTCAAATATTCAAGCCTTTTCAGCTAAAGAAGTCACAAGTTCAACAACGAGATTTCTTTAAAGAAAGTTCAAAACACTTGAGGATTTTCTTTAGTGTTTTGAGGATGGTTCAATGCAAAGGTTTGATCAAAAGACTTAACAGTGGGCTTGAAACGAGTTGGAATGAACCACTTTGAACCATTGAACCCCGCCTCCACAAGGTTCAAAGGTTTAATGAGTTCAAAGGTTCAATGACTTCGGTGGACTTAAAGAAAAGAAGGCTTCGAAGAGTGAAGATTGAACTATTAAACCTTGAACCAAAAATATTTCAAGGGTTTACAGGTTCAATGAGTTCAATAAGTTTGATAGACTTAGAAAATGAAAGGATTCAAAGAGTTCGAAGCTTCAAAGGATTCAAAGAAAGTGAATGAACCATTGAACTTTGAACCAAAATGGTTCAAGGTTCAAAGGTTTAAAGGGTTCAAAGAGTTTAAAGTTAAAAAGAAGCTTCAAGCAAATGAAGGAAGTGGAAGATTCCAGAAAGAAGTTCAACAAGATGGTTCAACCAAAGGGTTTGAAGAAATGGTTCAATTGAAGAAGTAAAAGAAAGCAAATGTGGCCCTTCACACCACATTGAACCTTTGAACCAAAAGAGTCCAAGGTTCAAAGAGGTTCAAATCAACCAATGACATCCTCATGGATGTCAATTTCAAGGTGATGGAATAACTGTTGATTTTCAAAAGACCTAAGAACAAACTCAACGACCAGCTAAAGAAGGAGCTGAAGGAGCCAACTGAAAGTGAGAAGATATCCCTAAGATCTCAGATCACCAAGGAAAGACAAAATGTGGTAAGGAAGGAGAGAAAAACTATGGGAAATTTATAAATATCTTTAAGAGATTTAATTCTAGTAGGTAGAATAGTCCACCAGGTGGACATCAGAGAGTGCAAGCATTCAATGGCATTGCCTATTTTTCTTCATTGAGTAAAGATGAAGTGGACAGATACATAAGTATCATAAAGAGGACTAAGAAACCCATGATTTGGAGGAGACACTTGACATAATTAGAATGCCAAAGTATAGGCTGGTGATTGGCTCTATCATGGCCCCTTCACAGAATTTCCTCTATCTAATGCATTGAATGCGGTATGGGCAATTTTATGGAACAAAGCACCAAGTCTTTCTTTGAGTGCTATATATTTTAATCTCTAATTTTTTAGAAAGGATATCTCTTAGTTATTAGAAGTGAAACTCTATACAAATTAAAAGGCATTCCTAAGACTTTGAGCTCAGACTGTTAATCTTATTTTTTCATTTGAATGAGAAAGAAAGTGACCTTTCAGACTTTGTGTTGAAATAACTTGTGTTATCTAAGAAATTGTTCTTATGTCTATTTCCTAAATACGGTCTTGTCCATTTAATTGAATAAGCAGAACTAGTGGAAATAATCTAGAAGTGTCCTAGAGCTGACTATGGGAGACTTTGTGCTACCATAACTGTCTTTAGTCTATTTGTTTTCTATTTTAGTTTAAAGGATATTGGTGAGACTTTGATCTCCCATTACCCTTTTTAATCTTTCACTTTGTCTAGTTACGGTAGAGACTTTGTGCTACACTTCATTCTACTGCGTTACTACATCCTAATCAGTGAGAGAAGCAATGAAAGAATTTGTGCTTTCATGGGTTTCTTGTGGTTACATTTACTACCCAAGAAGTCTTCCTCTGGTTTTCTAAACATCATTTCTGAAAGAAGAGAAATGCCTTCAACAATTACCTAGGATTTCTCTTTGTCCTTGTGAACATCATCTCTAAAAAAAGAGAGATGGATGGTGTTATCCCACCCTTGAGTGTATTTTCAGCTTTTATTAGCTATAGTAGTTTACATGGAACCTCCCCTTGATGAGAGGAGAGATTTATCTCATTTTGCTGTGGTAAACCTACACATTTTGCCGTATAAATCTCTTTATGCTGAGATTGATATACTATTTTTCCGTCAGTTAGCTGGTGACAAAATATTCACCCAATAGATATAATAGGATCATATACATGAATTATAATTTATTTAATGTATCTACATAAGTGTTGAAGGTCATTATCACTATGGCTGTGCTTGAAGGTATTTTGGTAGTTCAGAGTGGGTTATTTGTAGAGAATGGTTTGAGTCCTTTTGTCCTAAGTTGTGAAGTATAGATAATATGGTGATGTATCTAAGGTCATATAACTTCTCTATATGTGTTTTATTTCTATTATTTAATATCTAATTTATGCTTAATCTTTATTATTTCAAGATAGACTTTTTGTATGTTCACAAGCCTAATTGTGAACAATGTAAATAGCATGCTTCAAGTGGTGGTTGGAGATAAAATATGTCATGGACCTAATATTATATTATTATGGATATATTTTAGTGTCATATTAAATTTTAATTCCATGTGTGGTGTTTTAAAGTGTTCCAATAAGATTAAAGGGTAGCGTATACTAATGAAGGCCTAATTGAATTAGGTCTCCTTAAGGACTAAAGAAGGATTTGGTTAATTAGAGCTATGTCCAACCTAATGTCAAGTTTGATTCATGTTTTTGACATGTAAACTATGTATGGATAATAAAGAGGTGTATGAGCAAGAGCCTAGTATAAGAACAAGGCCTAATATGCCTAATTGTCTAGTTAGAGTATGAGTGAGTTGAAGTAGAAGATATAGAGCTTTAAATATATAAATGAGGTATTTTAGACCAACATAAGGGTGAAGAGAAACTATCATGAATATCTAATATAGGTACTATATATTAATATTGATGTCAAATGACCTAATCTATCTTGAAGAGACCTAGTTGAACGAAGGAGCCTAGAAGGCATTTTAAGAGGGATAAAAGAGTATGAAGAGATGAAGAGGTAGTAATCATTAGCTAGTTTAGAAAGAAGGTGTACTAAAGGTGATAAAATCAATCAAGTGATTGAGTTAGTGTTGATTCATCTAGGGGATTGGTTCCTCCTTGCAAGTTAGTGCTTGTTAAAGCCTAGTTGAGTTGGTACTTACCTAGTTGGGGTTGGTGCTCCATGTGGAGTTGGTGCTTCTTTGAATTTGATGTTTGTATTACAGGATTTTAATCCATTTGAAAATATTTGTGGTTTTTCTTCCCCTTGAGTTTTTTCCACTTAAATAAATTTTATGTGTTATGCTCTTAGCTCATGCTCATATAAATGGTTCTTTATGTGTTGCTAGTTCACTATATTGCTTTGATAGTTTATGAATGATAAAATAAGTTGATTTTTTTTTTAAGATTGATTCACCCCCCAAATATCATTCATTATTATTCAAACATGAAATATATATAATAATAATGAAACACATGACTATTAAAAACCAACATTTCCATGCACACTCCCCCTTAATGGAAACTCTGAAAGGCCTAACATTATACAAAAATGTCAAAACTTGGTAAAGCCAAGTAGTTTTGTAAATATATATACCACTTGTTCATATTTAGGATAAAACTATAGATAAATTTCATTGTTTAGGACTTTATAGCGTATAAAATTCACATGTACTTAAATATGGTTAGGTTTTTTGTGTTACACTAGATATTTCACTAGAGGTAAACAACTTTGATTATCACAAAGAAGGGTGGTATTGTGATAAACATTTGAATAGAGTTATTATAAAAATATTCATAGACACGTGGGTTGTTTCTAATATTCCATATGATAAATCAAATACCATACTTAAAACATATCTAAAAATAAATTTATTATATCAAACCATGGTTAACATCACAATAACAAAATATGGAACCATAAATGATGACATATGTTTATCTATGGTAAAATAGATTTTAAATAATCAATCCATGTTTTTAGGCAAACCATTTCAATACTTTAATTACTAAGCTAGGGACATATATAAATCATTGTATGAGATTAATTATTGGACATCTCTAATCTTAACAAGGTAGGTTTCCCCAACTATTATGTGATGCACATATAATAATTGAAGATAACCAAACATTAGACATCTTATTATAAATAACTCTTTTTATAATTTGAATTTTATAAAATTTGAAATACTAATACTTTTTTTTCCATTTTATAATTATATAGATAAAACTATAACACAATATTGGGATATGTAACCTCTCATATATCAAATATGGATAATTTTAGCATGATATGCAATTATCTAATTAAATATTTATGAGACTGAAATAAATAATTTTAGACATGTATGAACATAAAACTTATTAAAGTTAATTATGAAGAACCAAATAATATAAAATCCATTTACACCTTGAATTTCATAACATATATTTTTATAAAATGAAGCATTTATGCATGTTAACATGAATTTTCCCCACTTATCAAATGAAAGCATCTTAACAATTGAAACACAATTGATCATTTCTTATTGATTGTGATCTTATTACTAAATGAAATAAATAAATATGATAATACTTTCAAATTAATCATGTTGATATGTATATAATGCATTTCAATCTTTATCTTACATTTAACTAAGGCCTTAAAATCATTAACATCTCTAAAATTTATGGGTAGTTTATCCCTTTACAAAATACATAGTTTTTTTAAAGTAATAGAACCATTATTTATATGCATAGATTTCCTTAATCTATCTCATATTAATTTAAAATAATCATAATAATTTTGAAAACAATATAATGTATATATATTTTCTTCACTTTCTTATCTAAGACAATATATCTATTACAATATAATTGTAATTAACGTTTTGTAGGAATCAAACTAAATAATAGTACTAAAAAATACCATTGTAGTTGAGACACCATAAATTTAGTTAGTATATTTAAAGTAAAAACATATAAATAATAATTAAGAGATACAGCTTCTACTGGTCCTATAATATCATGAGAGATGTTAGCATCAGGATTATTGTGAAAGGATTTAGTGTGTTACTTATCATGTAAGTAGCCCTCACAAATTTCATGTTGAGAAGAAATAAAAGGAAAACCAACCATAAGATAATGTCAACACATATAATATGAAATTATAAAATTAAACATGACCTAATAATTCATGCTATAATTGAGATTCATTTCTACTATATGATGAAAGATAACATGTAGAGGAAATAGAAAACATGTGTAAACTCGTATGTTAAATTTGTTTATCAATCAAAGAACTAGATTGATTTTTAATAGAGAATTTATCCTTAAGATAAGTTACTATGAAATTATAATTTTTAAGCTAAGAATTGGATAACACATTTTTCTTAAGTTTAGGAACATTGAACACATCATTTATAATAACATTTACAAATTTAGCTTTTCCTTGTTTAGCAACTTCTAGAAATGAATTATTCCTTAAATAAATCCTTTCATATATATATATATATATATATATATATATATATATAGAGAGAGAGAGAGAGAGAGAGTTAGATAAAATACTTGATAAACAAGTCATATGATGTGATACATCACTATCTAAGAACTATTCATTTTTATTAGAGGCAAACAAGGCAACTTACATAGCAATAATATTAGTATTATGATCTTGATTGTTGTTCTAATTCTAGTTTTGATTTTTATGTTGATTATGATTAGAACCTTTCTTCCCTTTGTTATTTTTATAAGTTATATTTTTGTAATAACCTTCCATTATATGTCAAAATTTACCAAACATATTGAAATTTATATTAAATTCAACTTTATGATTATTATTTCCATATTTCTTTCTTCCTTTTTTACCATTGGTAGAGTTAGGGTTATATTTCTAGTTGTATTATTTTTTAAAACAAGATTGAGTGTGAGAATATCCTAAGTGGCATTATCTTTAGATTAAAAATTTGACATCATTTAATTTTTTTGAATAAGAAGAACAAAAAGGGCAGTGATGTCAGGGATGTCTTACCCTGTTTGGTATTTTGAATTAAGAATTGAAATAAAATTGCGAACTTTTTCATGAATATTTAACTGAATAATGAAATAAAATAATTGATCTTGAATATTATTACAATCACAACTATCTAACTTATATTTAATGTTTTTAATTTTAGTAATAAAATAAATAACATTTTCATGACCTTTCATGGGTGTAGTTAGCAATTCAAGAATAATATTAATTATCTTTGAGAGACAAGTGATTTTTTAGGCATCATTAGGATACTCCTAATTTTTGATATGGAGTATGAGTTCATACTTAACACTTTGAAAAATAATCAACATAGTTTCCTATGATTTCTATTGAAACACATTGCTAAGCTCAATCATGGCATTTCTCCCTAATGGGATTTTTTGAATCCTGAACATAATATTCAATAATTTATGAGCCATAAACTTGGATTTAATTCATATTTTATAGCTATTATAGTTATACAATTTAACATTTGATATTTTCTGGCACAAAATTATGAGAAATCATTACTTCCTTTTAAAAATTGACACTACAAAACTATAAAAGCTATAAAAACAAACTTTTTTAATGTATTTGTATATTATATTTGATAATAAATAAAATTAATAGTGTATACACATAATAATTTCTCAATTATATAATGTAAACATATTTTTTAAATTGTGATGCAAAAACTAGATTAATAAGCTTCAAGTCAAAAAATGGATCATCCTAATGAGTCTAAAACATGCAAAAACATAGAAAATGACTAGTCACATGACCACTTTTGACCAAGGTTTATCTATAAAAAGTGTTTAAATTGGCATAAATAGGCAAGATTTTTGAACATGAGTTATCACACACAAACCATATTTTTTTTCTAACTAATTATTTGTTTTTATAGAATAGGGTTTTGACTAAACATAATTTTACAAAAAAATATTGTGTTAGTGTGTTTTGAACACTATACCTCCCCTTTTACAAGATGTTTGAAAAATAAGGATAACCAACTCCACTACTAAAATTCCTAAAACATTACATACAATATATTATTTTTAAATCTTATTTAATACATTCTTTCTAATTAAATAACCATGCATGTAAAAATATGTTAACTATATTTTTCATTGATAAGAGATTTTATGCTTTCATAGTCCATAAGATTTAATGAAATGATTTTGAAGAGAAGAAACTTTGTGTATCATTTTAGATCAATGTGTTTTAAATCACCATATGTGATTCATCATCAAGAAAGAAAGAACCATAGATTTTTTATTTTTTGGTTTAAAAACTCTTCCAACATGAGACCCATGTTTTGCTTGTGTGTATTTTTTAGACTTAATACAAAACTTATTTGTTAAATATTTTCAAAAACTATTTTACTAACCATTGTACACTTTCAAGTAAGGCAATATCACAGAGGAAGAACTAGTAATGTTGTTGCAGACTGGAGGAAGCCTTCTCATACTTTGAAACTTTCCAATCACCCTTCCATAGGTCTATAAAAGTAGATCTAACTCTCAAAATGAGATTTTGATGCCAAAACTTATAATTTCTAGATTTTATGAGTTTTTCCATTCATATGATGGTTCCTAAGTATATGAACAAAATTCTATAACTCTTTAGTATGCTTCATCAGATTTGTAGGTTGTCTTAGGTAGGATTAGTATGAAGTTTAAGCACTTAAAGAAGAAAAACTAGTAAAATAAACTTAAATATAATTTTTTTCTGATATTTAAGATTTCTTAGTGTATACATGGGTCATACAAAGATGCCCAGGGACATTTAATCTTTGAATTTATCTTGTAGTTGATTTATGGCTGCTTGGTATTGAGATTTGAATGATTTTTTGATCCAAAATTATTCTAGATCAAACTTGATAGATATAATTTTTCAAACAATAGTATATGCCTCCCATGACCTACCAAAAGGCCATACAAGATTTAAAAATGGTTTAAAAATTTGCAAAGGATATCCACATGGTAAATAAAAAAAATCCAATATCTTTCCAATTAATCCTCCCATCACCATAGTTATGATACCATGATAAAATGTGAAATATAGAATATGAAAGCTAATGGATCTTGTTTGTAATAAAAAAGTTCATTATGTTTATAAATCAATCCTAGCTCAAAGAAGATAGATCATACATACACTTCCGATTGGGAATACATTTGTTAAGTTTGAGCATGACCAATATGGGGATCTACTAAAATTGATTAGGGGATCACATGTCACAATACACCATGCTAGGAAGGGTTCCAAAGCCTACAGTCTAACACAATCATGCAATAACCCTTAAAGAGTCTTAGGTTTAATGTTACTCTATTCTAATAAACAAGAAAGTAAATCTAATTTAGTGCACACCAAAACTTGTGGCACAACATGAGGGTTATCAAAGCAATCAAACCATGTATAAGAGAATTTAAATTAATCTAAGTATGAGTAAGACCCTAATACATGCAATATGAAGAGTAATATTATTTGATCCAATACTTATGCTAATTTTATCTACTAAAAGAGAGGAGAATAAAGTTAGAATATACTTACCTGAATGTAAACCCGTTGAGACTCAATTTCTCCCTTGGACAAAGGGGCTTTGCAAGATGTTGTTTTGGTTTGTAAGGATAACTAAGAAAGGCCAAAGCATCCAAGACTTATCCACAATACTAGATTATCCAAGTAGAAACCCTAAGCTAAGACTCCTTGAGTAAAATGGTGGAAGAGAATATTGTAAAGAAGAATGAGTGAATAATAATGCTTGATTACATATTAAAATAATGATGAAATGATCTTGTATTATAGGTCAAATCTTGCCCTAAATCCTCCTAGAAAAATTAGCTATATAGGGTTGACCTAGTTAACCCTGTATGTTTTTAAGAATAATTCACTAGGTTTGAGCTAGATTGACTAAAAGGCTAACAAACCCAAAAAGTGAAAAATACACTTAGACTATACAAGGTTGACCTAGTCAACCTAGTATAGTCAACTATCCAAAAGGGAATTAAGGAAAGAAAAGGAGAATGGAAAGAGGAAAAAGATTGGAGGAGTATGAAAGGGAGGAGTAATAGCTTAGGGAATGGTTTTAATAGCTGGTTAAATTGGAAATAATGTGTCAATAAGGAATAACAATCCTATGAAGCATCAAATTTTTACCTACCCCTTTCCTAGTACACCCTTTAAGGCATGCACTGAAAGAGATTGAGTCTCAATGGGTTTTTTAAAGATGTAAAGCATTAGTATTTGATAAAAGTTAAAAATATTACATGTATACATATGCCCCACCTGAAGCTCATCACATGTCATAAGGTGCAATAGGGGATGGTGCTTCAAGGAAAAACATAGTAACACACAATGTTGATGCTAAGAAAATTATAGTATTTTAAGGAAAAAATAACTAAAAGTAAATGACTAAAAAGGGAAATAACTACAAATTAAATGTAATGCATACCTTGACTTACCTTTATTGTAGGATGGTTGTCTACAATGTTGTTAGTTTTGATTGTGGAGGGTGTAGAGACTACTTTTGACAAACCCAAGAATATAAAACTAAAGAGCAAAAATAAATAAATGCAAGAAAAGTGAAGATAGTTGGTGTTATGAGGACATCATATACTTGATAAATTTGGCAAGCTAGGGTGATAAGGGCTATGTTAGACTAAATGACTTGGGTAACTAAAAATCCAAGGCTACTAAACACTAAAAAACTCAAAAAAGCTATCCTTAAGTAAGAAAGGCAAAGTCACTAAGTCAAACCAAGGATACATGTCAAACAGGAGGGTAATAAAACAAATCAATGGTAAAATAGGAAATAAAATGGTAAAATAACATTGATGAGTGAGTAGTAACAATCCTTATCTCACTCAATAATGGAAAAAGGTGCATAAAAGGGAAAACAACATTGATGAGTGAGAAGTAACAAGCCAACTTCACTCAATAATGGAAAAAGGGTATGAAATCAGGTGTCCATAACAAAAAAATAGTAAAATTATGACAAATGGTAAAATAAAAGTAAAGTAAGTCTAGAAATATAAATCATGGTATATAGAAGGTAAGTAATCCATATTTTCTCGAACATGTTGTTTCACTCTAAGGATAAATAAAATTGAAACAAATTAGTGCTAGCATGTTTTTAAGAGATGAATAAGGAGGAATTAAAGAAGAAGGGAAAACGTATTTGTAATCAAAATTTGTCTATCAAGGGGGGAAATGAAATGGGTAGAGGGGATAATGAAGGAAAACCAAGGTAGAGGAACTCTTTATCAAAATCAAGACACTCAAATTAGGCTTGTTAAAACAAGATGACTTTCAACCTTAACGACTCTAAGGAAATTTTCTTAGCCACACAAGTCTTAGGTCAACAAATGAAGTAAATAGATCATCCCATGAATACTATATACATGAAAATTAAAATAGACCTACCTTTCCACAACATTTTCCTTGTTCTATAGGATCCTTTATAGAGTCATCGATCCATTATGAAGATCAGGTACTTTTATGAGAAAGTAGGTATCACCATAGAGTTTGTTGAATTCCCATATTCCAATCTACTATCCAACCATACCCAAAAGGACCTCAGCTCTATGTGAGGCTAACTATAGAGTTTGAGCTTCAATTGGAGATAGGATATGTGCTTGTAATCACATATTTTTGTGTGAATTTCAATTTTGAGATTTGTATGTTGACTTTTAGATATCATTGCCCTTTGATTCAAATGATTTAGATTTTAAATTTCTTAATGGATTTTTCTATTCCTCCTCCATACAGATTTGGAAAACCAAACATGAGTGCTAAAGATGACTTTCATTTGAATATTTGGGACAAGGTTACTAAGAGAGAGAACTTCAAAGAGCATGGAGTCTAAGAGTCTCATAAATCTAGGTGAAATACAATTTCTAACTTGACTTCAACCTTTTTATATCCAATGTGGAGTAAAAGAAATGGGAAATAAAGAGGAATGACACATGGAACAATTTTGTATTAATTCAAATTGCAAAAAATGTGACAAAGAGAAAAAAGGGATAAAATGATAGTAAAGTGTGATTCCTTATCATAAAAATGAGAGAAATAAAGCAAAACATGATAACATAGATTATTTGCACAAATTATATCTAACAAAAGAAGAAAAAGCTAAATTTTGTAAAAAAGGATGTAAGAATGATGTGAATATGGTAATTTTATGAGGAGGGTCAGGTCATATCCTCAGTCTTACACTACAACTTCATAAAAGAGAAACCCAAGTGGTGACAACAAACAAATGAAAGATGAAGTGAGGTAATAACAAAGATGGTGGTTTTGTGAGGAATGTTGGGTCCTATTTGCATTCTTATAATGCAATCAAAAAAGAAAAACCCAAGGGCTATCAAAAAGAGAAAATGTAAAAAGATAAAGAAGCCTATGGTATATCAAGAAACCAAACAACCAAAAGGGAAGACTAAAGGTTTGTGAAAGGAAGGAAATTACTATATATGGAGAGACCCATATAAGTAACCTACAAAAAGTGTTAGATAGATGTAGATAGAAAAAATGAAAATAAGGAAATGTTTAAGAAAATTACTTTTTAAGTAATTATGTGTTGGTGGGCTCTTTAAAAACATGGCCTTCATTGGTTTGAAGGCGATAGATGCTTAGACCAAGAATATCTTTGAATAAATATGGGTCCCACCATTTTGCGGTGTATTTACCTTCTTTGTCATGTGTGTAGTCTAATTTAAGGACAAGATCACCAACATTAAATGTGTGGACCTTAACACGTTTGTTATACTATCAAGCAATGTGAGCCTTATATTGGTAGTTATGTTGCAAGGTAGGAAGATGATATTCATCAAGTAAATCAAGGGAAACATGAGTTTCACATAATTATTCATTTTAAATAATAATATGAAGAGAGGGAAGTTCAACTTTTAAATTAAAAATTGACTCAGAACCATAAACTAATGAGAATGGAGTTGTCCTAGTGGTAGTATATATGCTAGTCTAATAAGCCCAAAGTGTAGGGTAAAGATAAAGGTTACAACCCTTATGGATTTTATGAATTATATTTTGGAGAATTTTGTTGAGAATTTTATTAGTGGCCTTAGTTTGGCCATTTCATTGTAAATGATAAGGTGTGAAGAATTTGTGATTGATCTTGAATTTATTGCAAAGTTATTTAACATGTTTGTTTTTGAAACTACCATCATTGTCTAAAATGATGGTATAGGGAAAACCAAAGTGGAAAATTATTTGATTAAGAATAAATTTGGAAATTTTAGGACTGGTGACATTAACAAGGGGCATGGCTTCTACCCACTTGGTAAAATATTTGGTAACAGTGATGATAAAGACATGCCCATCTTGGGAGTGAGGTAGTTTACTAATGAGATTGAATCCTCATGTTGAAAATGTCCAAGGATATTTGATAGTTTGAAGTTTAACTAGAGGTGAATGAATGAGATCATCATGAATCTAACAAGGATTACTCTTTTTAGCATATTCTATTGCATCCTTTTTAAGAGTAGGTCAAAATTAACCCATAACATAGGCATTTTTGGGTTGTAGCATGTATGCTACAATGGACACTACAAATTCACCCATGTGTTTATTAAAGAAGAGGAAAGACCTCATCTTGCATAACACAATGGAGAAAGGTACCTTCATCATTACAATAATAAAGGATGTTGTGTTGAATACATATTTTAAAGCTTGTTTATGAATGCATGTCTTTTCACAAGAGTCTAAATTAGGAGGATAAGTTTGATGTTCCAAAAATTGAATGATGTCTTTATACCAAGGGCTTTTTCAAATGGTAATAGCCTCGATGTGATAGATAAGTGAATCTAGTGGTTGAGTTGAGGATGGAGATTTTCTTATTTATATAAGAAAATTAGAATCATAAAGGACTTGGTGTAGATGAAAGAGAGAGGCTGAAGAGGTAAGAGAATCAAAAATGGAATTTTGATCTCTGGGAATAAGCTCAATAGTGAAAAAGATGAAATCCTTAGAAAGAATGGTTGTAATATGATGATATGCGATGAGGTTATCACTTTTACATTGATAATCACCATTAAGTTTGTGGTAAATAAGATGAGAGTCTCATAAATAATGAAGGTATTGAATGTCTAAGTTAAGAGCAATTCTCATGCCTAAAATAAGAGCTTTGTACTCGGCCATATTTTTGGTGACATCAAAGGTGAAGCAAAAATCTAAAAGATTGATCTTGATAAGAGGATTTATGAGAATGCAACCTACCCCATCTCCTTAAAGGCATTTAGCACCTTCAAAGTAAAGGATTTAAGTGTCCTCATGTAAGTCAACATTAATTTTAGGAATCTCCTTGATGAATAGTTTTGTTTTAGTAATACCAGAGGGAATAGTGGATTCATCAAGATTATTGGCTTTAAGATCAATGGTAAAGATATAAAAATAATATTTGAGAGAAATAACTTGATTAAGATCTTTGATGTAAAGGATATTATCATCTAGAAGATTATATTGGAGAGAAGAAGTGGCTGGAATGGGGGTTGTGGCAAGTTGATCAACTATGATTTTCCCTTTGAAAACTTTTTGAGTGATGATGCGAAGATCAAATTCCATAAGGAGGAACATCCATTTACCAATTCTATCTCTATAAATAAATTATTTAGAGAAGAAATGATCAAGGGAGTTAGAATGAACAATGACATAAGTAGTTTGGTAAAGCATATAGTGGCAAAGATTTTCAACAACAAAATATATGACAAGGCAATCATGCTTAATTTTGGTATAACATGTCTCATAGTCGATGAGGCCTCGAATAATGTTGTAGATAGAATACTCTCTTACATATAATCTTGGTGGGCAAGCATTTGCCTAATTGAAATAGGTGTAGAAGAAGTATATAGAATCAAGGGTTTATCATTAGAAGGAGGATAAAGTGTGGGTGGATGAAGCAATGACTCTTTCATATTATCAAAAGCTTTTTGACATGGATCCATCCATTCTAAAGTAGTACCTTTCTTGAGAAGAGAATTGATGGAGTGAATTTGATATGCCATGTTAGGGATGAATCATCTAATTGCCCCAAGTTTTCCTAAAAAAGTATGAATGTCAGGAATAGAATGAAGAATAGGCATGTTGATGATAGCACTAATTTTGGCACAGTCAACATCAATGCCATAGATAGAGACTAAGAATCCTAACAATTTTCCAAATGTGACTCTAAATACATATTTTAAAGGATTAAGTCTAACTTTATATTTAAGGAGATGGTCAAATATGATAGTGAGATCAGAAATATGATTCTTGTGATGTTTAGATTGAGCAATGAGATCATTTACATAGGTTTCAACAATTTTGTGAATCAGATCATGAAATATGTGAGTCATCACTTGTTGGTAAGTGGCTCCAACATTTTTAAGGATGAAGGGCATTTTTACATAGCAATAGGTACCCCATTCCATGGTGAAAGTAGTCTTATGTTGGTCCTCAGGGGAAATATGAATCTCATCGTATCTCAAGAAGCAACCCATAAGAGATAACATTTCATAACCAACTGTGGAATCAACAATGACATATATTGAAGGTAAAGGGAATTTATGCTTGGGAAAAGCAATATTAAGATTATAGAAATCAATACAAATGAGAATGACCATAGTGACTTTATTTCTAATGGGAACAATGTTGGAAACCCATTCAAAATAATCCACTAGTTTAATAAATTTAGCATAAAGTAATTTGATGATTTCTTTATGACATAAAGTGGAAAATTTAAGTGGAAATTTTCTTTTATTTTGATGCACATGCTTGACATTAGGATAATTAATGATGTTATGTACCACAATGCAAGGGTCAATCTCAAGCATGTCCTCATAAGACAAAGCAAAAGATTGATGATACTTATCAAAGAATAAGATAAAATTATCATGTTTATTAGGTGAAAGGTCATGAGAGATAGTAATTGGTCAAGGACAAGATGGAGTACCATATTGAATGTGAGTGGTTTCTTCAATAATCATGGAATTATCATCTTGAAAGTTCTATGGTGCATTAGGTAAGGCATAAATTAGATTTGTTTTAAGATCAATGTTAGCAACAAAGTTGTTGAAGCAAGGAGTTTTAGTCTTAAAATTTCCAAGTTTATGATGTTGTCAAGGAAGTGGAGGTTCTCAAGAATAAAGTAACTCAAGGATATCTTCATAAATAGAGAAGGTAGGAAGAGGTCCATAATATGCAACATCTAATTCAAGATCTAGAATTTGATTTCCATGCTGATCATACTCAAAATGTGTCTAACAAACATCGATTGTCTTAGCATCTAATGTAATTTTAGGATTAGAAGATGTAGATGGATCAGAAGGAGTTGGAATATTGGTGGGTTCAATAATAGGAAAAATATTATATGTAATGATTGGATTGATAGGTGGTAAAGGAGATGTAGAAATTTTTAGAGGTTTAAAAGTTATAAGTTTTTCCTCCACCCAAGGAGTATTGATGAGAGGCAAATTGGTAGGAGGCACATGACCTTCAGGATATAAGGTATGATCCATAAAAATGGTATGAAAATCCTAATTAAAATCATGAATTTGGGCTAAGGTTTTTTGATAGTGGTAGACATCCAAGTCTCGAGATTGAGGTTGGACCATTATATAATTGTCATCGTATGTTGGATACATTGTACATTCTTGAGAATCAAGGGCAGTTTTAGAGGGAGAAATCCTTATATTACTGAATGTATGAGGATACATGATGAGAGGGTCTTGAAATAATTTGGCCACTCTAAATTAATTTTAAGTGAAGGCATGTTCTTGTAAAGAAGGCTCTTGAGCATTGCATGGAGGGCAAAAATTGGTAATCTCATCAATAAGAGGAATAACATGGTCCATGGGTAATATATAATAAGAAAGACATTGATAAATGTAGGGAGGTAGTTTGGTAGTATTTTAAGTATTTTATAATTCATTGGGCTCATCATCATCAAAATCTTCAAGATTAACTTGTAAATCATGATTCATGTTGATGAACTCAAGTAAAGCAGCACTATTGATCCTAGGAATGATAGGAATAAAATACTATGATTTAGTATTAGGAAGTTGAATGCTCAATGGATTAGGATTAACTTAATTATTATAAAATTTTCCATTATGTAATAATTTAATACATTGACTTCCAGAAGAAGCAATGACCCTCATTCGATGAGTCCATGGATGACCAGGGAGTATGTTATAAGATAAAGGAAGATCAAGGACCATAATCTTGGTTAAACAAGTCTTAGACCCAATGGTTAATGGAATCCAAATACAACCAAATGGCTTTTGATTAGTCTTATCAAAACCACAACAATTAAGGTGGGTTTGATTGAGATGATCCTTGTTATAACCAAGTTGTTGGATGAGCCATAAAGATGTTACATTAATACCAGAACCTTCATCAACTAAATTTTTTTGGATAAGAGTGATATTAATGGCTAATTTGATAAAAATTGGTGGATCATCAACATGAAATATAATTTCATCATTGATCATGTCCTCTTCAAGGAATTCAATAAAGGGCTTGGAAGAAGGACACATAGTTTCAATGGTATTTATTTTGGTAAGTTGAGATTAAATAGAAGGTGGTTCTTTTTCTAAGGAGTATAGATCATCAATATCTTAGATTTGTTGAATAAGGAACTTACAATGATAGGGTGAAGTATGAACCAACTCCATAAGTGAAATATTACAAGGCATAGAGTTGAGTTCTTTAAGAAAATTCTTGACTTAAAATAACCAACACAAGGTTTAGGAGGTAAATTAGACTTTGGAAGAAGAGATATGGTTGGAGGATTGGAAGGAGGAGATGGTTCCTCTTGAGTTTTCAAAGCAACATTAGTAATGGTAGTATAATTAATAAGTTTTTCCTCCAAATATGGCTTTTTAGGCTTGGTAATAGGATCTTTGTGAGTTAGTTTATGATGATAATTGACCTTAGCAGTGTTGACATGTTGAGAATTGTTATAATATTGGTCATAATCATCATCAATAGAAAAAACATCATTGGTATTTGATTGATTATTGGAAGAATATTTTTGGTTATTTGAGGGAGAAGCTTTGAAAACTTGTTTTTAAAAAGCAAAAATGTATTCTTGATGACAAAGATCGACCATAGCTTCATGATTGAATGAATCACCAAGAATATAGGAGACAAAAAAATTTAGTTAGCCCTATAAAATATTCATGAGAATTTCCCAATGTTGATATGGAACCAAAAAAATAGATTGGGGTCATACCACTTATGAGGAACATTGGGATAGATGAAAGGTTTTGAGGGCAATAATTTTTTTGTCATTTGCTAAACTGAAAGAGGTGTATGAGAAGGTGAAGGAAAATCAATTTTGGTAACTCTTGGTTTGATTTTCAAAGTATTAATAGTGATATAATTAGATGTTTAGAAAGATCCTTTAAGAATTTTAGGATTAGGTTCTAATTACTTCATAAGAAAGTCTTGACATTTAGCTTGATCAAGAGCTTCATTAAGTATTTGGGGAGCAAAGGTTCAAACCTTATATTGAAGAGTGGGAGTTAAAGTAGTGATAAAGAGTATGAATAAGTTATTATTAGTCATGTTATGGTATAATTTATGGGCTAAATATATCCATCTTTTGATAAAGTCATGAGTTGATTCGTTAGGAGATTGCTTAGCATTAATGAAGTGGCTGAGACAATTTTTGGGAAGATCATTGTGTTGAAACTCTTTAACTAAAGGATTAACCAAATCTTCAAATTTCCAAACATAATGTTAGATAAGTTGATTATACCATTCTAATACATCAATAGTGAATGTTTTCACTAAGAGTTTAATTTTGGTGAAGGTATTAGTTTGGATCCATTCCTTGTAAAGGTTTCCAAAGGCTTTGAGAAATGAAGTAGGGTATTTAGTCCCATCATATTTTATAGTTGGAGATATATTACCAATATCAATGAATACAATGAAGGGGCTAAAGGCTCATTTTGAAAGGTTTGGAGCATCTTGTTAGTCATTATGGGTTGAGGAATAACATTACCTAAGGTATCTTGAAGACGTAGAGGAATGAAATTGGGATTAGCTTGAGGATGCATAGTTGGAGGTTGATTATCCACATTGATTAGATGTTGTTGAAGTTGCATCATTTGGTTGGTGTTATAATTTTGCATTATGTTCATTTTTTGGATAATTTGGGATAAATTTTGAGTTGTATCGAGAGGTGGGTTGGAGTTGGTAGGAACACTCCCCAAATTGGTTTAGGGGAGGGATTATTAGAAGAAGGATTATTAGTGGGATTATTAAGTAAACGTGTATCAATTACTCCCACATTAGTTTAAATATTTTGAAGATAATTTTTTTTTTGGGTAAGTATAAAAAGGATTAGATCCATAAACTTCATCTTGAGGTGTTATTTTCACCATATTGTAGGTCATAAATGAAGAAGGAGAAGAGGTACCCTAAGAGTGATGGTGCTCTTAGGAGGAAAAGAGATAAAGAAATGAACATCCCATATAGTATCTAAATGGATTCAAGGTATCCAAGAATATTCTAATAAGGTACTTTATTATTACTAAAGAGATGAACTAAATTAAAAAAAGGATAAATGATAAACAAGGAAGAAAGTAGTACAAGGTTGATTGGGTCGACTTGGCATAAAAATAGGGTCTACAAACTGTACAAGGTCAATCAAGTCAATCTAGTATAATGAAAAAAGGATATAAAAGGAAAAAGTAGAGTCTATAAATAGTACAAGGTCAACTGGGTTGATCCAGTATAGTGAATAGGGGCAAAAAAAGATACAAGGTCAACTAGGTCAACCCAATACAATAGATAGGAAAAGTTAAGAGGCTTATAACAGTGAATTAAAATAAGATAATTTTTTGAAAGTAATTTGAAAATAAATGATAGAAATGAAACAAATAGTCAATTCAATTAATCTTGGCCAATCTAATTAAGGGATACATCACAAAATGTTGCACCAATGCTGGCTAATGCAAGTTTTATCAATACAAAATACAATTAATCAAAAAGTAATCAATCAACTTAGAAAGTAAATAACTAGCTGATTAGTCAACCTAAATGTTAATTAGATTATTAATATATGATTTTAAATGTGATGGGAAGTTGGCTATAAGTAAAGAACTAGAATAACAATCTAAGGATGGTTTTAGGTAGTTTAGGTTGAAAGAGATTGTAGTGGAAATGATATAGGATTCGTAATGGGGCCTACCCCCTCACTTCACACACCATAAAAATAAGGGTTTCAGGTGATTAGCTAGAATATACCATTAAACATGATTTATACTTGACCAAAGTATCAAGTTGGCTTCCCCCTTGGTGATAAAATCTACATAGGTTGGCTTTGGGTAGACAAAATGTTAAACTTTTTATTTAGATTATGTGATTTGGTCACATGTGCATAAAATAGAAAATAGTGAACTAAAAGATTATTTAAAAACTAATTAACTAAACTATGTGATCTATTCTAAGCATGAAAGCAATAACAAAAGAGAGTGTGAACTAATTACTAGCATATAAGGTTAATTCCAACTTTGAAATAAGGTACAATGTTGATATGGTCAACAATGTATGCACAAAATATAGAACAGGGTCGACAAGGTCAAACCTTTACTATGAAAGCAAGGTCTAAAAATGAATAGGGTAGGCAAAGTTGACCTAGTTATTTAGATAACACACATAACATAGAACTGGGTCGATAGGGTCAATCTAGTTGACTATGCAAGGGTAGTTTTGAGGACTACAAAATATGAAAGGAAAGATAGTAAAGAAAAATACAAAGAGATAGAAAGGAACCTTGGTGGATCAGAGATGTAAAAAATGGAGATTTTTATTCAAGAAACTTGATATATGCTTACAAATTTTTCTAACTAGGTCAACTAGGTTGATCAATCTTTACAGAGACTTACTACTGAGTGCCTGAAATGTATAGGGTTGACTAGGTTGACCTACTATGCTAAACCTAATGCTTGAAAATGTATAGGGTCAAATGAGTCAACCTAATATTCTAGACTAGATGTTTGGAAAGCTAAAAACTTGTATTGGGTCAACATGATCAATCTAGTAACCTATACTTGAAAACCTATGCACATAAGTTAGATACTAGGTTGA
>JARHVA010008896.1:0-65000 GCA_037957365.1 Torreya grandis | reverse complement strand
AAAGGGGAGAAAAATTTCTTGAGGGGTTTTATATAAGAAAAGGGAATTATTATTTTTTATAGTTCTTTTTATAAAAACAATAGATTTTTGGTTTAAAAGGGAAACTATTATTGTTTTTTTAAAACTCATTTTTTTTGCTAGTTGAAAACTAGAGGGTGAGGTTTGGTTTGGTAGGTGGAAAAACCCTCTCACATTCAAAACATTAATTTTATCATTCTTTCTCACTTTGAAATTAGATTTCTTCTACACACTCTTAGTTGAGACTGACATCCCTTTGCTTTATAATTTTTTCTTTTCTAACACTTGCATTGATTCTCAAGAAGCACTCTCAACTTTGTTTTCACATCTTTTGAGAGTGTATTATTTGAAATATATATATATATATATATATATATATATATATATATATATATTGGCTGGGGGGGTGTTCACCATTTCATATTTTAGTGGGGGGTGTATTATTTTTACATCACTCTTTAATTCTATTTACACTTCTTTTTTTGCAACTACAACAAATTTATATTTACACAATAGATACAAGTTCAATTAATCCACTAACACCATTTAATTACTATAAATGGAAAACCAAAATGCAAATTGTATTAAGGAAAAAATATTTACATTATATTATAATGGTAAATAAAATTGAAACTAATACAAAATCATAAAAAATTAAGTGGTACAATCATTTTGATGAAGCCTATAGGTTACTATGTTTGTCAGTTTCTCCTAGTCTTCTTTTTCATTTAGAGTTTGTTAAAACTCCTAATGAAATCTGGACAATCTTGGAAAAGATCTTTAGGAATATAGATGTAATGAGATGGAATGAACTAGATAATAAACTCATTAGTTTGAGTCCTAGCAGTTTTGACAGCCTTCAAGATTTATTCACTAAGTTTAAGTATTTGAGATTGTAATTGAAAGAGTGTGGGATAGAGAAGAAATATGACCAACATATTATTTATATACTCTTAAAACTAGGTCCAAATTACTCTATATTTGTCTCTACCTTCCATTCTACTAAAAATACTCTTAGAGCCACATGGAAGATGCCTTCTGTAGATGAATTTTTTATGACTTGACTTAAGAGTAAGATAATTTAATACAGATGGGCACATTGAAGTACTCAAAACCTCAATCCCTAATTACTTGGAATGGGAAATAAAAGGCTTCAAACAAAGAGAAGAATAAAAATAAAAAGGATCAAGAGAAGAAGAAATAATCAACCTCAACCAAAATAAACATTAAAAATTCCTCTTCTTATGATAACCCTAAGAAATAGAAGATTAAGTATGCTTATTTCAAGAAAAATGGGCATGATGAATCACAAGTGCATGAAGAAATAAATTGATCACCTAACTCATCTTATATAAAATCACAACATAGGTGTTCCTAAATCTATCAAGCAAAATTCATAAACTCAAGATTTTTCTAAGGAAAAAGGAAAAGGTAAAGAGAAAGAAAATTACAAGGTTTGTTTAGCATTATATCTCTAACATCTTCATGGGTTATTGACTCGATTGCTTCCCACCATATGGGTTCTTCATAGGTTGAGTTTTATTCCTTAGAGCCTTGTATCATGTCTTCAATCACTTTAGGTGATGACAATTTTGTATTAGTTTCAGAGAGAGGTCTATTGAAATGGAAGGAGGAACATTTAATAATGTTCTAAGTGTTCCATCTCTTTTAACTAATCTCCATCAGTGTACCAAATCACTCACATTAGTAAGGGAATGATGGTGGACTTTTTACTAGTTTCAGTTATCATCAAAGAGTTACATAATGATTCTATAGTAGTAGTGTGAAGGGTAGATCACCAGGACATGTTATATACCTTCTCAAAATTTCCACCTAATTCTTATCTAATTGCATTTAAGACTAATTTAGATGGATATATAAAATTATGGCATGGGTGGTTTGGCCACCTCAATTACCACTACTTAGAACAACTAAAAAAAAAATTACATGGTCACAGGCTTACCTCAAGTCCATTTATCTATGGGTATTTATTAGGGTTACACCCTTGGGAAGCATCCTAAAGAAAATTTTGACAAATTCAAAGCTTAGAGGGCTTCACAATCATTATATTTAGTATATAATGATGTATCTAGGCCTTTTCCCAATATATCTTTCATAAGGTCTAAGTATACTCTCATGTTTATTGATGATTTCTCAATGTACATGTGAGTCCACTTCCTTAGGTAGAAATCTAATTTTTTTGACAAGTTTTGAGACTTCAAAGTTATTTCAGAGAAATAATTTCATAAATGCATCAAGTTTATTATAAATGATAATGGGGTTGAGTATGTCAATAACATATTTAAGTAGTTTTGCACAACATAGGGGATTGATTTGTAGTGTGCAGTTTTATAAGTCTTCAAAAAATAGAATTGTAAAATGTAATAACATGTCCTTCAAAGATATGATTAACTATATGATTCACTCTAAGTCACATGCACCATAGTATTAGGCTGAATAAATCAATTATTCTTGTTACATTCATAATATGGTTCTTTAAAAAGCTTTAAAAGCCATAACTCTCTTTGAATCTTGGTATACTAAGTAAACTATAGTTGAACATTTTAGAGTTTTCATATCTCAAACTATGGCTAGTATACCTAAGAATAAATGCAAGGCTATGGAACCTCATATTAAACATTGAATATTTATAGGTTATCCATATGGTGTTAATGGATACTACCTTTTTCATCTGACCACACATGAGTTATTTATTGATAAAAGTGTTCAATTTTAAGAGTCCCATAAACTCAACACTTGATACTTATCCCACTTCATTAGACTCACTTGGATTTAATTAATATCAGCTTGAGCATATTATAGAGATTAAGGACACTTCTATTTTTGATAGTGACAATAATGATGGGGGTTCATCTTCATCCACATCTATCCACACTTTGAGGATGATGTTTTTCTACGTAACTCATCCATTGCTAGTCCTCTTTGGGCTAGATAGACACTACATAGTATAGGCACATGGGTTGGTGATATTTCAGATGATAGATATACAAATTTAGAGTTTTAGAGTGGGCCACATACTTTTTATTCCTTTGACTCAAATCTACAAAAAATTTAGGAGACATTAGGTATTCTTGAGTGGGATTATACCATGCATGAGGAGTATAAATCCTTAATCAAGAATCATACTTGGGATTTGACACTTCTTCCTAAGGGAATAAATATGGTTCAATGTAGATGGATATATTGGACCAATTATGTAGTATATGGGTCCATTGACAAGTTGAAAATGTGATTGGTCATAAAACATATTTCAAATGTACTCGACATCAACTTCACTAAAATATTTACACTTGTCACCAAAATGAAATATGTTAGACACTCACTTGTTATTAATCTATCTGATCATTGGGATGTTAATTAAATGGATGTGTAGATTTATTTATTCATCATGACCTTGAGGAGGATATTTACATGGATTAGTAATAAGCTTTGTCTAGGATCCTTCCTTTGTGTACAAACTATAGATACCGAAATCGTGTCTACTCCCTTGGTCATCCTCCTCGTCCTCTCCCCCCTTGGTCCCCTTCGTCCACTTCGACACTCCTAACCCCCACACACTTATTAATTTAAAATAAGATATTTTAAATTAATAAAATCCCTTTTCCCTCTCTCTTTGCCACCTCACCACCCTTGGATACCCTTCTTTGGATTCCCTTAATTCCCCACATGGCCAATATTAATGCCTAGACCCCCATTTCATCCTCTCACATCCATTTAGCCACCTTCGACCGTTTCTTCCTCAGACTCGCTGACCCGGCAGTTGGGAAAATGGATGAAAGGCTACTTTTAGCCTTTTTCTTGCCTTCTAGCCACTGACGTCAGTCAAACTATCAACCGACGTCGGCGATACTGCCGGCATCAGTTGCCTTCATAACAGTTTCCTGCGTCTATTATCTTCCCTTCGCCCCTACTCTTCACCTAACTCTTGACTCTTGGCTCCTTCAATCTTCAGTCTTCAATCATCCACCACTCTACCAATCAATCTGCCAACCTTCAAACTAGACCTCTCACTCTCTCTCTCTCTTAGGTACACACAACAGGCTCCTACACCAACAATAGGTCCTCCACACAGGCTACATCAACAACAGGCATAGGGATCAACAACACTCCTTCAACAAGACACAGGTATGTATATTGTTTGTGTTTTCATTATGTTTTTAGTTATTGCTTTCAAGTAATATCCCCCTCTAGACCGGACTATCAACCAAGCCAGACCCAAATCCTTATTTCCCTGTCTCCAGATCGAACTATCAACTAGGGCAAACCTGAATCCTTATTTCCCTGTCTCCCTATTGGCCTCATCTACCTTTTTGTCCATTTGACATTCTATCCATTTGACTCCCCTGCAACTCTGCCCAAACCTCTGCACAGACCATTAACCAAAACCAGACCCTCAAACCCAGAGCCCCAAAGCATTCAACCAGACCCATAGCCTTTTTCACAGCCGTCCACAGACCAAAAACTCGGCCAGATGTCGTCCACAGACTACTGCCCCGACCGACGCTGGCCGCAGAGACCACTGCCCCCACCAACATCGGTAGCCTAACCGACGTCGACAAACCTTGACCAACTGACGCCGGTAGGACCACTAACACCGGCGACTGTGACCAGGCTGACAGCAACATTCAGGTAAGCTTTTGCTTCCATTTCCTTTTTAGTCTTTAATCATTTTAGTATTTTAACATTCTGCCTTTTATCAGACATTATCTCTATTAATCAGTGGGTTGACTTCCCTCTAGGAAGTCTTTGTACTTCCAGGATCAAGCTTTTTCTTGGCAACCCACCATCTCCTCATCTAATGCCTTTCTTGTCTTAGTCTCTTTCTTTCGCAGGTGTCATCCTCCACAACCAAAGAGGAGTTCTCACAATGTCTGGATAATGGTGCACACGACTTCATCCAGGTACATACAAGCCTTAGACCATTCTTCTTAGTTTCTTATTTCTCTCTTTGAATGTAGAAAACAAATTTAGCATAAAAACATTCTGGCACGCCCGGTGGGACCTTAGGGCCTTCCTTGGGTTCCTTTTCTTTCTATTCATATAGGTGCATTAGGTTTCTCCCTTTTCACCTCTTTCTTCTCGTCTAAACGACATCATAAGTGGGATTAAAAAGAACTTTTCTTTTCTTTCTTGCATTTCAAACTAGTCAAAAATCATATTCTTCAACCCTTTCCCAACTTGTTTTCATTCGAACAAACATTTTGACTTGGGCTTAAAACACATTGCATGTCATTTCTGCTTGCTTGCATTTCTTAGTCCACACCTAGTAATTAAGAAACTGCATCATGAATTAATCGTAGTCCACTTTATGTTACACAACCTAAACCACTTGCACCAAATCAAACATCAAAACTTACCTGAGACAAGGCCCGACTGGGATTTCATCCCCCAGCGGATACCTTACCCGTCCCAACAATCTTACTTGGATTTCATCACCAAGGGGATAGCCCACTCTGTTCTCTAGCAGAGTCTAATCTCTAGGGAAAGTATATTTTGGCTAAGCGAGACCAGTTTATCACTAGACTCGTGAAGTGAGGGGAGCTTGCTCCTTAGCACCAGGCCATGTACAGAACCTAACCCAGACTCTTGAGTGCCTAAACAAACCTAAAACCATCTTTAGACTACCTCTTATAGGACCCATTCTGACATTCAACCTCCCAAACATCACTTTAAGGCATAAGCCACAAGATTTTAAAAGTTGATTCTTAGGATTTAACATTTAGGATTTGCTTGTGCTCTTCATCTTTTTTGTTCTTATCTGCTTGTTTGAGCTTGTGAGGATGTTCTTCCTTGCCTTGAATGGTTTTGACACACAGTCAAACCAAGGCTCTTCTTGAGCATGATAGCCATCAACCGCTTTTGCCTTCCCCGTCAATAACCAGTCCCATAATGGAGTTCCACTCAGAGACCGAAAGAAATCCTATTCGCCCAACCTCAACTCATACCCCCATTATCCCTAAAGGGGACCAAGATTTCGAGAGATTCTTGGACCTCAATGTCAAAACCCTCCAAAACTATCTTGCAAGAAACCCAACGCGAGACCTTTCGGGCGAAGTGGCGATGACATCAACAACATCCACTACCCAGCCTTTTGCCTCAACCATTAACCCGACCATGGCCAATACACAAATTTTGGCCTCTCCATCTATTTTTTAACTAACCTCCATCAGGGTTTCATTACCCCCTCAACCACACGTAATTCAACCAAGTTTTACATCATACCAAAATTTGATTGTCTCGACCCCACACACTCTTGCACCCATAAATGCAAGAGTTTCAATCTCCCCTTTTGCCAATGCCACCACACAACCACCTTTGGCAGTGTCTAGTCAGCTTATGCCTTCTACTTTCATGACCCAACCACCCTTGGCTTCCACATCTATCCCAATGACTAGTCACCCATATGTTGTGCCCCTACAAGTGCAACCGACTACATCATATGCCTCTTCTAGCACCTTTCAAGCACCTTACAACCTAGGGGGTGCCCCATCCACCAATCCATTAGCAGATCTCATCAAAATGCTGATGGATAAAATGTCCAGTCTTGAGGCTTCTATTTCTAGTTCAAGCAATGCTCTCTCGTATGACCAAATTTGCAACGAGCCCATCCATCCCTCCATCCCAATCCGATCATACCCCAACCAGTGGGAGCTTCCTAAATTTACTCACTTCCAGAGTAAGGAAGACCTGCAACAACATCTACGAGCATTCAGACATGCCTGCTATCTCATTGCCCATGACGATGCATTGTTGTTATGCACGTTCCCCATGTCACTTTCTGGCCCCGCCCTTGACTGGTATAGCTCTCTTACCAGACATTCTATCTTTTCATTCATTCAACTTGCCCAATTATTTCTTAACCATTTTTCTATCAATATCACTAAACAAGTCTCAATCACAGACCTCTACTCCATCAGACAATTTGATGACGAATCCATAGTCAATTTTGTCGCCCGTTGGAGAGGCTTGATTAACCAGCTCTCCTTCTCTTTGCCTCAACCCAAGCTCATCGAGCTCTTTTTTCAAGCATGTACTAGGTACATCTCATCCACCTTTTGGATTCAAACATTTTGCACTTTCGACGAAGCTTTCACCATGGCCCAAAAGCTCAAACTCTGTGCCATTGAAGAGGATAAGGTCAAATTGCGTAATACCAACGCAAAAGCCAATGACCATTCTTCTTTCAAACCTTCTTCTTCTGCCAACTCTAAGTCCAAAGGAGTGGCCAACACTGTGGTCATTAGATCACCATCCTCGACAACAACTAATCAATCTCAAACTTCTACATCTCAAAGCATCACCAAATACTTCCAACAATGGTACATCTAGCGTTCATACACTCCACTTAGAGAATCATACGCTTCCGTTTTGGAAAAACTCATCAAGCAGGGAGTCCTCAATCTCCCTCCAATCTGACCACTTTAATTTGACCCTTCAAAAGCCCTCCCTACATGGTATAGGGAGGCCAACTTCTGTCACTTTCACCGCATCCAAGGCCATGACATCAACAATTGCCGAACCTTCAAGAACATCATCCAAGACATGATCGACAAGGGGGATCTTATTTTAGATAACCCAAACGCCCTGCCAAATCAAAACATCAACATCTTCAGACAACCATGCCCAAACCATCCTCCTAATCAAGACAACATTCAGACCATAACCAATGACCCCCAAGACCATAATATACACACGGTCAACACGGTCTCACCTCTTATCCCTGACCAACCTCCATCACAAGTATAAGAGCCACCTTCTCCCATTTGTCTTCCATAGGTAGAAGAATCTTCTTCTCCTATTAGTCCTCCATCGACCTCTCCCATATTGGAGGATGCTTTGACCACATCAACACCAGTTGTCTCACCTTCATCCTTCTTATCATCCATAGATGATCATACCTTTTTGACTCCTCAACCCCACACAGAAGCCATGACTATTTCGGCACTCTTTTCACCTAAAGAGCCCACATCTTCAATCCCTTCTCCATCGAGAGAAGAACCATCCACATCTAAGCCCAAACCCGCACAGGTGTCCACCTTACCAAAATAGATTGTACCTCTTGGTGTTCACCTCCCATCTAACCTCACCTCGCACAATGGTGGCCCTCAACCCAAACCAAAGAAGGCCACTAAACCACACCAGAGGACTCCTCCCCCACCTTCGTCATTACCTTCAATTTTGGGCCCACATCCGTCCACTTTAATAGGAGTGCTTCCCACTCCCATACTTCACAGAGGCAAGTCACCACCATTACTCTCTCAACCCATTAGACATATATCTCCTCCAAACCATCAACCAACACCTCTTATGCCTCCTAAACCAAAGTCATCAACCCCCACTACAACAAGACACACAGACTCGTTAGCAGGTTCTTATGCCTTGCTGTTACGGTAATTGTTGCAGTCTTCTCGCATTAATCTCCCATCTCTTAAACCATACCAATCTCTCGGACCAAAACCACCCTGGTTTGACAACACTCAAATTTATGCATATCATCGCACGCTTGGGCACAACACTGAGCATTGTTGTGCCCTCAAGGTCATCGTTTGCCAATGTCTGGGGAATGGAACCCTTCTTCTCAACCATTTTATCAGCAAACCTTCAACACCGCCCCATTCATCAACTCTTGGATCAAGACCATCTTGGTTCGACAACTCTAAATTCTGCCACTATCATCACACTTCGGGACATGACACTGAGCATTGTTGTGCTCTTAAAGCTGTCACTCATCAACACCAAAAAAAGGATACCCTTCTCATCAAGGATCCTCTTGACCACCCCTTCGATAAATCATCAACACTGACCCATGCTTCTCAAACCTCATCACCTAAATCGGGATCTCCACACCAGACCTTGGTCCCTTTATCACCTTTAACCCCATTATTCAACATCAACACAGTCCATCTGACCACCAACCCTTAATCAACCTTGACCAATCTATCCAACATTCTCCCTAAGCGATTGGGGGAATTCAATCTTATCCTGACCTCGACCAAACATTTGACCAACTTTGACCAGACATTCGACCAAACCTCAATCAAGTCTTGACCAACCATCAATCAACCTTCCTATCATAACCCTGACCAACCATCAACCATGACATCGACCATGACCTCGACCAGACCTCGACCACACATAGCCCAATCATCAACCAACCTTTTAATCATGACCCTGACCAACATCAACCAAACCATGACCAAACTTCAACCATCAAATATCAACCAACCAAGCACCTATCACTTCTTCAAACCATCATCAATCATCGTGACCAATATGGAGAGAAGTAAATGAGACACGTTTGCTCCACATTGGCTCAGACCTTTCACCTTAATGCACTAGCATGGCCCAGGGACTTATCAAAACCTGAGCCCCTTTTATACCTTGCATCTGCGACCATTCTTCTATTAGTCGAGTACTCGATCACTTGACATTTTACTTGAGCTCATCACTTGGTCAACTCCTTGTCATTGTCATCCCTATTCCTTTCAACCCTGTTTTCCAAAATTCATCAACCCTTTTTGTCAAGCAGTAATGCTTTGTCCTAATAAAAGGGAACCCTTAAACCTCTAGAGGCTCGTCCATGGTTAAAACTTCAGTTAACAATCATATCAAAAATGGTCAACCTAACATATCAAAAACTCTAAATGTAGACTGCTCCCTTGAAGGATAGCTACACAATTCTTGTATTTACTAGACTGCTCCCTCGAAGGACAGCTAGGCCAAAGTCATATCAAAAACATACAAGGCAAAATATAGACCACTCCCTCAAAGGATGGCTATGACTAACTATTGCTACAGACATCACTCTTTCTGAAGCTTCCTGCATCGATCAGCTTCACATATTTGACCACCAAGCAAGACAACATCCCAATGCAGACTTCCCACATCGATTAGTCTGCACAAAAAAAAACTAAAAAAAAAAAAATGATGACTGACAAACTCTTAAGTCATGGACATGCCTATAGTCATTCTCGGGTCACCTATAAAAGGAGCAAGGTTATTCTTGCCACAAATGGGTTACCCCCTCCTCTCCTATCACCTCACCCGCTCAAGGGATTTTGAGCTCACTTATTGTCAAGTGATTCGACTGCTTCTCTAGCACAAACTTGGTCAACGACGTAATGCATAAATGGGGCTTTTATTCTAACAACCCCTATTTATGCTCTCATTTTGGTCCTTGTCAATGAAAGAACGATTTGCCTTTCACTTATCTTTCACACTTTGGTCACATTCAGCCAAACTTTTTTCTACCCAACCAATTCAAACCAACCTGACCCAAACATTTTTAGACCAACAACTTGGCATCATGACATCAATACATCATCCTAGTCCATTTCACATAGTTTCTATGGACACCAATACACATGGAAACTATCGACCTGACACAATTTATGTTAAGCATAAACCATTACTTGATGAAGCATAAATAGACCTCAATTGATTTTTATCATACATCCGTCATGACTATGGAAAATTGCTAGGGATGAAAGACCACATCACCAATGTTACAAAATACACCATTTGAAAAAGGCTGTAGCATCTTCTTCTCCTTATCATTCTGACCTTGACCTTGACTAAGACCAGCCTATCAACCTCTTTGACCCATTGCTCAAACTACATTGGTCTGAGGCCCTAAGACCAGGGGCTATGTAGGCAGCACTCGGATACATGACATTTTTTGGGGTTAGCTCGGCCATCCCGTTTGTTCATCTCTCAGATGGACAAACCCCTTTTTTCCTTCATCACTCGACCTTAACCTTGACCAAGACTAGTCTATCGACCACTTTGACCACCGGTCTACCACTCAGACCCTTCGCTCAAACTACATTGGTCTGAGGCCCTAAGATTGGGGCTATGTAGGCAGCACTCAGATGACACAACATTTTTTGGGGTTAGCTCGACCACCCTCATTTATTCGTCTCTCTGATGGACAAACCTTCTTTTCTTTGACCATGACCTTGACCTCGACCAAGACGAATTCAATCACGTTGACCCTCTTCCTCCCTTTTAGGGAGAACTACATTGGCCTGAGGCCCCTTCCTAACAGGGGCTATGTAGGTAGCACTCAATTTTTTGAGGTTAGCTCGGCCATTCCTTTGTCCATCCATTTTCTCATTCATCTCTCTCAAGACGTCGACCTTTCATCTTTCATCATGACCAATCAACCAGCCCTACTATGTTGAAGTCATTTCTGACTCTTCATGGGGCACATTTGAGATCACTTATATCTCAACCCGACCATTGACCATGGAGATCATGCCTATCTCTACAGACCCCGACCACTTCTGAGACAACTCTGTCTTAGTTTTGTTTGCACACATGCTACCTCATGAATAGATAGCAAAATTGTTCACAGACCATATTTTTGACCTTCACAAGTATAGGATCGCAAGCTGATTGATCCACACTACTTGTGACATTTTCATGTTTCCAGGAACACTTCTTGAGCCTAGGATACCTGGAACATGACGACCATTTGGAGCTACAGCTTAGATTGAATAACCCAATCAGCTACAACTAATGCTAGGGCTTGATTATTTCAATTTTGGCACTCCTCAACCTTTTGACTGCAATAATTTGACCTGTCTGTCTCATGAAGTGGTATGCGTGCAATCACAACTATTGCAACGTTTTCACTCACTCTTCTTCCTTCTCGTCCACCTTTTGTCAAATCAGCACCCGACATCAGGTTCCCTTCCCTCGACTCCTGATTTGAGGGGGAATACCTCATCTCATAATTGGGGTAACCAACCCTCCTATTTTTATCTTGCAGTTCACTTGAACAACCAACAAGACAAAATCAACCTTATCCCATACCTGGGGTAACTAACTCCTATTTTTGTCTTGCAGTTCATCTAGAACAACTAATAAGACAAAAAGGGGCAAATGTAGACACCGAAATCGTGTCTACTCCCTTGGTCATCCTCCTCGTCCTCTCCCCCCTTAGTCCCCTTCATCCACTTCGACACTCCTAACCCCCACACACTTATTAATTTAAAATAAGCTATTTTAAATTAATAAAATCCCTTTTCCCTCTCTCTTTGCCACCTCACCACCCTTGGATACCCTTCTTTGGATTCCCTTAATTCCCCACATGGCCAATATTAATGCCTAGACCCCCATTTCATCCTCTTGCATCCATTTAGCCACCTTTGACTATTTCTTCCTCGGACTCACTGACCCGACAGTTGGGAAAATAGACGAAAGGCTATTTTTAGCCTTTTTCCTGTCTTCCAGCTGCCAACGTCAGTCAAACTATCGACTGACATCAGCAATATTACTAGCATCGGTTGCCTTCATAACAATTTTCTACGTCCGTTATCTTCCCTTCGCCCCTGCTCTTCACCTGACTCTTGACTCTTGGCTCCTTTAATCTTCAGTCTTCAATCATCTGCCACTTTGCCAATCAATCTGCCAACCTTGAAACCAAACCTCTCTCTCTCTCTCTCTCTCTCTCTCTCACGTACACACAACAGGCTCCTACACCAGCAACAGGTCCTCCACACAGGCTACATCAACAACAGGCATAGGGATCAGCAACACTCCTTCAACAAGACACAGGTATGTATATTGTCTATGTTTTCATTATGTTTTTAGTTATTACTTTCAAGTAATATCCCCCCTCCAGACCGAACTGTCAACTAGGCCAGACCTGAATCCTTATTTCCCTGTCTCCAGACCAGACTGTAAACCAGGGCAGACCTAAATCCTTATTTCCCTATCTCCCTATTGGCCTCATCTACCTTTCTATCCATTTGACATTCTATCCATTTGACTCCCCTGTAACTCTACCCAAACCTCTGCATAGACCATTAACCAAAACCAGACCCTTAGACCTAGGGCCCTAGAGCATTCAACCAGACCCATAGCCTTTCTCAGAGCCGTCCACAGACCAAAAACTCGGCCAAACCTCATCCACAGACTACTGCCCCAACCGACGTTGGCCGCAAAGACCACTGCCCCCACCGACATTGATAGCCTAACCGATGTTGGCAGACCTTGACCAACCAACGCTGGTAGGACCACCAACGCCGGTGACTATGACCAGACCGACAGCAACATTCAGGTAAGCTTTTGCTTCCATTTCCTTTTCAGTCTTTAATCATTTCAGTATTTTAACATTTTGCCTTTTATCAAACATTATCTCTATTAATCAGTGGGTTGACTTCCCTTTAGGAAGTGTTTGTACTTTCGTGATCAAGCTTTTGCTTGGCAACCCACCATCTCCTCATCTAATGCCTTTCTTGTCTTAGTCTCTTTCTTTTGCAGGTGTCATCCTCCACAACCAAAGAGGAGTTCTCACGACGTCTGGATAACGGTGCACATGACTTCATCCAGGTACATACAAGCCTTAGACCATTCTTCTTAGTTTCTTATTTCTCTCTTTGAATGTAGAAAACAAATTTAGCATAGAAACACAAACTTCAAAAATCCATCTATGGACTCAAGCAAGCCCCTCAAGTTTGGTATGCCAAGATAGATTCCTTCCTTATTTTTTTGGGTTCATGTGGTGCCATTAAAATCTAAACATATATATTTTGTGGTAGGATGATTTAATTTTTATTCTATTTATTTATGTTGATGATCTTTTGATCACTGGGAGTTCTTCCTCATCTATTACAGAAGTGAAAGAAGCTCTTCATGAAACATTTTCCATGATAGATTTGATTTTGTTACATTACTTCTTTGGGATCTAGATTTCTTAGTTTGACTTAAGGATTTCTCTTGCACATCCCAAGTACGCCCTCAAATTACTTTCTCAATTGTACATGGCTAGTTGTAAGGCAACTCTAACTCCATTTATATCTAGAGTTAAGCTTGAGGTAGATTATACACTACCTTTGGTTAATGATACCTTGTATCGACAATTTATGGGTAGCATTATCTACATGACACATACAATACTTGACATATCATATGCAATGGGCCTTGTATCTAGATTCATGTAGGAACCCCATGAGCTACACTAGAAAGTAGCTTAGAGGATATTTCACTACATTCAAGGCATACATAGATTTTGAATTCACTAAAGAGTTGACACTGACATCGACTTGATTGGCTATATTGACTCAAACTAGGCTGGTAATATTTAGAATCACAAGTCCAATTTAGGTTATAGTTTCTCCATTTGTTTAGTTCTGATTAGTTGGTTAAGCAAAAAACATATTTTGCTTTATCATCTATTGAGGCAGAGTATGGGGGGGGGGGGGGGCGAAGGTTATCAATGCTACCATTAAGGCCATATGGTTTTAGGGAATTGTCATAGTGTTTGGTATCTAGTTTAGAGGACCTACTATCATATATTGTGACAACAAAAGTACTATTAAAATTTATAGGAATCTAGTCCAACATCAATTTACCAAACACATAGAGATTCACATGTACTTCATAAGAGATCTCATTCATGGGGATATCATTTATTTTATCTATTACTAGATAATATAATATATAGTAGACATCTTCACCAAACCTTTCATAGAGAAAAAATATCTTCACTTATAGGCTCTTCTTGAGGTTTAGGATACTACATCATCTTCTGGGGGCTTCTAGCCTCTTCTTTTATGTCTCTCCTTTTTTTTTTTTTTTTTGGTGGGGTGGTGGGGGGGCATTGCAGGAGGGCTAGGGGGCTAGGGGGTTTCCTTCAGGTTTTCTCTTTTTATTTATTTTATGAGAGATTGATATGTGTATAGATACCTCATTAGGCCTAGTTGTCAAACCCATTTTTTTACATTGCCCACCTAAGTTGTGCTTATGGGTAGTGTTAGAGTAGGGGTTATTTGTTTTTTCCCATATTTATTTATTATGGGATTTTCTCCCATACTTGAAGTTTTCCTACTTTCATTAAGAATATTGCTTAAGTGTGTAATTTAACTAGATGACTAGGAAATAACTCCCTTGATTAACTATTCTAGGTATGGGGGATACTCTTCTATCCTAAGGGCATGTGAGCACATTTTTGGAAGAGTTATTATTCTATTCTAAGGGTCTTTAACCATGTTTTGTGGAGTTACTCAACACTCTCCTATATGTACACCTCACATTTGTGAGCTTTTCTTAATGGAAGATTGGTATTTTGGTTCCCATTTTTATTATGAAATATTATTGTATTGATTTAATTTATCTTATATTTATGTGTTGTTTGCTTGTTTGTCTCACACCTATCATGAACTTATGCATCCACATAATCTAGTGATCATGACCATAACTCCAATAATGGTGTCTCCATCAACCATATAGATAAAGGTGTATGTGATACTTTCCTAGTTTTTAAAGAACATGGCTATCACCTTGGTTATAAGGGTAAACTTGGAACATATCCATAATATATATAAAGCCTAAGATAATCAACCAAACTCTATCCTCTTCATATAGTCTAGATAATAGATTGGGCATATAGATCACACCCACTATCCTTAATTGATGTGATCACCTCCACAAAATGAAAAAATAACAATACTAAATCAATATCCAATCAAAAATATGAAATTTATTTAAAATCTAACAAAAAATGGTAAAATAATTTAAAATGGCATAGATTTCCTACTAGATAAACCATCTTAATTTTGCACTATTGTATTAGCCATTCTAATTTTCATTATATCGACCATGCAATTATCATATAATTATGTCAACCATATATATATATATATATATATATATATATATATATATATATATATATATATATATATATATATATATATATATATATATATTACATTGAACATATATTTCATCTAAAATATATCATAAAAATTTATACTATATCAACTAAATTATAAGGATTTTACTATATTGACCAGATCTATATTATATCATACATATAGTTCATTTAGACTATATCGACCAAATTTATACTATATAAACCAATTTAGTGGTTCTTTCCTACTATATCAGCACCTTTAACAACATACCACCAAAAAAATGTATCAACATGGTTGATATGGTTATCCTTCTGCATAAATTTATTCTTTATGTGTTAAGCATACATAAAGACTAAAAAGCAACATTTTATCTCCTACTCATTACTCAACAAAAATGTTTTCTACATTTTGATGGTTTTTTAAATAAATTATGATACACAAATTTGTCTTATCCATATATTTATTACATCTACCCAATTTACTCATCCAATCATTAATTACATCACCTATCTAAATGGATCTTATGGTATATCCATGGCAACCTCTTTCGCATCTACCTCATTGTCCTCTACCCATTGTCTCTCATCACATCATGAATGGTCATCTAGAGCTCTCTATATCTCAAATTTATAAATGACCAAATGATTTACATTTTGTCCTATTTATATTTACCAATCCAAAATTCAAAATGTTATGATATTTTCCTCTATATTATATAATTTTTGTGCATCTTTATTTATATAACTCCTTTTTATAAATCAAAAGAAGAACTATAATCCTAGATAAGTGAATAATTTTGGGGAATTAATGGAAAAAAAAATCTATAAATTTTGATTTTTATATATTTTTTAGGTTTACCTATCATAATTCTATATCGACACTTTTCATTAACATTACATACAATCAATCTATCAGAGTTATCTCAATACAACTTTGGCATCATACATCATCATCTCTACATTCAAAAATGTTAGTGAAGTTATGTATTTGTATTTATTTACTTATATTTACTTTCATTATTATCATCATTTCATTTATGTATTATTATTTCTATGTATCTTTCATGAAGCACCATCTTGTGTTACACTATTGTGGCATGTGATGACCTTTGGGTGGGGTATATGTATACACTAGTATTTTTCATATCATCTTTTTCTAATGGTATCTCACATATACTCATCAAAGTATGGGGATTATTTAGACACTAAATTTTGGTTCAAGATCATTTTCCATAGTGTATTTTCCCTATATTGGCATGTTTTCTACATTCTTTCCATATATTTGTATAATTATTTATCTTTATGACTTCTCATGCCCCACACTACTACATGTAAAACTTCTTTAAATCTATTAGTTTTCACCTTTGATCCTTATTATATACATATCTATGTTGCTACTCAAACTTCACATTTTAGTTTTTTCTTAGTAGGGTATCATTGGTGCTAATATTGACATGTGGAGGAAAAGTGTGCCTATAGATATTATTCTTGATCATTTTTTGGGTCCCTTTGCCTTTTTACACACTCCATTTACCTTTAATAGTAACTTCTTATTGTATCTCGAGTTGACCTATGTTTGAGTTATGTCTTATAAAATCCTATTTATACCAAGTCATCCCAAGAAATTTAAGCATATAAGAGGATCCAAAAATCTAAGATAAATTGAGAGAGATAATATACTCCATAATTCACGTTAGAGCTAATCCTTTAAACAAATATTGCTACACTTGCAATGGAGTTATCATTTTTTCATCATCCTCTTATACAAAAATAATGTCTTAGGTGAATTTCATGTACTTGCTTCTTCACATATAAGGAAGAGAAGGTTCAAAACCCTTACTTAGAATTCCATTCACACTACAAAAAACTAGGTTGAGGTCTGATTCTAGCATCTAGATATGTAGATACAACCCCAAAAATGGTTTCCCAACCTATGAATTTATTTTATTGTGACATGATGGCAAGCTAGGTTAAAAATAAGGAAGAATACATCATTTATACATTTCTCCCAATCAAATCAAATAAGTACATATACAAATATTGATGGCATATATTTTCAAAGAAACACATGAAAAATAAGAGGTTGAAAGTTAGTGTAAGACATGATTAATGTAAGAAAACATGAATGGTAGTCAAGGAAAAAATAACACAAACATTGATCCCATCTCTATAGATTTAGACACTCAAATTTAGTATATAGTAATATTTATACATACACAATCCATATTTACATATAGAATTCTATAAATCATTAAGGTGTGAGTGTTCAAACTCTTTTGCTTTTTATATTTTACATTTATTGTTTTCAAAATTAATTATGATTGTTTACTAGTTTTCTGCACTACGATAAATTTAAAAGTATTGTTTAACATTGTTAAATGTTAAATCTACATTATTCAATAGTTTTTTTGTTATCTAATTGCTAAAACACTAAAAAGATAAAATATCCCCATAAATGCATGGTAAGAACCATGTAAACTTAGGCACCAAGAATAAAAATATTGAAAATAGTATGTGCATTATAAAAACCATGGTACCAAACATAGTATATGCATGATATAAGTCATGGACATAATTGTAGTTAAGTATGTATCTATATATGAAATCATCATGCAAGAATAAATGACTCATAAGACATATGAAATGATAGTTATGGGATCCTCTATGGACAAGAGTGTAATAATAAATGCACTTGAAACACACACAAACATATACATCCAATAAATTAACCAAATATAGGCACCCACGCAAAGCAAAAGTTTAACAATCAGGATATAACCAACATTATAATGTAGATATCCATGTAACACACAAGATGTGGATAAGAGCAAGATATGATATAATCAATGTAAGATATCTCAATATTATTAATGTAAGAAAGAAATAAATCACCATAAAATCCATCATATGATTATGATCCTAAGGTATGGCATACCATCAATGTGATTATATCCCTCAACGTATAGGTAAGATAATATCCATGGAAAATTTGATAGTCTATAATCATGAAATGGAATCTTACAATTTTATAATTTTTCATAATAATAAATAAAGAAATATAAGGGGTGCAAGTGAACAAGAAGAAGGGGAAATTTAAAAAAACCTAATACTTCCCTTGAAACTCAATGCATAATAATATATAAGGTATCTCTATATATGTTGTCATAATTAGGAAATATGTGCAAGTATGCAGAGTGGAATAAAAAAATAAAAGGCAAGGGCTAATGAAACATAGCAAGTAATGAAAACCAAGGGGCTAAAATAATGTTAAGATAAATTAGAATTAAAGTGCCAAATAATGTCAAATATAGAATAATAGAAGGCATGTAATCAAACTCAAGGAAAGAAATCACATGAAAGGAAAGACATATAGAATAACAAATCTATGTATACTAAGAAATCTATGGTACAATAATTATATATAAATGAAGTGTAAGGTATATGATAGCATGGCTAACCAATGATTTAATGTATAATGTCACTATATATAATATCATAGTTGGATGTGTCACTTAGATTATTAAAAATTAGTCATGAACTATGTAATAAGTGCAATAAACATCTTTTACATACTAAAATATGGTATTAGACACTTCATAATGTCAATTTTGACAAAACTTCACCATACTTGACTTATGTGCACATATATGCCTCATACTATTATCACACATACACATGATTTTCATGAGTCCAACCCTCATATTTTGATATCAATCACATAAATTAACCTCTTATTCTATGAAAAAATGGCTAAATACCTTACTTAGACATTTTCATATCATCATATCCACATTCCTATTTCTTAGACACTAACGTCGAGCTCAGATAGTTTTGTTGACAAAACTAACCTAAGGTGATGTTAGTGACCCTATCCCAAGAACATTTTTTTTTAATTTGATCATTTATATGGGTCATCCCATTTTCCTATCATGTCATGGAATTATAAATTTATTTAATGGACTCATATAAATATAAATCAAACCCATACTTAGTTCTCAATTGGAACTTATCTATCAAATATATATACAAATTTCTATCCTTCACAAGTAAACCTAAGGTTTTAAGTAGGAGATTAATTTATATAGTTGTGTATATAAACAAAAATCAATATTACACATATAGAGGTATGTCAAGTAGGCATAGCTAATTTTACATCAATAGAGATCCAATCAACCTAGGAAAGTAACTTCATCCTCAATCACTAAAATCAATAAATCTTCCCTACTCTAATGTTAATGACCATACATGACTAGATAATCATTTCTAGATCTAAGAGATTCAAAATCATGTTTCTATCCCTTTCCCACTATTATAATTTAGTCACAATTAGTTAATGAGCCAAAAAAGCTAAGTAAATTTATCTCCATAGTACTTTCCATATTTATCACATGTCATTTGTCAAATCTATTTCTATAGTTTACATTCAGATTTATATTGTATAATATGAATTACATTCAATTATATATATATATATATTAGTTTTTAATAATCCTAATTGGGGTAAGCATATTTTTTAACCTAAATATTTATATAACCATGTCAAACTAGGTATCCCTTAGGCTTTCATCCTTCTAGTTTTTTCAAATTTCTATATTAATATTTCATCTTCAATCTAATTTCTCATTCACATACTTTTGCTAGTGTTTGTATTTCTTGGAATCTTAGAGTTTTGTGAATTGTATATGCATATCAATTACCAAAACCCTAATAGCTCTCATCTTATATATTTTTCATCATCTTATTTTGGTGTCAATAAATATTCTCTCAGTACATATCAAAAGAATATGAAATCAAAATTACCTCCATGCATCACTTATTTTTCCCCTCCTCAAGATCGTAATAACTACTTTCCCTCACAATAGTTTCATGTTATCACTAGAACAAGGCATAAGGTTGATCCTCTTAATGGTGTTTATATGCAAATTCAATATTATCAACCTACGAGTAGTAATCTATCTTATGTGTCTTTTTAAAATTCTATTCAAGAAAAACAAAAGAAATTCCAAAATTAAATTCAAGATTTGACTCTAGATTTTAAATCACTTAAAGATGATATTACACATCTAAGGAACCGTAAGCATGCTAGTGTCAATTTTTTCTATTACTATTCATTCAACAACTTTGTGCCTCAAAGTAATTTATCTCGAGTATGGGATAAAAAGCAAGATACGTCTATGTTTAATGGGTCAAAAATTTCATCTATGTCTAATAGGTCAAAAATTTTACCTAACTTTAATGAGTCTTTATTAAAAACTTTGTAACATATGTACCCTCCTATATGGTGATCAATAATTTATTACACATATCATAAACTTTTGGGACATCATACAAAAAGGTGTTGAGATTTAAAACACATTATGTAGGGACTTATTAATAGTGGTAATTTCATTTTAATATAACCACTAAATCACCACCATATTTAGGAATACCTATAATTGAGAAACTTACTAATACTATAGTTATAATCATAAATTAACACATACACAAGGAATAATTAGAACAATAAAGTTTTAAAAAGGAACAATTGGAATAATAAAGGTTAAAAAATGTAAAATGAAAATAAAATAGGTTACAAAAGGAGCAAGAAATATTACAAAAAGAACAATTAGAACAATAAAGGTTATAACATTAAAATTTATAGAAAGAGAAGTTACAAAAAGAAGAACATGCTAGGAAAGAGATCATAATTAAGAGAGGGTTTCTCAATAAGTAAGTTCAAAAGTAAGATATATATAAAAATATAAAAGTTACAAGCATAAGTTCAAAGGAGGAAAATAATTTTTTTTCCTCATATCAAGAGCCTTTTACTATCACTTCTCACATAGATGGTAGGAAATGTACCAATGTTGTGGTTATGGACTCTCAAGAAAACATTTTATACATTAAACCCTTTATTTATCTCTTGTATATCACCTTCAACACATATATCAAACTTTTTCCTCTATAATATGTGTGGTATCAATTGAGTTGACAGTAATGTTTGCTTCAAAATTATGTCATCATATTTTAAACATTTTTCCTAATATAGGTGCTTATAATGATGTGATTTTAGGATCATATTTAAATTCAATAAGTAAAATGATTGATAAAAATAAGGATTACATTACATTTTATCATGAAGATAAGGTTAATTCCATTTCAAGAGATGGTAAATATTTAGAGAAATAAAATAAGATTGAAGTTATTTATTCAATTACTACTCATGGTACAAAGGATGATATAGTTGCTTATACATATTTTTTAAAAGATAAATAATTTGGTTAAAATCATGCCAATGTGAGTTTTCTTAAATCAAGATTCAATTACCAATGAAGTTCTAAATTATGCACAGTTCTTATTTATAAGTGGTTGGTAGAATTCTTACACACATCGAATGTCCATTTGGGGTGATTCCATGGATTAGTTAATCACACATAATCTCCCATACATAGTTTTTTTATGCTTTCATAATTGTTAATTTCTTATATTATTATATATTTTCATGCTCTTATATCCCTTGGTTTCTTGCTCACTTAGATTTCTCTTTTGATTGTAATCTTGATACTTTACCAATCTAGTCTACGTTTTATCCCCTATATTTTTAGTTTGAAATAAAAAATACAATATTATTCATCTTATTTTATCAAATATATCTTATATGCTTCTATAATCCATAGGTTTTTGTATCTAATGAAACTATCCAAAATCATTTTACATAATTACCTCCATTTTTTAGTCAATAGAGCAATATTACAAACTGAATTTGATAAATTTCATAAAAAATAATGTACAAAACAATAGTATATCACTTTAAATACATGTTTACTATAATTATGTCTTATATTGATCTTATATAACCACACACAAGCACACATTTCATGACATTGTGATGTTCATTCCTTCATCCACATCCCCCTCCACCACCCATATACTCTTTCAAGTTATAATGTTTTGATTCACATATATAATGGGGGTAAGTTTCTTACTTTCACTTCCTACACATAACCATGTTATTACATCCATTATAAACTATGCCTTGACACATGTTGCATATTTTTTTAATCCATTCCCATTTTTCTATTTTCAAAGTCTTTCTACTTGATCTTGCTTGATAGTATCGATGTATATTAAAATTTCAATATAAATACAAAAATACTAGAAAAAATAAAAAATAAAAAACATTCAAGATATTCATAAAATAAAAAATTAGGACTTAAGCATGACATGATTACTATATTACACTATTTATAGTTATTATTTATCATATGTTTTGAAGATGGCATATTGTGTTTTCATACATACATGCATTTCATAGTATATGAGTGTGATTATGAAATATAAATAATACATAGACACCTATATTTTAGGATCTCCTATACCCAATGTCCATGTCGATGTTGGAGGAATATTATTCCACTAGTCACATTATCATAGGTTATATCTTTCTATGACCTTTTACCATGTTGATTTAGAATATTGCTTACACATGACTTGCTAGTTACTCATATCTTACGTATTGCTATATGGATATGAATATTTAATATGCTATGATATTGATATACATGGATGGTGTAGACTTGATTTTAGTTTTTTTCTTCTTCATTTATGTCATTACTCTTTCCTAATAGTTTATTTGTTGGTTATCTATTATGTTTAGCCCTTCGCCTTGTTTGTGATACATCTATGTGTCCTTTGTATGTGGCCCTTGTCCTAGTTTGTTATGACATATTTATATCCCTTGTATGTGTCCTTTGGACTTATGTGTGACACTACTTACTTATGATTGGATTAATATAGGATTGTATACTAAGCATTTTGAGCTTTTTTTGCTTGTTGAGTTTATTAATTTTTTACGTGTCATGATCCATATCATACACCTTCCCTTTATGTGTGGTAACATGATCTAAATCATGCATATTTTTATTGTTTATGTTTATTTAATTCTTATATCAGTGGTTGTTACTAAAGCATGCCTAATTGATACATCTATCTTAACACGACATTTCTATGTCTTGCATTACATATGTTGCACACATGCCTTGATGATATACATATTATTATGATGACATAGTCTATATGTGTTAACATGATTATAATTGATTACATATTCATACATGACATGATATAGTTAACTTTTTTTTGAGATGAGTGACTTACAAGATCCATCCCTCAATTCAAAAGGGGACATATTAGTGGGTTTTAATATAGACACAAGCCTCTATAAACAAAAAGATAATATTTACAGATTACATATTTCATAGATTTAGAGTGGTTATAATATAATATATATTAGAAAATTGTGATAGATATTTAGACATTGGTATAGATTATAGGAGCATTATAGAGACATGAATTACATATTATATATTCAGATACACTTGAGTGCAATTACCATGCGCATGCACATACTTTACAGGAAAATAAATTATAAGTTCTCATATACAGATACATATGAGATACAAGTTTTTATATTTATAATATATATGCATATAATTTTCTATTATTTGTCGCAAATATAGTGGACATAGTTTTTATTTATTCACATATAAATCATTACATATTCAATAAGGCATGATACTTTATCATGCATATATACACCACAATAGTTTACAAGTGGCATAAATTTTATGAGACATGATGCTTATTCATGCATATTTACATTTTTTTTTGAAAACATAATTCAATGGCACTAAGTAGTGATAAAATTTGAATCTATAAGTTTGTTCTTAGTAGTTATTTCATGATTTTGAGGTAATATCTGTTGAGTTTTAGTTTCACTCAATAGCCATGGTATTACCCATATTGAACCCATTATGTGGTTCCCACTTTATCATCTAGAGGTTCTAGATCATTTATTTGAGTTAGTGTAGTTGAGGTTCAACTACGCTCAATGACATTCATACTACTCTACATTCATGAGGGTTGTGACATTTATCTTCCCAACCAAGGGCTTGTATAGTTACATAAATTTAGATCACAATCACTCCAATTATCCATGTGATTCATTAAGGAAACACAACTCTCTATTGCTTAAATAAGGAAAAAACATGTCTATCAAGTTACAAATTAACACCATTTACTCAAATACATATATACTCCATGCTGATCACAATGAATGTGTCTATGATATAAACATCTCAAGGACAACTCAATGGATTTTCACCCTCTTATGTTAGGATTGTTGACATAGCTTAGGGCATGAGTTATAATTTTATTATCTCCCATATAGACTAGTAGAAATAAACTTAAGGGTATGCAAATGCTACCACATGGAGAGTTCAAACCTCCATCTAAACACAACCTCAATTATAGGTATATTTGTCACTCTTATCAATTTACATATCATTAAAGAGGGTTCATAATTCAAAATATAATTCAATCAAAGGAAACACCAAGATAAGGGGAGTAAGGTATAAAACATATACCTCAGGTATTTTGAATATGTTGATGTTTTTGTGGGTAATCTATGGGTCTATCTAGATATTAGCTTTACATAACTAATCTTATTTAAGATCAAACTAAACTAAGCAGAGCAAAGAGTCTGGGGAAATTATATGATGAGAATGATCCCTACAATACTATATCATAATACGAAAAGCGATAAAGATTGTTAGTAAAACACGTCTATATATGAATATTTAGATATATGTGACAGACTCCAAAGATTAATTTTGTTAGGAAATGTCTCAACTTAACTAAGCACATTCATATATAATAATCTAGACTCATATCATAGTCCACAAAGCATTAAACATTCACCACTTCACCGTAATAATGGGGAAAGTTACAATGAGAAAAAAGTGTTCATGAATACTCTTTCTAGTTTTATATTGAAAAAATTGACATATTTAAAATGTTTTAGATGCCTATATATATCATCAAAGCAATCTTGTCTTCTAAGAGAGAATATGTAGTAGTGAGCATGCTTCAAGTCAATTTTAAAAGAGACAAATAAACTATCATAATAAGAGAAGTGATGAGGGCAGGCTTGTTATGCATGAATTTTACAAACTTTTCTAAATAGGGCCCCACTTCACATATTTTTAAAGCGTTCTTATCCCATTTATAATTTTGTCTTGTTTTGGTCCAACTCCATATTCTTTAAGGAATATTTAACATTACCATAATTAATAACTTCATTAAACTCTTGTAGGTATCTATTTAGTGTTGTAATGAGTGGCACTAGCTTGAATAATTCCATTTAGAGGAGTAGGACTAGAGAGGTATAAAAGGTGCCACCTTGCATAGTATTAGTGGGTTGAATTTACAAGGACTTAATGAATTCCTATTAGTATCCTTTAATCTTGTGAATATTTATAGTGGAAATTGTAACCAAGACCTTATTTTTACTCAATTGAGAAGCATGGTTGGCAATGGGAGCCTAGAGGGTTATTTTCATAATAATAACTTTCTATGATTTATCCTTAGATTAACCTAGTAGTTTAATGACTTGATCATTGTTGGTCTTGTTAGCACCCCAGGCCAATTAATGAATTATGTCATGAAATTAGTTAACTTGATTTAAAAAACTCTATGAAGAAGTCAAGTTGACCATTTATCTTGAATAATGACATGATCCTAGCCTCATGAAACCATATTATGATTAAGTGAACAACCCTGTCAAAATGGTCAACTATGATATCCTTTGATGTAGTGACATTTTTATGTGGATCATCTATTTTTGTCTTATTATAATGTTATAAGGATTTATTAGTTATAGCTATGGAAACATCCCCTTACTGACATATATGGCTATATATGCTAATTCAATCTTAAAATTGGTAATATTATCAAGGAAATGTTTCACTTTGTTTTTCTATGGATCACCCTTTGCCTTGGCCTAGAAAAATTATTGCAATAAGTCACATATGGATTCCTGATCCCATTTAAATTTTGTAGTATTATTGTCAGGGCTTGTATCCTTCATTTAGGTTTCCAATCTTCTATTTTTTAATTCATACCCTAGATGAGATGCTTGGTTATGTCTCTTATGGCATTGATGGCTAACTTAGGATATTTCACCCATTCATCATGTTCCCCTAGTATTACCTTTATTTTCTTGGTCAAGGAGAAAAGATCCTCTTTTTTTACATGATACAAGAGTGGCCCACCTGTGGTGACTTTTATCCTAGTAACTCTCTTTAGATTTCTAGTGGTTTCTAAAATTCTAGTTTGACCTTAGGTTCCTCTTTGATTTACATTATTATTATGTGATCCTATATTAATTGAATACTCTCCATCCAATTTATCCTCACTTATGACATGGTGGTGGTGGTAGATGGGGATGGTGAAAAAGGTGAAAAATGGGATGGAGGCATATGAATAGATGTGGTAGGGTCAACAAGCATGAATGTCATGTGTGGCACTAATGGAGTTACTATGAGTGAATGGGGAGTAGGAAGTAATGAAGTAGTAATGGTATCAATGGGAGGAAGTATGGTCATAGTTGGAGGAGTTAGATAAACATGTGGCATAGGAGGAGTAAGATGAGGTGTAGTCACTACAATCTGAGTGACTTGAGTTGGGGATTTCACTTCCTTTCTTTTTAGCTATTTTTTTAAACATTAGGGGGTGATGGGAAAAGTAAGATACCATGTATAATCTAAAACTTAGAATATGGTGAACTTGGAACTACATTAACCACTAATACTTAATTTTTCTCACCAATGAGCCTTGATATAACATTGTTTGGTGGGGTGATGGTGGTAGTAGTGATAATGGTAAAAATGACAAAGTCATAAATGGTGGTCCCCACTAAAGTGATTTCCATAGTGGTAATATGGGGAGCTTAAATATTAGACCCTATTGAATTGGTCCCCACATCAGATGTAGTAAGGGAAGTGTCAATTTGATTTAAAGTGTTAAAATTTCTTGAAATATGAGAGAATACAATATACTTGATAGGGAGTGACAGAATAAGAATGAAGATGAAAATAATAGGGGCATCCTTCATAGAAAGTTCCATAATAATTTCTTAAAATTTGGATGAATTTAGAGGAGTGTTAATTGCAACATATTCCAATAGGGGCATAGAGGGAGATGGTGAGGGATTTGGTATATCATGATCTATCATTAACTCTACTAGTATAAACAAATGTAAAAGAGGAAGAGGGAGCCATGGGGTGAGTTACCTCTTTCAATCTGACAACCATTAGAGTCTTTGATGGTGGAGGGAGTTCTTGGAGCACCTTCATTCTCAACATAACATTAGTATTAGGTATCAATTCTCTTTGGGGTTGGGAAGTTTCTAGTTTCTCTTCCACATGTTCAAGATATCATACCTACATTAGAACTAACACACTACTTATTATGGCCACCTTTGCTTTCACATCATCACTATCCATTATATTGATGTAATCCCAATTGTGAGGGTATGCATTGTGTCTATAGATTGTGGGTACCTTCTATTGATGATGTAAATTGTACCATCAACAAATCAACCCTTTTTTCTATTGTGAAGGTCAAGGTAGAATTGTACTAGTCTAATCGTGGGGTTCTCAAAGTTCAATAATGATCTTAAAGATGCAAGGGGTTTTTCTATAAGTTTTAGGAAATAATCAAATATAAAATATTCCATTATAACATTAATAGATATACTTTATCAAATCATGAATTAGTTTAGATAAGAATCTATAATATACTCTATCCCATAAAGAAAACTTATGAATTAGATAATCTATTGAATAATGGAAATTTGATTTAGTAAATATATATATTCAATTATCTTCTTATTGTAATATTTTCTAAGTCAACCTCAAAAGACATCAAAAATATAAAGAAACAAATTTGAGAAAAGATAAATATTCAATCAAGTAAAGATCAAATCAAGCAAACTCAAGAAACAAAAAAAATAATAGCTAACAAACAAACTAAAGAAAAGAAACATAGAACAACTAAGCTAAGAAAAGGACAAAAACTATCTAAAATAGCTAAGTATAAACTAAGGAACAACGTAATATAAGAAAAAGGCCAAGGATGGAAAATTAGACAAACCAAACCAAGACTAGACCTAAACTCAAATGAAATTAACTATCTAAGAAAAAACTAGTAAATAAATAACAAATCTAATTCCAAGATAGAGCTAAAGCAAAATATTGAAATTTAAAATCACTCATAATCTAATCTATAAAATAACTAATAAGAACTTAAAACTATAATATAAATTATAACAAAAGTCTAATCAAAACTTGATATATTAAACTATTTGATCTAAGGAAGAAAATAAAATCTTAATCTAAGAAACTAACTAAGAACTAAATTAAAATTCTATCAAGAAATTAAACTAAGAGACAGAAATAGAAACTAAATTAAGAAAATTTGAAAGATAAACTATATTAAAATTAGATTCAATATAAATTAAAATAAAGTGTGTGAGTCTCAATAGAGAGATGTCTTAGTAGAAAAGAGTGATTTTATTGGGAAAAAACATCTTTATTTATAATAACTTGAGTGACAACTTTACAATCAAAATAGATCAATGAAATGTCATAAAATAGATAAGTGTTCATCATTATTCAGGTTGAATACTTGGAATCTTGACATAGGACTATTTTACCTAAGTAATTACTCAACCACCAGATAAAGTATCATTGGGTCCATTTGTTGTTTTTCTATCTTCAAATGACTCCTTGATCTTCTTTCATACTCCAAACTTAGTTGAAAAATAAGTTATAACTACATTTAATTGGTTATTAGTTTATTTTAATTAATTGACTTTAGAAGTCAATTAATTATAAACAATTAATTGTTAAATAAACATTTAATTAAGACTTGAAAAGTCTTAATTGATCAAGTTTTTAAATATAGATTGGGTACTAATCTTAACAGGTGGGGACCCTTATCAAATCCATTATCAAATAACAATATAATAGAATTCATATTTCAACTATAAGATATATAAATCAAGTATTAATAAAATTTCATTTATATTATACCATAATGAATGTCAAAAATAAATTAAGCATATATATTTATATCAAAATAAGTGTGTTATGTCTCCCAAATATTATCATAAAAAATATCAAAATTTGAAGTTAAAATATCTAGCTGAAAGTGAAAAGATCTATCATGTAAGAGTTTAACTAAAAACAAATTTTAACCGATAGAGGTCCAATAATCATCTGAGTCTTAAATTACTTCAATCACAAGTTTATCTTGTGCATTAAGGTATACATTATATTCCATCTTTGTAGCAAGAAACTATACCAACCTTGTCTCAAAGCCACTTGTGTTTTCATCAACCTCAAACTTGATTATTTCAACATTCTAACCTCCATAATAATAATATCAGGTTTAGATTCACTTTTAGCTCTTTTTATTTCAATTCTTTTCTCTACAATGGAAGGGGAAATATCCAATATCTTTCTTCTACCATCATAACCATGTATTCTCAAATTCAACCTTTTAGATCCCAAGATAGGATCACTATGGGATGAAGTCAGACCTAACCCTTTACCTTTCATAATAGGATCTTGGTGAGAAAGTGAAGGTTCATCTGAAGGAATGGCCAAATTTACATAGTTTTTTGGCATGGATTGTTTCAATTTTAAAGTGGATGGCTTTATTAATAAGATTAAGTTCAATAGTTGGTTGAATTCTTTTAAGAGACTGAATTGGAAGTTATTGTAGATTAATTTCTAGATGATGGGAAGAAATGCTCTTTGAATGGGTTCTTACTCCAATTCCTTGGCCATAGAAACCTATATTTCCTCTATAGAATCTAGGATCAAATATTATTGTATAAAAATCACTCCTAGGATTAGGATTAGGCTAATTAGTATTATTACCAAAATTATTTTCCCAACCCCTATCATCACTACTCCTAGTAGAACCAGGATGGTCCCATATAGAATTTTTAAACAGTCTAAAATAAACTCAAAATTTTAAGATTGCAAATCAATCATATGTCTAAAAATAAACAAGACTAAAAATCTAATTTACCATCACCTCTCAACAAATTGTAATGAATAGTATCACCTATAAAAATATTTTAACTATAACCAATTTCCATTTGAATCTTCAAATAATATCTGAAACCAACTTATTTATTCTGATATATAGTCCTTATATAAATTTCAATTGAGAAGTAACTAGGTTCATCAAGGAACCATAAATTTAATGTCTAATCTCAAAATTCAATTAAAAACTTCAATATTAAGATATAGTTTTAGTACGAATCTCATTTCAAAACTAAACTTTATACATACATACATACATACATACATACATACATACACACACACACACACACACACACACACACACACACACACACACACACACACACACACACACACACATATATATATATATATATAATTATAATATCATCAACTATAGTTATTCAAATCCCTTTTATATGTAATCATTTAAAATATTATAAACTATCAACCAGAAACTATCTATACTAAAACCAAAAATACTTAGACCTTTCTGAGACAATCATGGCATACTAAATCCATAATTCATACGTAAATATCTAGGCCAAACCTAATTCTTGAAAACTTAAAATTATGATATTTCTCCATCATCATAATATGAATGCACCTAAACTCTTCAAATATATAGACAAAATCATTAACTTTTAATGCATATGCATTTGATACCATAATACCTAATTTTGAAAATCTTTATAGAGTCTTTATTTTAAACAAATTAATAAAGTAAATACTTCAAATTTTGAGAAAATATGTCCATAATATTCCAAATTTTGACTCAAATCACAGAAAGAACCAATAGAAACTCTTTAAAATTCAATATCAAATATTCCAAGTATACACACAAAAATGAATAGAATTTGTAACCTTGAGATTCGAGCAAACCCATTAACCAGATATTTAGAAATATACAATGATAGAATCCCAAAATATGCCCTAAGAGTGAAGGCTTAGATAAATGAAAACCAAAACATTCAAATATAATATGTCCCTAATTTCTTTCATGTAACAACCTTAAAATAACCTTTGAAAGAAACATAACTCAAAAATACCAATACTGTGAATTAAATCCATAATCTTTATATTTAAAAAATAAGGCTTTAAACCACAAAACTCTCTATCCTTTCATAGACCTAGAATATCTCAAAAACCAAGAGTTTATAATTATTTATATTCATGCATGAAAGAATTTACATGTCTACAATATCATTTATTCCCTCAAATAAACATGCATGGAATAGACCATTAGCCTTTTCAAAATTTAAAGTGCATTCAAATGGCTTATAGAATCATCCTATCCAACTCATATTTCATCATAAAAACCATTGAAAATTAACTTAGAGCTTCCATGAATGCCCATGCAAACTAAAATTATATTTATTCATGCAATTGAGGAATGATTTTCTTCATAATACTATAAAGTTTATATAAAATCACCCAAGATAACTTCCAAATTTATTCTAAGCTAAATGAAACACACATGGTTATAGACCTTGAAGCTTTTCTTCCTAATATCTTTGATAAAATCTTCACTACAACCTCAAGAATCCAACTAATCAGATCTTCACTTCCATGAGAAGTTTGTCAAAATGAATAAAAACCAAAAAAATCAACACTTATATCCACCACCCCTTTATCATAACCAACTTAGTGATATGTTTTTTTTTTTCCATTGGCTTGTGTTTAATTGAGTGTACTCTAATGATCCTACCAACTTTTCTATCAGAATATCCAAATTTAGTTATTACTAATCCTTCATGCCAAACCTTAACTAACCTCTAGAATTTGAGGCATACATGAATTGCATTAAATTCCCATTATTACCAAATCTCCATGATAGTCTTGAAGCATTAGAGAAGTTCTTCACTTTAAATGATCAAACCTACTCACCATGCCATGATGGATCATATTGCTAATGGATACCATCTCATTTCTAATGTAAGAATTGAATATGTTTTGTAATCAACCCATTAACCTTAGACTTAGGTAAATACATATTTGAATGAACACTTATATTTTTCAAATACCTAGGCCTTGACACCATGACCCAAAGGGTCTTAAACCATGCCATTAGAACTTAGGAAAATTTATCCTAAAATAATGTAGATATTTAGAAAAAGAGATATCACCTTAAGTTTTGGGCTTAAGAAAAATTTGATCATTAGTAACTTAGTAATAGGATAAAAAAATAGGGCCTAAGACTTCTTTGATATTTTCATGAGTGACTGAGTCACACACAAACCAACTTTAGTATGCCAATACTTTAAATTTCTATTAGATGACAAAATTAAATGAGTATTCCATTGTATATATGCCTTCATAAGGTGTTCCTAAAAAGAAAAGCATTATTTCTACAACTTATTATTATCAAAACTATGATAATCATCATGAATTCCTATTATCTATTCTGAACCAAGAATCATATTCCTCAATATGCCAAATTGTTCAAATGATCAAACTAAAATAATAATAGCAATGCATATTCAATAAAATCTAATATATATATATTGTCAATTTTGAAAACATTCTCAACTAAAAATTATCTCAAAATTTGCTTTGACTAAAAATCAATATAACTGATCTCTCTCTCACACACACATATATGCATATTTTATTCATTAATCTACCATGTTTTTTGAAACCACTTAAAAATATAAACATGAATTTATCATTCAATTATTATCATTTCATAATAAAAAAATTATGCATCTAAAAGTACTATTAATTAATCTTGTCCTTGACACAGTTTTAGACTTCATGATTGGGTCATCTCTATGGTAGAAAGTATTGATTTTGAAAAAAAATGAGTGGCTATTAGAGAATAGGCATAACACTAGTGACATTGCTAGTTAGTTTTATGTAATGAGATTGAGTAGCAATAAATTGCCTATTAATAAAGACATAATATTGAGAATGTGATCTAGGAAAATCATTTCTCAAGTAGCTAAGTGTGAACCCTTTTTAATAATGGATTTTAGCAAGGGATGAATTATTTAGCTAGCATGGCATGAAGAAAGGGAACTATATAACAGGGAAGTTTAGGCTAGATCCATAATCTAATACAAATTCCCTAAGTATAAAGTCTAAAAATGAAGTAACACTTTAACAACCAAATATAACTCAACATTTATTATTCATTCATTATAGAAAAATAAATTTGTAAGAATAACTTCTAAAAATTAATGATACCTACAAAAAAAAATCATCTTCATTATACTCTTCCTTCATAATGTGACATTTCTCCATTTACAACCTTTCATTGATCATTTCAAAATCAAAGTAAAACAATGACAAATAACAAACCAAAATATAAACAACATACTGAAAGGTAAAGAATGAAACAACAGACCAAAAGAAAGTAAAAAATAAAACAAACCAAAAAAGAAGTAGAAAACAAAGTAAAAAGAACAAATTGAAAGGTAACTAATCATGGAATAATTTCAAATAATGGTCATTAACTGTATAACAAAGCCAATTTCTTTCCTGATCTTTTAAATGATAAGTATTATTTCCAAGAACTATGGAAATTCTATAAAGTCCAAGCCATAATGAATCAAATTTATGATGTTTTTCAAGATCTTCATGGGCTTTAGCCCAATATATGACTAGATCACCAACATTAAACTTTTTCGTTAGAAATTTTTTTATCAAAAAAAATCTTTAATTTTTGCTTAGCTCTTTCTAATTTCTACAATGTTTTTGCTTTAGATTCGTCAAGAGCTACTAAATCATGTGATATTTATTAAATTAAATTTGTATCTTCGGCTACATATTGTAAAGTAGTTCTAGCTGAAGAAATCTAAAGTTATATTGGAAGGATAGCCTCAAACCCATATGCTAGCATAAAAGATGAATAACTAGTTGCTTCCTTAACAATAGTCCTATAATCTCATAAAGCTTCAAAAATGTTGAGATGTCAATTTATTTTATTATCAAAAACTAATTTATTTATAATTGAAATCATATTTTTATTTATGGACTCAACTTGTTTATTAGCTTGATAATACTTCGATGTATGATTAGATATGATTGAGTATTTTCCTAAAAATTCTAGAACTTCATTAGAAATAAATTGAGATCCATTATCTAAAATAATTTTGTAAAATGATGTATATGTTTGAAACAAATCCCATTTCTCAAAAAGCATATCTATTTGAGGTATCTTATAAAATAAGAGAATCTTTCATTTTTCTTTCTTCAAATTATCACCTACAATTTTATCTTCAATTATTTTTTTTGGACTTTCTACCGAACTATATTTTTATTTTTCTACAATTTTTTTCTAAATCTAAAAAAAATCTGATTTTCTAAGAAAGAGATTACTTCACTTGTTACCGAAATCTTAAGTGCTATGGATTTAATCCATTTAGAGAAATAATATATGGCTATTAAACTATATCTATGACTTACAAATTAATTGGATGAATATCTAAAATAAAATCAATGCCCCATTTTGTAAAAGGTTTTTCAAGAATAACAAAGTTTAAAGGCATTACAGGTAGTTTATCTCTTCTAACAAATAATTGACAAGGTATGCAAGATTGAACTAACTTATAAGCATCATAAAACAAAGTAGGCCAATAATAACCTACTCTTATAATATTATAAGTGGTTGTTTTTGTAGCATAATTTTTATTACAATTTTTTTGATAGTAGCCTCTAAGAACCTTTTATGTCTGAATATGTGTAAGACATCTCAATAAAACCCCATCTCTATTATGATAAAATAGAAAATTTTATAACAAACAAAAATTTAATACTTTTAATCTTAAGGAACATCTTTATTTTTATTTAAGTTAATAGAATAGGTTTGATTTTAAAAATATTAAACTAATTCATGGTATCAATCATCTTCAGCCAACAAACAGTCCCATTTATTCATTTCAAGACCAAACTTAAAGTTTTTACAAAAATTAGAAATATTCATGGTATTTAAATGTGGGTTTACATTTAATTTTTCATCAACTAACAAAATTAAAACATTGATGTCTAAAGAAACATTTTTAGCTAAGTGTTTTTCTAGTTCATTACCTTTGATCATTTTGAAAGTTTCAAATTCAAGATCAAACTCTTGAATGCGTAAAATACACTTAGTGAGCCTTCCTTAGATAGTTGGTTGCTTTAAAATATAAGATATAATAGGTACATTATATCTCACAATAAATTTGTTTCCTATTTATAAATATCAAAATTTAATTAAAGAAGAAGCTAATGAGAAAAAAAATTCTTAATAAAGGGGTACCTAGTTTCTGCATCTTTTAAATCTTGACTCTTGTAACCGATTGATTTTTCTTCATTATTTTAAAATTATTATGTTATTCAAACTCTAATATTTTTTTTAGTATTAACATAAATAATTAATGCTTTCTTCAAATCATATTTAGCAAGAAAATGAGCACTGGCAATGACATCTTTAACACAATTAATAGCTAACTCAACATTTTCATCTTAATTATATAACTTATCTTTCTTAAGTAATATTTGCAATGGATTAGATTTGTTAGTAAAATATGAAATAAATTTTATAACAAAGTTTATTTTACCAAAAATAGATCTCAAAATAGATTGATCCTTGGGATGAGGTAGTTCTTTAATTGCTTTAACATGTTTGGGATCAATAGAAATACCATCTTTTAAAATAATATGTTCTAACAACTTACCCTCGATAACACCAAAAACTGATTTCTTTGGATTCAAAGAAAATTCAAATTTTTTACACCTTGTGAAAACTTCATGAAGATGGTTTAAATGTTTTTTTCTATTTTCATAATTAATGGTGAGATCATCTAAATAAACCTAAATTATAATGCCAATCAAATATCAAAAACAACATGCATAGCTCTCTAAAAAGTATCTCCTACATTCATCAATCCAAAAAGCATTTTTTTATAGGTGAAATTACCTTTATGAGTAGTAAAAGTAGTTTTATGTCTATCTTTAGGATTCATAAAGATTTGATTATAATCGAAAAATCCATCTAATAAAGACATCATTTTTTATCTTGCAACCTACCATAAAATCTAATCTATGCTTGGTAAAGAAAAATTATCTTTAACACTAACTTTATTTAGATCTCTAAAATCAACACACAATCTAATGTCACCATTTTTATTCCTAACCAAAACTAGATTAGCCATCCATTCTAAATATTTTATAAGAAAAATGACACCAATATCAATCATCTTATCTAACTCTTTGTTAATGGTGTCTTCTAATAAAGGGTTGATTCTTCATATTTTCTACCTATCAAGTTTGATACTAGGATTAATAGGTATACTATGTTTAATAATTTTAATATTATAACCTTTAATATCCTTATATGACTAGGCAAAAACATCAATGAATTACTTAAAAAATTTAATGAATATAACCTTCTCATTAGTAGTAACTTGAATTCCTAAATAGACATATTTTTGATCTTTTTTAGTGCCTAAATTTATATAAATGGTATCACCTATGATTATCCTTGATGGTTCTTCTATTCTAGAAATTTTAAGTTGATCATTGTGTGTGAACATAGATTCTAAGCTCACCAAACCAAAAGGTAATTTGTTAGTACTTAATTATAAATAAGCTCCACAATTTAACACATAATCATGATGATCAAAATAATTGCCTTTAATGAAATAATATATATGTTTATCATAGTTAAACATAATCCAACTATCATTTAAATTAAAAATCTTATAATGAAAAATTTAATAAAAAAGAAGTCATTAGTAGGTTCTATCTCACTTAGAATTGGATTGGTTGTATAAAAAACAAGTTTATCAACTCTAATATTGAATTCCATAAAAATATACGTAATGTTAAAAGTCTCAAAATTATCAAGTAATGACCAAACTTTTTGTGTGTAATGCTGTAGAAAATCTTGATTAGTCTTATAAATCTTATGAACTTATCTAACAACTAACTTTAAATCCTTCAAGACTTCCAAATGCTTAATGTTTAGTTCTATGGTCTTTTTCAATCCCACACATAATGCTTCAAATTCTTCTATATTATTAGAATTTATAAAAGATAGTTTGAAGGCACAATGAAAAAATTTACCTATAGAATAAATAAGACAAATTCTAACACCATTACCTTATTGAGAGTAAGATTAATCAAAATAAAGTGACTAAAAATGTTATTTTCAAATATTTATTCATGCCAATTTTTTTGTTCATCTAAATTCAATAATTCATAAGTCCCAATTCTAGTTTTAGTGTAAGAAATATTAGAATAATAAGGTGACTCAATAGTTGTACCATAAAAATATTCTCTTTTTATGAAAGCAATTTCATTGTTAACAAGAACCCATGTTTTATGTTTCCCTACAAATCCCTAGTTACTTTTGACCCATCTCTTCCTAATAACATTGCATAATTACTAAGAATATCTAACACTTGTACATTAGTCATGCATCCAATTCTTTCATCTTATGCAATTTTAATGACTATGTCATGAAACTTACCATAACTTTTAGTTTGTTTATAATTGAAACCAGTAAGCTTCTTAGTATATGCTTCATAAGATATACCTAATTCATCTATAATATATTTAAGTATAATATTATTTGAGGCACCCCTATCTAAGATATAATAATGAATTATTTTATTATCAATCTTAAATGTAACATAAAAAAAGAAATAGAATCAACAGGAGGGTCAAAATGCTGAGCATAAATATGTTCATTATTACTTTCTTCTTGTAAGTCTATATCAGCTCTAGGATTCTTAACAGATTCATTGATCTTATCAAGCTTCCCTAAAAGACTAGCTACCTATAGTAAAGAGAATGCAACCTTAATTGTTGATAAATAATCAATTATATTATAAGTTTTATCATCAATTTGTCTTAAAAATTTAGACTTATAATGCTAATATTGACTATTGTTATATTCAGTTGAGAAAGGAATATTTTGAGCAACATTATCATTTGAATTATTTGAATTATTCTAAACTATTTTTCCTTTATCATCAGAAAAAGATTTATCATTTGTTGTTTTGTTATTATGATAAGAGATATAATCTTTATTTATAGTATTCACAAGATAAGTTTTCTCATTTTCTAATGGGTCATCAAGAGTGTTTATATTGTATACTAGATCTTCAAATATTTCATCTTTTCTATGAAGAAATTTGTTAAACTTAAGAACAACAAGTTATGTATCTGGATTATGATCTAGTTCACAAACATTATATTAATAAGCAATATCATCATTTTTATCTTCTTTACTATTTTTATTTGAAGAAGAAGGTTTATCCTTTAATTTTCTTTTAATAATGACCAACTCATTACCTAGACTTTGTATAGATTTTAGAATTTTAGAATTATCTAAATTCAAGCCTGTGGAAGACCTTTTTTAAAATCAAATGCATTTAATCTTTTTTTTTTATTTAATACAAAATTTTATAGTTTCATTATATTATGTAATATCCATATTATCTAGAGCTATTTTGTATTTTAAAGGTAAAGCATAACAAAAATAAAATCTAGACAACTTTTTAAAAGGTCTAAGAACACACAAGATCTTTTGACGTAGCTGAGTGAACATAACAATGAAATGATAAATGGTCTCACCTAGATTAAGGGAAAAATTTACAAGGTCGTTAACTAGAAAAAAATATTCTTTAAATTTTTCAAATTGCAATTCTAGCCAATCTTTAATATCTCTCCAAGTATTGATAACCTTGGCAAGCAGACTAATGAATGCTTGGTAAGTTTTTCCTTCAAGTGTCTAGGCAAAAAATCTTAAGAATTTTTTGTCCACTTGTTATACTAATGAGTATCACAAATTAATCTAAAATATTCTAAATTATCTTCGTAATATTCTTCAAGAGTACTAGAATACTTTGGTATATTCAATCCTTTAAGATAAGATAGCTTACCAGGACGGTTTCCAACATTAATTAGATTTGTAGAAATCTATGGAGTTACAACTATCTGCTATTCTAATTGAACTATTTCTTTATATTCACCTTCAATGAGATCATCTTTTTCTCTATTGTTTTACAACCCATGAATAAAATCTTATATTAACTACTCTACTTGAATTTTTAGTTGTTCTCCCATTGGAAGTTTTAGCAATTTCTATCTAAATAAATTGATTATTTCAAACTTGATGTACTTGATCTAATTGCATATTTGTAATACTAGTTTTAGAAGGAATACAAAATCATAAAATAGAAAATAATTAGAAATAAAATGATTTTTAGGCCTAGGATTAGCGCTAAAACTCTAGATCTATCTTCTTAAATTCTTCTAATCAAATTCATAATTTCTCATTGGGTTTCATGTGTAAGATTTGAATACCAATCAATTTCAAATTCTATAATTTCTTTTTCTTGGTTTATGACTTGAATGACTTGATGAATATTTTTAGGATGATTATACCATATATAATGCATTAGATTAAAAACAACACCAACTTGATCATCCTCAATATCAATCCTAGGTTGAATAATATGAGGTTATTATCCTCCAAGTACCATGATTATAAAGAAAACAAAACTTAAACAAAACAAAATTTTGAACAAATTTTCCCAGTGGATTCACTAAATTTATTGATGATGAAAATTATACCATCAACAAATCAACCCCTTTGTCTATCATGAAGATCAAGGTGGAATCATACCTATCTAATCATGGGGTTCTAAAGGTTCAATAATGATGCTAAAGATGTGAGGAGTTTTTTATAAGTTCTGGCATATAATAAATAAGTCATCAAATATAACATATTTCATTATAACATTCAAAAATCCACTTTATCAAATCATGAATTAGTTTAGATAAGAATCTATAATCTATTCTATCCAACAAAGAAAACTTATGAATTAGCTAATCTCTTGAAGAATATAAATTTGATTGAGAATATATATATATATATATATATATATATATATATATATATATATATATATATATATATATGTATTCAGGTAACTTCTTACAGAAATATTCTCCAAGTCAACTGCAAAAGATAAACCATAAATATAAAGGAAAAATTAAAAAAAAAGATAAATATTCAATCAAGTAAAGATCAAACCAAGAAATCTCAAGAAACACAATAAATAATAGCTAAAAAATAAACTAAAGAAAAGAAACATAGAAAAAATAAGCTAAGAAAAGGACAAAACTATCTAAAATAACTAAGTCTAAAATAAGGAACAATGTAAAATAAGAAAAAGACTAAGGACAAAAAATCAGACAAACCAAACCAAGACTAGACCTAAACTCAAATTAAACTATCTAAGAAACAACTAGTAAATAAATAACAAATATAATTTCAAGATATAACTAAGATAGAAAACTAAAATTTAAAAGAACTTAGAATCTAATCTATGGCTAAAAACTAATAAGAAATTAAAACTATAACAAGAATTATAAGAAAATTCTAATCAAAACTTGATCTATTAAATTATTTGATCTAAGGAAGAAAATAAAATATTAATCTAAGAAACTAACTAAGAACTAAATCAAAAATAAAACAAGAAATTAAACTAAGAGATAGAAATAGAAATTAAATTAAGAAAATATGAAAGATAAACTATATTAAAATTAGAGTCAATATAAAGTACAATAAAGTGTGCAAGTCTCAAAGGAGAGTCATCTTAGAAGAAATGAGTGATTATATTGAGAAAAAGCAACATCTCTCTTTAAAATAATTTGAGTGACAACTTTACAATCAAAATAGATCAATGAAATGTCAAAAAATAGTGAAGTGTCCATCATTATTCAAGTTGAACACAAAAAATTTGTGCATAGGACTGTGTTACCTAAGCAATTACTCAACTATCAAATAAAGTATCATTGGGCCCATTTTTTGTTCTTCTATCTTCAAATGAGTTCTTGATATCTTTTTATACTTCAAATTTAGTTGAAAAATAAGTTATAACTAAATTTAGTTAGTTATTAGTTTATGTTAATTAATTGACTTTAGAATACAATTAATTATAAACAATTATTGGTTAAATGAATATTTAATTAAGACTAATTTTTTTTAATTGATCAAGTTTTTTAAATATAGACTAGGTACTAATCTTAATGGGTTGGGACCATCATCACATAACAATATAATATAATACATATTTCAAATATAAGATAGATAAATCAAGGATTAATAAAATTCCATTTATATTATACCATAATGCATGTCAAAAATAGCTTAAGCATATAAATTTATATTAAAATAAGTCTGTTGTATCTCCAAAATATTTTCATAAAAAACTATCAAAATCTAAAGTTAAAATATCCAACTGAAAATAAAAAGATCTACTATGTAAGGGTTTAGTTGAAAACAAATTTTAACCCTTACAGGTCCAATAATCATTTGATTTTGAAAGTAATTTAATTATAGGTTTATCTTGTGCATTAAGATACATATTATATTCCATCTCTATAGCAAGAAACTGTACCAACCTTGTCTCGGAGTCACTTGTGTTGTCATCAACATCCAACTTGATTTTTTTAAACATTCTGATCTCCATAAGAGTTTTAATTTTAGCTCTTTTTCTTACAATTCTTTTCTCTACAATGGAAGGGGGAATGTCCACTATCTTTCTTATACCATCATAACCATGTATTCCCAAATTTAACCTTTCATATCCTAAGACAAGATCACTATGGAATGAAGTCAGACCTAATCCTTTACCTTTCATAATAGGCTCTTGGTGAGAAGGTGAAGGTTCATCTGAAGGAATGGCCTAATTTACATAGTTTTTGGCATGGATTGTTTCAATTTCAAACTAGGTGGCTTGATTGATAGGATTAAGTTCAATATCTTGATGAATTCTTTCAGGGGACTGCATTAGAAGATGATATGGATTCTTTTCTAGATAATGAGGTGCACTACTCTGTTAATGGGTTTTTGCTCCAAATCTATGGCCATAGAAACCTCTATTTACTCTATGGTCTCTATTGACTATATTGAAAGGCAAGTTATTAAGACAATTCAAGAATTCAAGATTTGAAGCATCAAAATGTATAGACATCTTGGTAACCCTATGGAATTTGGGACAAAATATTCTTGCATGAAAAGCACCCCTAGGATTAGGATTAATATAATTAATATTACTTCCATAATTATTTTCCCAAACCCTATCATCACTATTCCTAGTAAAACTAGGCTAGTCCGATCTGGACATTTTAAAACAATCTAAAATAAACTCAATCTTAAGACTACAAATCAATTGTATGTCTAAAAAGAAACAAGACTAAAAATCCAATTTACCATCACCTCTCAAAAAATTAAACTGAATTGCATCACCATTAAAAATACTTTAACTACAACCAAATTCCATTTGAATCTTCAAATAATATATGAAACCAATTTATTTATTACAATATATAGTCCTCATATAAATTTCAATTGAGAAGTAACTAAGTTCATCAAGGAACCATAACTTCAATGTCTAATTTCAAAATCAAATTAAAAACTTCAATACTGAGATATAATTTTCATAGGAATCTCATTTTGAAACTAAACTTTAAAAATAATCAATATTCGCAAAAATTGGTAAATGTGACTCGTGATGTCAAGACCACCCATATATATATATATATATATGAAAAATAGCTGACTATAGTTATTTAAATCTCTTTTATATGTAATCATTTCAAATCTTATAAACTATCAACCAGAAACTATCTATACTGAAACCAAAAATCTTTAGACCTTTTTGAGATAATCATGGCATATGAGATCCATAATTCATAAATAAATATCTAGGTCAAACCTAATTCTTTCAAACTCAAAATTTTGATACTTCTCAATCATCATAGTATGCATGCACTATGACTCTTCAAATATATAGACAAAATCATTAAGTTTCAATACACATGCAGACCATCCCATAATACCTATTTTCAAAAATCTTAATAGAGTCTTTATATTAAACAAATTAGTAAAGTAAAGACTTCAAATTTCAAGAGAATATGTCCATAATATTCCAAGTATACACACATAATGAATAGAATTTATAACCTTGAGATTTGACCAAACCCATTACCAAACATTTAAAAATATAAAATGATATAATCCCAAAATATTCTCAAAGAGTGAAGACTCAGAGAAATGAAAACCCAAACATTCAAAGAAAATATGTCCTTGATTGATTTCATGTAATAACCTTAAAATAAACCTTTGAAAGAATCATAACTCAAAAATATGAAGACTATGAATTAAGTACATACTCCTATTTCAAAAATCAAGCTTCAAACCACAAAACTCTTTGTCCTTTCACAGACCTAAAATATCTCAAAAACTAAGAGTTGCTAATTATTTATATTCATGCATGATAGAATTTCCAAGTTTTTAAATTCATTTATTCCCTCAAATAACCATGTATAGAATAGACCATCAACCTTTTCAAAAATTAAAGTACATGCAAATGGATTATAGAATCATCTTATCCAGCTCATATTTCATCATAAAAATAATTAAAATTTAACTTAGAGCTTCCATGAATGCCCATGCAGACTAAACTTATTTTTACTCGTACAACTGAGGAATTATTTTCATCATAATACTACAAAGTTTATTCAAAATAACCATAGATAAATTCCAAATTTATTCTACATTGATTGAAATATACCTAATTATGCACCTTGAAGATTTTATACCTAATATCTTTGACAAATACTTCACTACAACCTCAAAAATCCAACTAACCAGAGCTTCACTTCCATGATAAACTTGTCAAAATAAATAAAAACCAATAAAATCAACAATTATATCGCCACCCCTTCACCATAACCAACTTAATGAGGTGCTTGTTTCCCATTGGCTCATGTTTAACCAAGTGTACTTTAGTGATCCTACCAACTTTGTTATCAAGATATCCAAATTTAGTTAGTGCTAATCCTTCATGCCAAACCTTAACTAACCTACACAAATCAAGGTGTACATTAATTTCATTAAATTCTCATTACCACCAAATCTCCATGATGATCTCAAAGCATCGGAGATGTGATTCACTTTAAATGTTCAAGCCTACTCACCATGCCACGATGGATCATATTGCTAATGGATACCTACTCATTACCAACAAAAGCATTGAATATGATTTTTAATCAACCCATCAACCTTAAACTTAGGTAAATACATATTTCACAATGAACACTTATATTTTGAAAATTCTAAGGCCTTAACACCGTGACCTGAATGGTCTTAAACTATGCCCTTAGAACTTTGGAATTTTGATCCTAAATTAATGTATATATTTAGAAAAAGAGATATCACCTTAGGTTTTGGGCTTATGAAAAATTAGATCATTAGTAACTTAGAAATGAGATATAAAATTAAATAAATAGGGCCTAAGAATTCTTTGGTATTTTTACTAGTGACTGAGTCAAACACAAACCAACTTTAGTATGCCAATAATTTAAATGCCTATTGGATGACAAAATCAAAATGAGTGTTCCATTGTATCTTTGCCTTCATAAGGTGTTCATACAAAGAAAATCATTATTTTTTCAACTTATTATTATTAAAACTGTGATAATCATCATGAATTCCTATTATCTATTCTGAACCAAGAATCATATTCCTCAATATGCCAAATTATTCAAATGGTCAAACTGAAATAATAAGTAAAATAATAATGACAATACATATTTAATAAAATCCAATATATGTATTGCCAATTTTGAGAACATTCCCAACTAAAAATTATCTCAAAATCTACTTTGATTAAAAATCAAGATAACTTCTCTCTCTCTCTCTCTCTCTCTCTCTCTCTCTCTCTCTCTCTCTCTCTCTCTCTCTCTCTCTCTCTCTCTCTCTCTCTCTCTCTCTCACACACACACACACACACACACACACACACACACACACACACACACACACACACACGTATGTATGCATGTATTTTATTCATTAATCCACCATAATTTTAAAAAACACTTGGAAATATAAACATGAATTCGTCAACCAATTATTATCATTTCATAATAACAAATATGCATCTAAAAATACTATTAATTGATTGAGTCTTTGACATAATTTTAGATTTCGTGATGGATCATCTCTATGGCAGAAAGTATTAATTTTAGAAAAAAATGAGGGGGGTGTTAGAAAATAGGCATAAAACCTTACCTTTCAAAGTGTCAATATATACCCTAAATCTACCCCTCATGTCCCAATGATAAAGGTCACAATCACTAAAATTGAATGATCCCATTGTGTTACAATTGAATGTTACTCATTCCACTATCTGACATTGCAATGGCCAAATTTATAATAGTAGGGGGAAGGGTGATTACATTTTATCATTTCATATTTCCCTAATTCTATGAGGTATTTGGTAGGTATCCTCTTACTCTACTAACTTGCCTAGGAAAAATATCATTGATTTAATGGGTGCCACCAATAGTCCTTATATCTTATTGATTGTGCAACTAGAGTAGAGTCAATAGGCTCCCATACTCATGATTGATATATCCACTCCCTCAGATAGTCTAGGCATGGGCTCTTTGTATATTTTTTTATGGACAAGAGGGTATAAATAGTCATAAATTTATGCCATATGATGCATGAAAAAGTGAACATACAAGTCCTAAAAAAATTTATGGACCAAGGCTCCAAAATCTCGAGTCCATTATGGAATTATGTCTAAATATACTATGGAAATAATAACATTGACTAAGTAGGACATCATATATAATTTATCCCCTTCAACAACCCAAATAAATTTTATTTAAGATTGAATTAAAGGACTTATCTAAGGGTTAATTTTTTTTTGTTATTGAGAATAATTAATAGGAGGGGAACTCACATTTTGTTGATATGGTCAATGTCCATGACACCAAAATTACCATTTATTAATGTCATATTGATTTGAACACTGGGTATGAAGAGGTGGATACGAAGTTTTTATACCTCCTCTTAATTAACCCAGTGGTTAGGGTCCTTTACCTTGTCCTTTATAACTTCCCAAATGTCATTCTTGCTTAACCAAGCAAAGTCAACCTCCTAGTTATAATGAGTCACTAGTGGGGGAATTTTTTAATACTACTTGAATCCATACCAGCCACAAATGTAATTTTATTATGATTATTAAGTGATAATATGAGTATTTGAGTGTCAAGCCTTAATAAATATGACATAAAATAGGTCTATGTAGGGAAATACCTCAGGTTTAATCATGACTGAGTGAAGTCTAGCCTATTGCATGGTGAAAAAAATATCTACATAGGTGGCATATTTTTCCTTGGGGATGTCTCTAAGTTTAAATTGCATAGATCTAGATATCTCAATGTGAAGCATAATTTTGTGTCAAAAATTATTTGTTAGGGTTTTTTGAAGGAACATGGTGTTTGAGAAAACCCGGTTAGTTCCACATGTGAAAATATAGCTAGTAATGGCTCTATCAAACTCAAAACAAATGATGGTATAAATTTCATTGGATATATATTACAAGAATACATTGTGTTGTCAAGGATTTGTAGTGTAATGGAGATTTAGGGTAATTCAATTGAAAACTCAAATTATCTAGGTCAACTTAAACCTTTGAATGAATGTAATAAAATATCTACTCATGTGGATTTAATGTTAAGGTGGTCACCATCAATTCAAATATTTTCCTATTACACATTTGATTTTATTTTTATTTGCTTGGCTTTAATGGGATGCCATTAAAACTCCACGTGTTGAATTTTGCTCCACTACATAGGCTAGGCTTGAGCTTAGTCAACATCAACTAATCTGTGATAGTATTCCATGTGTCTTCACTTGATTGGTTTGGGGTTTTCAATATTTGGACCAAGTTCAATGTTAAGGAAATTTTGAAGTGTAAATAATTGAGAACATGCCATGTGGCATGATTTTATTGGCTCATAATTTTTAAATACCTTAGACTTTATTCTATATAATAATGTATATCAAGGTGTGAGAGTGCAAAAACATGCCATGTGACACAATTTGATTGACTCATGAATTCACACTAATTTTGGTCTATATGAAAGTCATATATGAACTCCTAGATGTGAAGGTGTGAGGACATGCCACATGACATGATCGGATTAGTTCATAGTCTTACAATGAGTTATATCTTACACAAAATTTTAGAGAAATACAAGATGTGAATATGAGAGAAGGTGCTAAGTGGTGTATTTAGGTTTCTTGTAGTCAAAAGAGTTAGTTAAACATGACCAATTAGAGTTTCAAGGGATAGACATATGGCCAACATGGTAAAGAACACATATTTAGTATTAGAATAGGTAACCAAATGATCCAAGCAAGATAAAGCATGAAAAAGAGATTAAGTAAAATAAATAAAAATCACTAATGAAAGTGTGAAAGGGTAAGGATGAAGCCATTTTGTGACATATCTACCAAAATTATCTATATGAGACAAAGTCTTGAAATATGTAAAATATTATCCAAAATAGGCTAAACTCTATTATCAATGGTTTTGGAAGACATTAACCAAGTTAATCATTATTGGAGAGTTTTTAATGATGTCATGGTGATGCCATGGATTTGTCTTAGTGAGTGGATGAAGTGACTTGATAGTCTAAGTGATAGTGACCACGTGCGTAATGTGCTTGTCCTAGAATGCTTGAATGAGGCTTAGCTGATCTTTAGTTTTGGCATGATTAGAGATTTTTAGGGATGAGTATGATGGTTTGAAGATGTTCAAGGGGTACTATCAAAAGTTAATAATAATTTGAGTAATTTTTTTCATTACTGTATTTCATTTGTTTGATCATTGTTTTAATCTAGACATTTTGGGTCTAGTGGCAAAAAATCTATGTAGGCAGTTTGTTGTCATCACCATTACCACATGTGGATGAGTCAGGGGGAGTTGGTCATATGGTTGTGATCACATTTTCACCTAGTTTCTATGTACTAAATTTTAGGTCATGATACAAAGAAAAAATAAGCTATGCAAGTGAAAATTTGGGCTCCCAAGTAGTTTGACAGTGTTTTCCCATACTCAGGAAAATTTACAATATGGCAAGAAAATTTGAGTAGGCATTTTTATGGTGTTATATTTCACACATTTGACGGTGTCAAGAGAAAATGATCATATGGTTTTATTAAATTTTGTTCCTATTTGATATGTGATAAGTTTTAGGTCATTCAATGAAGTGCATCAAAATATATGCATGTTCAAATTTGGCCTCCCAAGTAGTTTTTGACATAATTGACTCTGTGGTAGAAAAATCTAAGTAAGCAGATTAATAGAATTATATTTCACATGCACAAGGGTTATAGGAGCATATTGATATATGGTTGGATTATCCTATGTGATTATATTATATGGTTCAAGTTTTAGATCATGCATCTTAGTGAATTTTTTTTTATTAAGGTCCAAAGATGGCCTTCCAGGCAGAATGTAATGGTCCCCATACTTAGCCAAATTTGTGAAGGGTAAAGACGAGGACCAAATGGAGATCCAACAGGTAGTAATAATTTTTATATATAAATATATATGGTATGCATTAATTTTAATGAATCAAATTATTCATTGGTTAATTAAGTTAAAGATTGAGCTCCTTATAAAAGGATCGACAGAGCATGTTTGTTCCAAGGTGTTAGGAAGCAACGAGATGAGGACAAGTGTTTAAATTTTATCTTTGGGAAAAGGTAAAGATCAAGATTCTTCAAAGGATAAATAGTGAGAAGGTTTTCATACTTATTGAGATAAACAATGTTTATTAAATTCAAGATGTCAAAGTGATAGTTGTCTAGCATTGTTAAAGCAATGGCAATCTTGAAGAGATCAACGGAGCGTGTGTGGTCAAGGTTTTAAGATTGCACAAGATGAGGTCAACTGTTGGAAGTTTAAAATCTAGGTGGGTTTAAAATATGAGTTAAATTTAGAATAATATTAATATTTCATATTTCATATAATTAATGAAGACATGAAATGATAGCATGGTGTCTGAAGTTTAACTGAGACCATTTAAATTCAAATATTTGAATTTAACAAACAAAAGACTAGTCTGTGGTTTTTGGGCCATATCTTTTGATATAGGTATAAATTTCTCATGGTGTAAAAATATAATTTTTAGAGTAATAAAGGTGAATATATAAATATATATTTTAAGGTGTGAAAGTGTGTGAAAATAAAAATATTAAGCTCCAAATTTGACTATGTGTTTGACTATGTCTTGATGGTGACCTGAGAAGGATAATTGAGCTTATGTTGATGTTGTTTCAATGGTTCATGATGTATTAGATATTTAAAAGTGTTTTAAACTCCATAAGGATCATATTTTTGAATTATGAAGGTTTAACCAATCATATGTAGTATGAACAAAGGGTTATAAGTTGACTGTGTTTTCATTCATAATGACTATGTGTATAGAGAGGTGTTTGAGTTAATTAGATGTTAACAAAAGTGTACCTTGATGGTTGTTGGATATTAAATGGGAGATATAGATCATGTGTCATGGGTTCATGAGTTTTAAATTTTTCTTATGTTCTTAGTTTGTTTGATGTAGTGCTAATTGGGTGAATAGGTATCCATGAGACCTATAAGGGCTACAATGGCCTAATTGAAAGGTGTAGCTACTTAAGGGTGACTCGTGGGTGCTATGGCTGATCTATATGGATGGTATTGAGTTATGTTTCAATGTGATATATGATTTAAGGGTTAATTCATGTCTATTATCTAATCAATATGGTGATGATCATAAATGCTCTATAAATAGTAAAATCAAATGTGATGGTTTTTAAATGTGTAAGAGGTGTATGTCTATGAGAGTTGTGGACCAAAGGAGAAGGAGAGTGAATATTATATGATTTTATGAATATATAAGATTTAGGAATGTATTTATAACATATGGGTCATGTTTATGATGTCATAATAGTGTTCTTGTATATTCAAGATGAGTGAAGAGTTCTAGGGTGATCCAAAAGGATGTTTTGGATGCTTTGAGTGTGCAGAGTTAAAGAGAGCTAATATACTTTATATCTCCATCAGATTGGTAGGAAATTAGTTTTAACAAGATGTTTTGTCCATAGATGTTGTTGTGACCACTCAACATCTAAGGGGTTTTAGCCTCCTTTCAAGGTGAAGCTTGCTAAAACTCTAGTTGTTGGGGTTGATCAGCTAGACAGGTGTTGTAGCACCTTGTGGGATTGTAGTCTCAATAAATAATGGATGGTATTTCATTGATAAATTTTATATGGTATAAATTGATTATTTTTATTATAGGAGAGTATTACAATTATAGGTTTCAGTGGGTTTTCTCCCCCAAGAGGGTTTCCCACATATGTCATGTGTTATGTGCTTGATATTCCATTATTTCTCTTATTCATTACTATGAATGATGTATATGCTTCATGAATGCTTTTGAGAATTTATTAAGAGTTTGAAAGAATTAAAATTGAAGTTAGATTATCTGAGCTCACTTATTCACCCACTAACCCCCCTCTCAGCTATTTTACTTCTAATAATCCTTTCCTATACACTTAACTTGAAATTAACTCATCGATCATTAGAAATCACTTCATATATTTTAAAAGTTTACAAGACAAAAAAAATATTTTTATGTGATAATAAATAAATAAAATAGGTTTTATAGATCATACAAAAGGGTCCTAATTTTGAAAATGAATGGTGTGCATTGGCCATAACAAATGGCAACTTATGTAGGGAAAATGTTGTTGAGTATTTAGAAACCAAATTTTTTGGTCTTATTTTAGACACAACAAATAGACCAAGAAAGAAGGATCCATAATCTTAAATATAAGATGGACATTTGGGATAGATTCAACATATAACATACTTATTTTTTATACTTTTAAGAGGTCAAAATTTGTGAATTATTTTTCATATAATCCTTACCTTTGAGGTTTTGAAGTGACGTAGGAGTAACCTTCATGATTCAAACTTGTAAAAAGGTATTTAATTCTATTCTTCTTTATCTATTGAATAAGAGGAGGGGGATTGGGCATTGCATACTACTAGTCAAGAATATATAGCCCTAATAGAGATACCTTTGTCTCCAATCTAGGCCTTTTTCCATTACCAACCAGGTGAGAATTCATATGGAGATTAATCGAATCACCCTTTATTAGGAAAAAACTTTTAATTTTCTAGATATATATAAATTTCTTTTGTTTTATAGGTTTCATTTTATTTTCTCCATGAGGTTTGAGAAAAAATATAGTTAAGCTAAATGTTTTAGTTTAGAAATATCTTATTGTCAAGGATTGTTCTTTTATTTTTTCACATACCTCAAGGTAGCTTTTCAAATGTATTAAAGTGTAGTATTGACTTATTTTTTATAAGAAAATTGTTATTAATTTACATGCTCATTCTAAAAATAAGTATCACATCCCAACCTAAGAATATGAAACATTTTTTCATTGCATTGGTTGTTCAAAATAAAATAAAACCCTCTAAATTTTAAACTCTTCTACAATATATTTATTTTTTATTCAATTGATTTAAAATCACAGAAGCATTTTAGTGTCATGGGAACTCAACCAATTAATGTATTTCAATGAGGATGATTTTATATTTATATTAGGTATCTCATATGTAATTATTTAAAACTTATGGGATGGTAGGAAATAAGTAAAAGGGAATAGGACCAAAAAAAAAGAAGAGAAACAAAATGTAGGGCAACAAATAAGATAGGAAAATAAATAAAAAGAAAGAAACTACTCTAACCCTACTCTACACCTAAAATAAAACTTGTAGTTATTCCATGATGGTTGTGGATGGCACAACCAAGAATTATTCCTTCAATCATTTTCCAATCATAGGTAGATAAATATCATGACCTTGTAAGTATTTTAGACTAAAGACATTATGTCCCATTATTTCAAAGATCTAGTAAGGGCCAATCTAAAGAGGATCCAATTTGGAATGTTGGCCTTTATTTTGATGAGTTTTATCCCACAATAGGACAAGGTTAAATATTTTGATATCCTTGATCTTAGATATCATTTTGAACCATCTCTTTAATATATCTTGGTTTTAATTAAAGATTTACAATGCCTTATCATGTGCATCCTCAAATTTTAAGATATTCAACAATCAAGATTGTACATGGTCATCTTCTCCCATGTAATCCTATATGAACTAATATGTAGGAATCCTAATGGTGGGAAACACTAGTTGTTGCCCATATATGAGAATAAATTGTGAAGATTTTAAAGCTTGATTATGTCTTGTCCAATCAGCCCACAAGGCATATTTTAAAATAATATCAGCTCCTTGGATTTTTTGTAATAGACTTCTTTGTGGCATTAATAAGGTTTATATTGGTTGATTCTAATTGTCCATTCCCTTGAGGGTAATAGTTTGAAGATAACTTTAATGTAACTTTGTTATCATAATCCCAACAAACTAATTATGTTAATTAGAAGGTAGGTCCATTGTCATAGACTAGGGATAAATGGGTTATGAACCTTGTAATGATGTTTTCCTCAAGGAACTCAATCACTTACCTAGCTAAACTCTTTCTGGTTGCCATTAATTAAGTCTATATAGTGTAATAATTAGTGGTCATAAGAATAAAATTTTGTCCTTTAGAATATTTTTGGTTAATGATGCCAGGAAATCAAGTCCCCATTGGGAAAATGACATGATTTCTATGACTAGTTGTAAAGGCATAGTTGAATGTCTTTCTCTTTTTAGTAAATAATTATGGCATATTCAAACATATTGGTAAGCATATTTAAATATTTTAGTCAAATAATACTTGGTTATTAATATCTTATGTGTTGTTTCATGGCCAGAATGATGGCCAATTTCAATTTTATCATGAAAACCACTCATGATCTCCTCAAACTCATCCTTGGTTACACACACACACACACACACACACACACACACACACATTCATAATTATTATGATGTAGGAATACCTTATTCAACATGTAATGTGATGCTTTCAACTGCAAAGTTCTCCTTTTGTCTTGATTAAACTTAGGAGGACATATCCCATGTACTAGATTGTGAATGATGTGATCATACCACTGCTTTGGTATGGTATAGTTTTAATTTACTTGATTTATAGTAATTTGAGGATCTATTTCAATGATTATTTACACAAGGCCTTGACCTCTAACCATATTAGCAGACTTGATCTTAATGTCATATTATTTTATCTTAGCCATCCATTTCTGTAAACATTCTCCTAATTTATTTTATCCCAGCATGATATATATGGTTGGATCTAGAACTATGGTATGAACCTTGTTCTGAAGGATATATTGTCAAATTTTATTCATTGCCTTTACCAAGGCATAAGCATGTTTCAAGTTCATGTTAATGAAATATATCTAATGTTTTTATTCATCAATTCTTTTTGTGAGAAAGGAAACCATGGTATGCTATGAAGTAAAGGGATAAATTTAAAAATATTTCATGTAGTTTAAAAATATCATAACTGATGCTGACATTATGTATTATTAATGTCTTGGAATGTTATTTTTGCCAAAGGATTGCATTCAACTTTTGCTTCCTACTTCAACATAGCATTAAGAGGTTTAATAATCTTAGTAAAACCATAAATAAATTGATGTAAAAAATGAATTTTTCCAAATATGGGCTTAAACTCTTTTTTCTATTAGGAAGGGGTTAAAAATAACATTATCTCTTCCAAGGTAAATATAAATACATTCATTTATGATAATATCACCTAGAATTTCACCTTTAATTACACCAAAGACACTCTTCTTATGGTTCAGAGAGATATCATACTTACACTTTTTTAATATATTTTCCAAATGTAGAACCTGATCTTGCACGTACTTTGAGAAAAACTTTAGGTTATAGTGTCTCTTGCATTGATCAAGATAAATCAAATCCTTTCTTAAGCAAATATTTCCCCCTTGGTCATGAATGTTGTCTTGAATATGTCCTCTTGGTTCACCAATACCTTATTATATCTTAAAAATTCATCCAATAAGGACATCATTTGGGATCCACTAACCATTTGGATTATAACATCTAAATAAGGTAGGGGAAATTATCCTTATCTAATGCTCTATTTAGATTTATAAAATTGACAAAAAGTCTAATTTCCCCATTTCTCTTTTGGACAAGGACTAATTTGGTGACCCAAGTTGAGTGAAAAACTAGAAAAATAATTCCAACTAAGAGTAAATTTTGGAGTTCTCTATGAATAAGATCCTCCAAGATAGGATTCACATGTCATTGTCTTTACATAAAGGTATTTTGTTCTTGCTTAGGTGTGATGTTGTGTGTTATCACATAAGTATCAAATAACTTTAGGTTTATGTGATTACATCCTTGTATCATAGGAGTAGTCACTTTAACTCTTAAATATTATTTGGGATGAAATTAGGGTCAATGTTGACATTATGATGTATATCTATTGATCTTAAGTTTATGGTGGTGGATTTTTTATCTATAAAGTGTGGTCTCTTGGGATTATCAGTTTGTGTATCCAAATAAAATATTTTCCAATGAGACCATGCCTTTTTAGATGTGTTTATATGTTAAATTCATGATACCATCACCATTAAATTCACTATCCATAAGTTTGTCTCTCTCTTTCTTGTCTATGATTTAGGCATCAAATACCTGAGAGTTGTTCAATAAATCCATGATATGGTGATCATAATCGAATATTTGGAATTTTTCCATGTTATCTAGGACTAAGGGGTAAGGCATTAGATCTATAGATAAATGTTGTAGCTCATAATTGTTTAGGGGATCTAGGTTCACAATAAAGGTTTCCAAGGAATCTACGACTAGGTTATTCTCCCTAGGAATCAAAATAACATTTAAATCATTAAATGTCTCAATTAGGTCCCATTATTTGTGTTTATATTTATGTGGGTAATATATATTGCACTAGATTTTAATTATAACCTAGTTGATTACTAACTCAAATTCCCCAAATACTTTCAGCTCCTTGAATTTGTATCTTAGAATTAACTATAATTCTAGGATTAAGGCTTCATATTCAGTTAGGTTGTTAGAAAAAGGGAACTATAATCTATAAGTTTTAAGTTTTATTTACATTGTGGAATAATCAACAAAATCTTAGATACTGATCCTTTCTTAGAATGGGCCCCATTGAAGTAGAAGGGTCATAATCCTTATAATTCACCATTTTTATCAATTTTTCATCTACCAAGTTCAATGGAGAGGGTGTAAATTTTAATTTTAGATGATACTACAGTCACCTTCTCATTTATGGTGTTATATTCTATGATCATGTTCTTCATCCTATCTTCTCTATCAATCTTATTTTGATTAGCTCTCCAAAACAAACATATGTGAGAATTTTGTGGCCATGTATTCATTTAATTTTTTGGACCAATCTCAACTTAGTTACATCTTGAATGTTTCAATAATTTTCACCAACTGTATGTATATAAATTTCTTGATTTTGGGTTTAGATTCTAAATGCATGTGGAGATTCAATAACTCACCTACCACTTTAACCTCAGATTTATCTATTTGGATAACTATTTTTTCATACTTCTTTGGATTCAACCCTAGTTTTTTATAAATTTTAGAATGCATGACATTATCTAAGGATCCTAAACTAACTAGATAAGCTTGTAATTTTTTTCAAAATATCTAAACTATAAGGAGGAAATGGGGGACCTCAACCTTGTTCTTCTGTATTTATATGCTAACTTATGTAGTATTTTACTTAGGATGGATGAGTTTGTTGAGGTATGTTCTTAGTGTTGGTATTAAGGTAATAATTTTTTCATTGATGTCAAAGTAAAGTTAAATGTCCTTCATGTCAAAACTTAGAGTTGATGTTAGGATTAGTGGAGTGGTGTGTGACAAATAAGTTTTGTCTCTTTGATGAGAGAAAATTTGAAGGAAACCTAGTATTATTTTTGATGTTTTATGACATTTCAATATCATGTTCAAAATACAAGGGAAGCATCTTGATTGAGCTCTAGGTACTAAGGATCATACAAGGTAAGCACATGGGTCAAAAATTCCTTGTATTCTATACAAGGTTTTATGACAAGTTTGTAATATAACATAGCTCATAAAGTCTATTTAGAGTATCCTTGTATTCATAGAATCATGTTTTAAGACTGAAATCTTTGAGAACTAGTTTGTTTGTATTCAAACTTTGATTAGTAGGTATCTTGAGTAGCCTAGTCTAGCTCTGTGAAAAAGATGTATGCATGATTCATGGTAAAGATTTGTGATTTGGGTCAGTATAGGAACAATAAAGTATCTTAAGTTATGTTAAATAATGAGTAAGATACAAATAATCTTACTGATGAGTTTCAAGGTCTAGCATTGAGGCTTAAGCTTTACTTGAAAGACCTAGTGAATTGGCAAAGGTCTAGTAGCATGATGAGTTGATCCATTTGAGACCTATGTGAATAAGTTTGGTAGGGTATGGATAGGATATAAGGTTAAATTACATGTGGATGAGGGTTTGAAGATAGTTAAAGAGGTTCAAGGCATGATCATAGTTAAAATATGACTGACATCATAAGTCTTAGTATGCAAAGTGACCTATAGTGACCTAATGAAGGTTAAAGATCATTTACAAGGATGATAAATATCTTTAAATCATTTACAAAGGTATTATATGTCATGTTAAGTGTGTGGCCAAATTTTGAAGTCAATACCTAAAGGAGAAAGCATGAAAACCTATGATAAGATTCCCTGTGTGCACAAAATGGGGTATTACAGACCCAAGAAGATATTTATTGTACTTGTTGGCATATTAAAACTTTTCATGAGATCTTGATAACTTCATGTAATTTTAGGAAGGTCCCTATCTTGTTTTCTTAGCATTGGTTTTGGAGATGAGGGGTAATCATTTTAAATGATTGTTAAGAAGTGAAACTAGTAAAAACCCTCTCAAAACCCTTATAATGATCTAATAATAAAAATTTAATACATTATGGATCATAATGGTCTTATTGACCTATTTTTATGTTTGTAATATGTAAATGACTCTTCAAGATTTTCTCAAGTGGTTGACTATCTTTAGGAATTTTGATGTAGCAATTGAGGTTGACCAGGTCAATCCATGAAAATAGATGGAAGATGATGTGTAAAAATTATAGTTTATTCTCATGAAATTTTATGATCAATTTTCTAAGAAAAAATGTTTTAAACTATTCATGGAAGTTAGCCCATCACTAAACTGGCCTAATGAGTAAAAGTGAGAAAACTAGGTGAGAATGAGAATGAGATTAGGGATTGGTTACAGAGAACTAGGGATAAATCCTAATGCATTATGAAATTATTAAATACATATCCCTCCTATCCCTTAGTTTATAATTTTTTATTATTCCTATACTTAAGCAAAAAGTTTTCCTCAAATTGATCTGTCTAACACAGTAAAGTCTATGTAGAGTGAAGTAGTGAGATTGGTCTATAAAACTAATATTGATATATAAGCATAAAATATATATTTTCATAGATCATATAATTATGATAATTGTTCAAAAAACCCCATTATAATATCACATAATTTCTCCCATAGATGTTCTATGACTTGATTTTATTGACTATGTTTTTGGTGTTATAGGTAACTTTCTATGTGTGTGTGTGTGAAAAGGATGTTCGTGAGTCATTTCACACTAATTTTAAGGATATAAATATATTTAAGGTGTTATAAATATCTCATAGTATAATTTTATTGTGTTTTTATTTATTTTAATTCCCTTTTCAAGTTTGGAGAGTCAAATGTTTTTAACTATTTTTTGACAATGTTTAGTGGTTCTGAGTAAGCCATCTACAGGAGTGTTCTTGAGGCCTTTTGGCTTGTGTGGTGAACACCAAAGAATTTTGAGAAGTTTTATAAGTCAATAATATAATATTAATATTATTTTATATGAGGTTTATGTGTAAAATTTATGTATTTGGTTCAAAGTTACAAGACAAACTTTTTGGCAATGAGAAGGACTATTGGTGAGTATACCTAATTGGATGGTTCAAGAAGTGAAAAGAGTCAAATGATGTTGGTAAATAAGGAGAGATTATAATGGGTATATTCAAGTGACATATGAATATTTTCATCCATTTTTCAAGTTCAATGTGTTTAAATGAGGTCTAAGTGAAATGTGTGCTTAAGGAAAGCCTATTTCCATTAGGTCTCTATTAGGCCTAATAGTGGTTTTAGTCCTTATGGACTATGATCAAATTGTGTAATGTTTGTTTCAATTATGAAACATGTGTAATTATATATTTCAATAATAATACAAGTATGGTGAGCTTCTTGGCTAACCAATATGGGTATGAGAAAGAATCAAGTTAAAGTCAAGGCTTAATAAGCCTATTTTGACTAGTTAGAGAATTGAGCTATATGAGAGAAGGATATAGTGTTTTAGAGAATAGCTTAAGAGATTGAAAATTATAATATGTTTTATATGAATATTCCATGAGTATCTAATTATGTTTCTATAGGTTTTGAGCAAGGTCATTTGACCTAATTCTATGAAGGAGAGGGCTATTTGAGCAAGAAGGCCTAATAGGCTATTTGAGAGAGAGAGAGAGAGAGAGAGAGAGAGAGAGAGAGAGAGAGAGAGAGAGAGAGAGAGAGAGAGAGAGAGAGAGAGAGAGAAGTGTGATAAGAGAAAAAGGAGGTAATCATTATTTGAGTGAGAAACAAGTGTCCAAAGGTGATCTAATATTCAAGGTAGTTGAGTTGGTTCTTGGTTTCCTATGGGGTTAGATCTTCCTTGTAGGTTGAATCTTGATAAAGTCTAGTTAAGTGGGTGATTGACTAGTAAGGGGTTGGTGTTCCTTGTGGGGTTGGTGAATCACTAAAATTTTGGTTCATTAATTATATGAAAATAGTATAATTTATGCATTAGTGTGTTTTCCTCCCCTAGATGGGTTCCGACATATATTTCATGTCTTTATGGTGTTTATTTTCATAGATGCTTTTGTATGCCCTAATTGGTGTATATATTTGAATGAAGGCTTCATGAATGTTAAGTGAAATTGAATGAATATTTTAATACAATTTATTCACCCCCCAACCTATTAGTATCTATAATTATAAAATTTGGTATCATAGTATGTCCTTTAAAGGAGGTATTACAACCTAAAGGAGATTCTAAACAAATTAAGATGGCTAGTCGAGCACAAGGTGGTTTTTATAAAACTAAAGATCTATTAATCAATGGGTCCAATTATGCCTTTTGGAGTGTTAGGATGAATAAATATCTAATGTCTTAAGGTCATGATGTTTGGAAATAAATATTGGATGGATATACTACACCCTTAATTCCTCTTACGAATGAAGTAGGTAAGAAGGCTAGTGACAATAACTCAAAAGCAATGAATGCTATTGTGTGGCCTACCAAAGGTAGAACTTGTGAAGGTAATGCACTCTATATTTTCCAATTAAATGTGTGTTAAGTTGGAAATAATTCATGACAGTGACTCCAAGGTCAAATTGGCCAAATTACAAACCCATAGAAGACAATTTAAAAGTCTAAAAATGAATGAAGATGAGACCATTGCAACCTAATTGTTGAGGGTTAATGGGGTGGCCAACATCATAAAAGGTAGATGAGAAGAATTGAAAGAGACTATTTTTTTTCAAATTTTTTTAAGGTCTCTAACTCCCAATTTTGATTTCAAGGTATGTTTAATTGAATAAATTCAATATCTAGACAAGCTAGAGATGGATGGACTCCATGAAACCCTAACATCCTATGAGATGCAAACAAGTGAAGGAAGACCTACAAATAATGAAGCTACATTAAAAGAACAAAATAATCCAAAATCTAATAAGTGACAAGGTAAGAAAGTCAAATATAATGATGAATCTGATATTGATGATGATGAGTTGATAGCCATGTTTTCAAGAAAGTTGAATATAGGTTCAAGTAAATACAAGGGTAAGTTTCCTTTTAAATTCTTCAATTTCGGAAAGGTTGGAAAATTTCCCAACAAATTTCATCATAAGCATAAGATAAATTATGATGTGGAGCATGATTAATATCATGATGATGATAATAAAAGTTTCATAAGATATGATAACAAGAAAAATTCTTCAAAAATAAAAGGAATCTTTACACCAAAGAAGATTATAACTCATCTGGTGAGAATGTGATAAGTGATTTATAAATTGATCATGAAGGTAATGGTCTTGATGTCAACGAGGTTATCTTCATGGATGAAGAAGAAAGTTTCTCAAATCTAGAATAATCCATATGGATTAGAGGTGTTATTGGTGATTCAGATGAAGAATGAGATGAGGTAGATTTTGAGGCTGAGTTGATGAATACTCTAGAAGAGCTGAAGATGATAAAAAAAATGAATAGGATGATGATATACCTTATCAAATATTATAATATAAAAATTAACTTGTTTGAAGCCAGACGAAGCAACAATTCCAAGGAATAAGAGGAAAGATTTAAACAGGTATAAAGTCAACTTAAAATTATGTTTGCAAGCCTAGAGGAAAAAGAAGAATAATGTGTAAGGTATGAAACTGAAGTGAACTACTTGAGAGATTAATTGAAACAAGTATCAAATAAGGTCAAGTCCTTTTTAAGGTTGTAAAAGAACACCAATGATCTAGACAACCTTTTGAGTAGTCAAAATATTCTTAAGGACCAAAAAGGCCTTGGATTCGTTAGAGATCAAGAGAAGGAAGCTAATTTGATCAAACGGGTCAAAGATCAACCAAATAATGAGGGTGATAATAGAAAAAAGGTCAATACTATCAGTAAATATAATAACATAACGTATGTTAATCTTTTCAATGGCTATTATTATTCATGTAACTAATTTGGTCATAGATCAAGGCATTTTAGAAAGCCCTTCAAGAATGAATTTGCATGGAAATATGAGGAGAACCATAAGCCAAGAGGTATGGGTCATGGTGTGTTTCCATATATAGGGTAACATGTTTTCAATTATCATAAGGTTGGTCACATTACAAAATACTATAAGCATAACTTCCCAAGACAAAACAATAAATTTGAGGCTTCTAAAACACAAGAAAGAAGAAAAATTATTAAGTGTAAACCCAAGGTAGCTAAGGTTGATAACTATTCTACAAGTTAAATTGGACTATTTGCCATGGTATAACAAAATCAAGATGTAAAGGAGTGCCAATAATTTTCTCTATCAGCTTAGATTATTGATGAAGGAAATAAGACCAATAAATCAATCCAAAATGTTCCTCAAACAAAGACTGAAGGGGTCAATACAAATAGATAAATAAATCATAAGAGGATCATGAAGGAATTTTAGTTATGAAAGGACATAAAGATCTAATAATCTCCTAAACTTATGTTGTTCTAGTTCTCTAGAGCAGAGGTGACTCCATTAGGCTTCACAGAGGCACTCAGCTAGTCAATAAGAAGCATGAAGGATGTTTGATCATAGGGTGAGTTTTTTGGTCTTAGGAGAACTTAAAATTCAATTTCAAATAAAATAATTCTATTACAAGTGTGATCACAATATACAAGTCACAAAAGGTTTGTATGATGACTTGATCAAACCAAGTCATAATTTTGAAATTTTCTTTAATTTTCATGGAGACAAAGGGATTCAATCATGTCTCATGAGTAGGTATGTGAATCTATTTTGTTCTAAAATTTTTGATAAAAAGGATTGATGAGTTTATTTGAAATAAAAGGTATGGTTCCCCAGGTCCAAGGATCAAATAACTATGAAGACGGTGAAACTTTGTCATTAATGATAAAGGGGGAGAAAGTTCATGTTTCAAAGATCAAGTATTGAAGAAGATTTAATTGAAGGGAAAAAAATGATTTGTTATGATTAAGATTTTTTTCCATCAATTAAAAAGAGGGATATTGTTGAGGTATGTTCCTAGTGTTGGTATTAAGGAAATAATGTTTTCATTGATGTCAAATTAAAGTTGAATGTCTTTCATGTTAAAAGTTAGAGTTTATGTCATGATTAGTGAAGTCGTGTGTGACAAAGAAGTTTTGTCTCTCTAATGAGATAAAATTTGAGGGTAACCTAGTATTTTTTCTAGGTTTTGATGACATGTCAAGATAATCTTTAAGATACAAGGGAAGCATCTTGATTGAGATCTAAGTATTGAGGAGTATACAAGGTAAACACATGGGTCAACAAGTCCTTGTATTTTATATAAGGTCTTATAAGAAAAAATTAATATGAAATAGCTCATAAAGTTTGTTGAGACTAGCCTTGTCTTTATAGAATCACGTTTTAAGAATGACATCTTTGAGAACTAGCTTATTTGTATTCAAACTCTGAGTACTAGGTATTTTGAGTAGCTTGGTCTAGCTCTATGAAGAAGATGTATGCATTATACATGGTAAATATTTGTTATTTAGGTTAGTATAGGCATGATAAAGTTTCCTAAGTTGTGTTAAAAATTTAGCAAGAGACAAAGAAGCTTACTAATGAGTTTCAAGGTCTAGTGTTGAGGCTTAAGATTTTCTTGAAAGACCTAGTGAATTGGCATAGGTTTGGTAGCATGATGATTTCAACCATTTGAGACATGTGTGAACATGGTTGGTAGGGTATGGGTAGGATATAAAGTTACATGACATATGGATGAGGTTTTGAAGATAGTTCAATAGATTTCAAGGCATGATCATAGTCTATGTATGACTGGCAGTATAGGGCCTAATATGCAAACTGACTTATAGTGACATAATGAAGGAAAAATATCATTTAAAAGGATTTAAAATATCTTAAAATAATTTAAAAAGGTACTATAGGTCATTTGAAGTGTGTGGACAAAGTTTGAAGTCAATACTTGAAGGAGAAAACATGAAAACCTATGACAAGGTTCCCTATATGCATAGAATGGGGTATTACAGACTCAAGAAGAGATTTCTTGTACTCATTAGAATGTGAAAAGTTTACATGATATCTTTATTGATTCATGGAATGTTTTTAAGGTACCTATATATTTTTTCTTGGCATTGGTTTTGGATATGAGGGGCAATCCTTTATGAATAATTGCTAAGAAGTGAAACCAGTCAAAACCCTTATAATGACCTAATAAGAAAGATATAATTGGTTATGTATAATAATGGTATTTTTGACCTATTTTTTTACTTGTAACATGTAAATTACTCTTCAACATTTCCTTAGGTGGTTCTGGTTTGACTTGACAATGAGTAGAAGCTATAGGAAAATAATTATTTTTAGGAGTATTGATGTAGTAGGTAGGGTTGACTAGGTCAAAGCATGAAAATGGATAAATTATGATGTTTAATAATTATATTATATGTCCATGAAAATTTATAATTAGGTTTTTTACCAAAAAATTTTCTAAACTAATCATGAAAGTTAGCATATTGCTAAACTGACCTAATGAGAAAAATAGGTGAGAATGAGAATGAGATTAGGGATTGATTATAAAGAAATAGGGATGGATCATAATGCATGGTAAATTATTAAATACATATACCTCATACCCCCTTTGTGTATAAGTGTTGATGATGCCTATACTCAAGTAAAAAGTTGTCATCAAACTGGTCTAACACGATGAAGTTTGTGTAGAGTGAAGTAGTGAGATTGGTCTGGAAGACCAATATTGATATATAAATATTAAATATATATTTTAACATATTATATAATTATTATAAATTTTCACAAAAACCAATTATATTATCACATAAGTTTTCCCTTAGCTATTTTATGACTTGATTTTCTTGACTATGTTTTTGGTGATATAGGCAACTTTCTCTGTGTGTAAAAAGAATGGTCATGAGTCATTTTGCACTAATTTTAATGATAAAAATATATTTAAGTTGTTATAAATCTCTCATATGATAATTTTAATTTGTTTTTTGGCATTGTAAGTCCCTGTTCAAGTTTGGAGAGTCAAATGTTTTTGACTATTTATTGACAGTGTTTGGTGGTTCTAAGTAAGCCATCTACAAGAGTGTTCCTTTGGCATTTTGGCCTATGTGGTGAAGATAAAATAATTTGGGTAAGTTTATAAAGTAATTAAGATCCAATTAATATTATTTTATATGTGGGCTATGTGAAAAAGTTATGTATTTGGTTCAAAGTTGCAAGACAAACTTTTTGGTAGTGAGAAGGCCTATTGGCAAGTAAACCTAATTGGATGGTTCAAGAAGTGAAAAGATTCAAATGATGATGGGGAAATAATGAGATATTATGAGGGGTATATTAAAGTTACATATGAATTGTTTCATCCATTGGTGAATGATCAAAGTCTTCAAATGAGGTCTAAGTGAAACGTGTGCTTTAGGAAGGCCTAATTACATTGGGTCTATATTAGGCCTAATAGTGGTTTTAGTCCTTATGGAATACGACAAAATTATGTAATGTTTTTTTCACTTATTAAAGGTGTGTAGTTATATATTTAAATCATAATCCAAGTATTGTGAGATTTTTAGCTGACCAAGATAGGTATGAGAAAGAATCAAGTATAAATTCAAGGCCTAATAAGCCTATTTTGACTATTTAGAGAATTAAGATATTTGAGTAAAGGATATAGTGTTTTTAATAATAGGTTAAGAGATTTAATATCATAATAGAACTGAA
>JARHVA010008895.1:262500-403700 GCA_037957365.1 Torreya grandis | reverse complement strand
AATGTCACATCTATATGGCATAGATGCTAAAATGATCTGAAATACCTCATCTTATAGTTTTTCCTTTAGAGGAATAATGAGACCTTTAGCAAATATGTATTATTACTCTAAATATTTTGTCTAGTATATCAAATATCACATACATTATTTGAATCATAATATTTAATTGCTTATTGGTTCTAACTTACCTTGGTGTAGTGAAGGTAACCTCTTGTATGTGACTTGAGGTCCCTTATTATAGATATAATACATGAGAAATACTTATTCTAAGTCATAATATTATGTAGTTAACCACTAATGTGTGAATGATGGAACCAATTTAATTCCTCATCCTCTAGACTCCTCGGAAATAACTGTAAGATAATCAAACTACCAGTAGTATGTGTCATAGCATTTCTATAAGCTTTGAGATGAAAATATGGATCTCCATGTCCATTGAACTTAGATAATGTTGGTATCTGAAACTCATTTGGTAGTGTTTCATAAATATTTATTTGTGGGATAGGATTTCCATAGATAAAATTAGAATCAACCCAAGAGTAGTATGTTTTTATTTCCAAGGTGAGATGAGGTACTTGTTGTTGTAAATTACCCATGACATGAATCAAGTATATTATCACTAGAGAGGGTATGTTAACATCATAAAGAGGTTCATTTAAGAATTGGAATATTATTTTTAATTTTAGTGATTGGTACATTATTTTATGGAACATTATTATAGATATTCGGTTAGCTCATTATAAACTTTGGATGGGTGATATCTTGGACCTGGTGAGAGGGAAATTGGCTATCACTCTCATGGAGGTTCAGATGAGGAATAGGTTCTACTGTAGTAAGGATGGGTAGAGGATATTTATTGGTACCTCTTATTTTGTTAATTTTTAAATAAATATCACATGCTAATAGAATATAAGAGATATCATTATCATGCAAATGTAAACTATGTAAACTAAGAACACGAGTATAAGTTTTCACATTTTTATCTGAAGACATATTATTGCTTGAAATATCATTTAATAAGAAATCAATTTTAACATGAGATATGGGTGAATCAGAGAGAGGATTAGAAGTATTATAATTAATTTATTCTTCACTAAAATCATAGTAATGGTTGTTATTATAAGTTTCATCAAAATTAGAATTAATTTCACTTGTAGAGTTAAGAGAATAAGAATGATCATTTTCATGCTCATTAGGAGTAGAAGAATATTTTAACTTTTTAATATTATGCAACATATCATCATTTTTGGATGGAATGCAATTTATATATTCATTCACTATGAGTGGAATGCACATGTTATCGTTATTTTCAAAATGGAGTCAAGGGTAAATGAGATAAAAACCATATTTTCATTTGGCACAATTTGACATGTAGGAGAAGGGTTAGAGATATTTGAATTATCTATATTTTACATGTAATCTATATTTTGAGATTGAAAGGTAAAATAAGGTGCCAACATAGTATAATCTAATTTATTTTGGGAATCTGTAAAAGGTATAATATCAATTATACATGATTTTTTGAATTGAATGGATAAAATGTGAATAATGTGTATTTTCATTTTCTATGTTAGGAATATCATGTGAAGGAATAATATTAATTTAATCATGTATAATTAGATTTATATTCTTGTGATTATATTGTTTTAATTTGAATAAATATGTATTAAAAGTGGTTAAAAATCTAGGATCACATTCAAATAAATCACTACCTATAAGGGGATATTTTGTAATTATGTTTTTAAGTTGATTTTGAGAAGTGTGGGAAGAGAGAACAAAAGGAGAAGAAGATGCATCTACTTTATCCCCATTATCACTTGCATTGTCATGATAATATTAATAATCATATCCATCATTATAATAATCATCATCATCATTATAAATTAATTAATGCTCATTATCATGTGCTAGTGTACAATTTAAAAAAAAAATCCATTCATTTTCATAGTTAAGAGAAAAGTTTAAAAATTGATCAACTGGGTGAGAGGGGAAGAGATTCCTTATATATTGACGTAAACTTACCAAAAAAAAGAATGTAAATAATGAATCATAATTAAATAATGGGTGGGATACAATCTAACATAAATGAATTTGAGAATATGTTAAATAATCAACCAAAATTAAAGAAAATCATAAGTTTAATTGAAACCTTAAGATCTAATATTTGGATGTGGGAGGACCTAGTATGTGAATCTAGGGTTTGAAGGGTTTGTAAGAAAAATTTAAAATAATAAATATATGAAAAAACTAATATAATATTAATATGGATCAATTATGATGTTTAAAAATAAATAAAAATTAATAATTTAATAAACCCTACTTAGTTAGAAAAAAAATGAGAGGGCAAACCCTATGAGGTTCACAGAGGGAATAATTTAATGTTCAAAGTAAATGAGGTTCCTAGAAAGTGTTATCCTTTTAGTAATTAAATAGGATAAATTTTAAGGTGATAAAGGGTTGGAATAAAGGGTATAAATGTAAATAAATATTACAAATGAATAATTTATTTGATTTACTATAAATAGAGAGTATAAAGGATATAATTAACTTATTTGGAATGAAATATGTATTACTAGGTTATGATATTATTATAATAGATCAAAGGAATACTAAGGATCACCTTCATTATAAAAATATAATTTTACTTGTCTTAGGTTAATAGTGTTATTAGGTGGGCTATAACACATTCAATTATTGTAAAAGGGCACTGCACTATTGTCCCTTTGTGGACAGGAGTCCTAAAACTTTTGAAGGGGGGGCCATGGGAGGTATTATGGGTCATGAATGTGCCCTCAAGAACATTTGATCATCCTTTTATGTCACTTTATGTATATTCATTATTCAAAACAATAATGAAAACTATTATACATGAAAAAAAAATAGAATTAAATTTAAAATAAAGGGGGAAATTTGGGTTGTGTGATGTTATGATCGAATAACCTAGAACCCATGTTGTTCTAGTTGCTACCTACATTAACCCAAATGATTTTTATGATCCAAACTTATAATAATTTTAAATATGAAAATATAATGTAGATAAACACAACACAATAGATATTGGTGGGCCAAGATGTCCAAATATTTAATATATACATAAATAAAATAATACCCTTAAAATAGGGTAACACCATACAATACTCCTTTAGGAAGGAATAACTCCACAATATCTCTATGCAAGGATAACCTCAAATATCCTTTATTTAATATAAGAATCAATGATTACTTTATTAATTTACAATGATATTAACCTCCTTTATATAAAAATCTATATAACTAACAATGTATGGGTAATCTCCTAATTCTATTATAGGTTGAGCATTACCCAATGTAGTAATTCTACAAGTTACTCATTTATCTTAATATATTAGACCATATAACTAACTAAAGGGGATGTTTGACACATATTGGCATCTCCGTTAACCCATATACATTAATATATCATCCCTAGGTCCATCTAATTCCTTCCCTCCTAGACATGTTTCATCCCCAAAACATAAGAAACCAAATAAATAGTGTGCTTCAAATCATTACACACTTTTCTCCAAGATCAATCATCTAACCACCTATATGTGATCTTGGTAGGTTATATATTTCCAATATTATTTCTAAATTCTATTATTCCACTCTAATTCCATTCATGATCATAATTATACCACCTTTCTATCTATGCATAATTATACATCCTTTGATTCCATGTACCATATTCCACTATTATACTTTGATTACATGCATGACCATATTAATTATTATGCCATGCATAGTCATAGTGATTTCCCCATAAATTCCATGTTCATTGTGTCATTTCACTACTATGGTTCCACACTTGACCATAGTAGTTATATTTTGGCTTTCATGTATAGCCATAGCTATTTCTCCACTAATTCCTTGTTCAACCATAGTAATTGATACTCTAGTTTCTTGTATAGCTAAAGCAGTTGTTTATATGACACTCCCTAACAAGGATCCGTGACTCTTGCATCTCATGATGATGTGGGTGCCTATATACCTCAAACTTTTATGATGTTTTTACCTTATCAACCTTTGCATCTACCTATTCCACCTTTTGCTTTGGTGGTTCATTTATCTCTTGATTAAATAAAGTTTTCTTATCTATTTTCATTATTTCTTCATTTATGTATTTACTTAAATCTTCCACATTCTCTTCTTCACTTGATTCAATCTCATCTTCATGATCTACCCTAATTTTTTTATGCCTTTCCAAATATGATATCCTATAATGAGACATTCTTTTTCCTATACTAAAATTTCATGAACTTATTATGAACATTAATATTGATTGTTCCCAAAGTCTCTAACCATGAATATACAAGAACCATACCATATCATCCATATCCAAAGCATAAAAATATGAATGCAATACATATTTGTCCATAATGAGCTTAAAATATTTTAAAAACTCTATATTATGACCATCTATTTGAGCCTCCTTGATATGTCTTAATTGAATATGTGGATGTTGAGCCACATCCATGTTGATGAAGATATACTTACTGCTAAGTTTTATGGACACAATGACATTCTTATTTTGAATGCATCCATGAAACTAAAAAAATGACTCTAATTTATCTAGGGACAAACTATTAAAAACTTTATCATCCAATCCTTATTATTTATATTTGATATACTCTAACTCTCCTTATGTATAATTTGTAATCCCCTCATCATCATTACATAGACACCTAAAACTAGACACAACTAGCTTTTTATTGAACTTCCGACTGATTCTTATCAACCATTATAAATTAACCCTAAGAATCCTTAAACATACTAAATTTTCTTTAATCATTCATCAAAGCTCAGAAACATGTTGAGGCATCCCTAATTGTGGTATCCTATCATATGAAAAATTAACCTCTCATTGATTCATCCCTAATCACCTTGTGGTATTACAACATTAAATTTGGCCTATGGACCTATTAAGTGGGGTACTTACACACATAAATCAAATATTAGAAATGATAAAAGGCTAATAATAATTAATTAATAGGATAAACCAAATTAAATGCCTAGTTGAAATATACATTTAAAATTAATGAAAATCTAAAAAAGGAAATTCAAAAATGCAAAATATCCTACCCTTTCATCATTGCCTTTATGAGTTGTCAAGCTCTTTGAAAATATCCTAAAATATATTTTTTAGAGAGCCATGCCTATTAATTGAAAATCATATTTAATTGATAACTATTAAGTCTAATGGGGTTATATTTTACTCACCTAGGTTAGGTTTGAGCCCATTTCAAGCCTTATCTCAACCCTAACTCACCTTGGGTGAACATTAAATCCTTAGGCTATAAAGACAAGGCCATGGCTCTTTATTTATAAGCTTAGATATTGTATAGTTATTATTCAATATTTTTTGTATGAGACTCATATCAATAGTGTTATAATCCAAAAATCTCAAGTTGAGCAAACATAAGCCACATGAAAGCCAATGGTGCCAAAGAGAGAAGAAGCCAACAAGATTCATTTACCAAAGACTTATTGATATAAAATCTGAGCAATCCACTCAACAAAGCATTTAGATCTCCACAATAAGGTAAATAGTTTATGTCTTTTATTTTTTAGTTGTGATTTCATCTATCTTTTGTTATTAATACTCCCCCATGTTCCAAGATAGGACTGTAAGTGTTAGTGTGTTTTTATTTGAATTTTATTGCTTGAAATAACACTATACTAAGCTACCTTCTTAGATTCATATGATCACATAATGAAACACATAATGGTATGTCAATCATCCCATACATGCAACGGGATTAATATGCATCTCTTAGTTTTTATAATGAACATTTGACAATCTTCAAAATTTAAGTTTTACCTTTATTTTTCATGTATTCTATTTTTGTAGTGATATAAATTTACATAGAGACTGATGTCGATTCCCCCTAAACTAATGTTGATCCACCCAAGATTGACATCGAACCCTATGTATAGAATAGAGCATGGTGGAAATGTTTTTAACAAGGTTTTTCTTGAGTTTTCTCATTTTTGTTTTGTCTCTAGAGCCTAAATATCATTTATCTAATTGTTTTCCTATAGGATCTAGACAATTTATTGGTTTTAATTGTTTAGGTAAATTGTTTTTCCTATAGGATCTAATTGTTTTCCTTATTGACTGATGTTGATCCCACTGTGGACTAATCGATGTCGATTTTAGTAAATTGACTTCAATCCCTATGTGGATCGATGTCGATCTCTAAGATAGGAGAATAGAGAAACCCCAAAGAAAATTTTGAAATGTTGTTTTCTCATCCACTATTGGGATTCTAAGAAAGAAATAACTCTCTAACAATTTTAGGTTCTAAGGTCAAGAAGATCAATATGGAACATGGTTAAATTTTTCTCACTTTGTCTTTGGTATTTAAAATGAACCTAGTCCATTTTCATGCCTTATATGTTTTAAAGTTTTTTCAAGTTTTTAAACTAATTCCAAGTGGCCAAATTTCATACACATTTCATTTTGGTGATTAAAATTAACTCTCACACTAAATAAACATGCATTTCATTTATATTTCTTATTTGTTGAAGTTGTTTATTTTTTTTCTCAAAATGATTGATGTGTGGATGTTCTCCCCCATCCCTTTAGGGAACTCAGGTGACCAAAAGTGCTCATTCATTACCTTGATCACTTTATTGCAAAAGTTTTAAAAGAATGTAGTTAAGGCCTTCCTCAAACTTGTATGGTTTGGGTGATCTACATGCAATCTTAAAGTCTTTTCATTTGCCTTTTGTTTTTATGCATTTTGGCTTGCGAGCAGGAGTTCATCTCCTCCTCATGGGTTATTTAGGGAAGAATTGACCTAAGAATTCATCTCACAAAATTGTTTTGACCCCACTCCATGGTGGGGTATAAAAATTGAGGCTGACTTATTGAGATGCTTCTTTGAGTGGTTAAACAAGTTCTATTAATAAGATACTACCTCAAACCATAAGGGCAACTTGAACATCAGACTACACTGAGCAAAAGATGGATGTATTGGTTGTGAAAAGGATAATACCTTTTCACAACAAGTTATTTGATGTGGATCCAAATGACTTGAGAATATATTATGTTATCTAAACTTGGGACCATTTAGAAATGTGTGAAAATTAATAGATTAGAACAACCCCACTTGCCACATACATACTATTAATGCAAGGTGAGTAACCTAAATTTCCATGCCATAGTATAGAATCTTGGAATAAGAGGGGGTATAAAAACCCTACTTTTCATGCACTTTTATTTTTTGATTAACACTTAAATTCCTCCTAAGAGTAAGTATATCAATGGAATTTGATAGTATTATGCAACCTTGTCAGTTTTAGGATCTAAGACGTTCCACTTAAGTGTTTATGTCATTTTTAAAATCTTTTATTGCATGGTTTTTGAGTTTAAACTATCTATTTTTATTTTTGTATACCACTTATAAATTAGTCTTGTGTATACATCACTCCATTGTTCTAGTAGGCGTTATGCTATCCATTTGGCATCATATATATGCCTTAGTGTTTTGATAAATTTTTGTGTGGGTGTCACTTGATTAGAAAGGGTAATGTTATGTTACCCAAATCATTTCACATTTTTGTGCCTTTGAGTCTTGAAAAAAGCCATTGATCTCATATTTAGAGTGAAATAACATCATTACATTGTTTGAATTATTTTAGAGACTTATTTGCCTTAAGCCAAATTTTTAATTTTGAAGCCAAAGATGCATGTGCCTTTTATATATATACTTAGTATCATTATGCTATTAAATTTTTTATAGCTTTTTTTCTATTCAAAGAATCCTAGTTTTCATTATTGTTTGTGCCTAGATTTAGGAGAAAGATTTTATCTTCTTTATGACTTTTGTTCCATTCCTTATGCTAATTGATCAAGTTCATGTTTAAATCTGAGTGCCTAGTCTATGCCAAAGTGTTTAATATTTATTAGGTTAAAATATCTCAATTTTTTTTAAAGTCTAGCTTTTGTGCCTTGTTTTTCCAAAATACCTAGCATATGACTATTTTGAGCCTAGATTTTGTGCTGCATTTGGCCAAAAGACAACAAATTTTATTTTTCTTAGCTTAGACTTGTTTGGAACACTTTAGACTTAGAGTTTATCATGTTGGTTTTTATTCAACTACTTTACCTTTGGTGTGAACAATTTGATGTTAGACATTTGATTTTAGATTGTTTTATACCAAGTTTTAGCATAAACCGTTATGAAGATACAACTCCACCTTTTGACCAAGTTAGACTATGTTTATACCATTTGTCCTTTGGACATTTTTTTTCAAAGTTTGTATAACTCTAGGCCTTTTTGCAAAACATTTATCTTTGACTAGGGTATGTCTTATTACACTTATAATGGATCCATGTATAATCCAAGTAATGATTTAATGGTTACACAAATTGACTTTGTTTGAGACCCTTATGGTGAAGAAGTGGTTTGTGAGATGGATCCTTATCCTTCTTACAATACTCAATTTGGGGAACAAAGCTAAGTGCCAAATTTGATGATATATTATTTGGGTTGGTTGACATGTGATATTTTCCCTCTCACCACTCATGGTGTTTGATCATCCACCTATATTATTAACCCTCCTTTGGATTGTGTGAGCAACCAAGATCCATAACATCCAAGGATTTCTATACCAAAACCTCATCTTTTGGCTTGTGTAATCAATCAAGTTTCAAAATTCCCTACCAATTATAAGACCTCATCCATTTCCTTTTACAATCAAACAAGATTAACAATTTCCTACCATTACCATTTTTGGACCTTTTAAGTATAGTAGCTCATTCTCTCAACATGTTTATGTACCTATAACTAGATGAGTCATAGTTACCATCCTAGGCCATGAACCAACCTTTGCTAGTTCTATCATTATCCAACACTAGCCATTCTTAAAATGTTTCTTACCATCCCCCATTTTATAAAATCCATACCAATCTTTGAGCCATAACCAAATTAATCATTACCTCTCCAACAAAGCCAATCATTTGAATACCAATATATGTTCAAAAAATGGTGTTTTATAACTACTTGTAAACCAAGGCCAAGATAACCAACCAATATAAGATGGTTTTTTTGAACCACCTATTTTTGATTAGTCAACATCTGATGAATCACCTTTTATAACTATACCCATTGTCGAGGAGTCTCACTCTAACAAGCAAATCTTTGTTGAGTCACTTTTTAATGATTAGAATTGCCTTTCAAAAAATCACTATCTATACCATTATCCTATTTTTAAAGAGCCTCCCTTTTTCAATCCCATCTTTATGGATTTATTTCTTGACATTTTACCCCTCATTGAGTAGTCTCACTTTGACAAACCAATCTCTATGGAGCTCATTATGCCATCATAGGCCGATACTTATCCAATAACAAACATTCAACAAAACATCCTTGTAGTAGCATCCACACTAGATGAATAATATAAAATAATTTTAGATTCTATTCTTGAATCAACATTAGTTTAACATCAAAAGTAGAATCAACATTGGTCTCAAGATCAGATTCAGAGTCCTTTGAGTCAGACTCAACTTCAAAATAAAAATACATTCATGGTTGTTATAATATTGGTTACACATGCCTCTTAGATCAATTTGAATTTATTTTTGATATTTCCATGGTTTTTGAGGATGATTACTTCAACGCCAACACAATTTTTCCTAGAATCTTTTATGAGGATTATGTTACCTTTTCCCACTCCATTACCATTCCACATACCATTACAACCAACTAGTCTAGACATTATATTTAACTTCCACCTCACACAAGTGTTTATTGGGACAAACATAATCATACCTTATTAAAATACATCCATGGTGTCATATCAATTATATAATATCAAGGGGTCCAAGACTAGATTCATGCATAAGAAAAACAATTTCCTAGTGAAACATTTTTGAAGGTGCTAGGGGATAATCAAAATCCAAACTCAACATCTTCTAGTGAAACCTTTTTGAAGGTGATAGAATACAATCAAAATCAAAAGTTAATGTTCCTTAGTGAAACTATCTTGGAGGCTGTATGGGAAAATAAATATGGATTCATTGGTGAAAACCTCATCAAGGCTTTAATAGATGGGTACAATAGTTATTCACTAATTGATGAAGACATTATTCAAGATAATATTAATATAGCTTCCAATATATAACATAATTAGATGGTAATTACTCTTAAGCCCAAATAAAAAAACTCGGGTGGTCCTATCGAGATCATATTCATAAGTCTTTGGCCACACCATAACCAAAGTTATGTTGAATCTAGAATCAAAAACATTATGTGTGCCTAAAAATATTGATCTTTATTTATTCCTCAACTATTATAAATTCCATTATCATCCACATTTACATTTCTAAGTCAATCCTATTATCCAATTTTTATCCCTATATACCCTCCATGGCCACACTTTCATTTGCAAAGGCTATAAAGATATATTGTCTTGACATTTAAAATAAAAAGAATTAGTGACTAATGAGGATCACAATAACATTTTTGAAACCCAAATTTGTAATAGGTTCTTGATAGAGAAACTATTTTGAAGAGGTCTTGGCTAATAATTTATATGATTGATTATTCTAATTGTATCACATGTTGAAAAAGATGTACATATCCACATCAATAATAATAAAATAATAATATCTTGGTGAGAACCATTTTCCTTACCATTTTTATTTTTCCTTTTACCTTTTCATTATCATTTTCCATTCCTCTTGTCATTATTTCATACCCTTCCATTTACCTTACCTTATCATTTGGGGGTAACCCTATTAACACTATAGCCAATTATCATATCGACATTATTCCTTGTGTCATATCATATGTCATTTTAGCATACCTTTACTAATAACCAAATCCTATTTTTAGACACCCTACCCTAACCCTTTTTTTATCTTGTTTTCTTTGGTTCTTCCTACACCTTCCATGAGGGGATTTCATTCTAGTTTTAGTAGTTTAAAATTTTTGTGTTTAAATAATAGTCTATGAAAGTAGTGTGATAGTGTATTTAGAAAGTTATCTTTTATTTAATTTTGATTAGTACCATTGATTATAACCACCTTTTGGAAAATTAGTATTCCACCTTGTGTTACTAATTATAACTGCCTATGGGTAAATTAGTATCACAAACCTATGTCATTTTTTCCTAATTATAACTACCTATGGGAAAATGAGGAACAACACCTTTTACCATGCATTACCACATCACCTGACTATTAATATGATAATTTGCCTAGTTGTTTACCTAAATTTGTAAATTCATTTTTACTTGGTTGGGTTTCAATGCCTTTTGTGTTGGTATAACTATTGTGACTTGAGGTCTTAATGAGACTACATACACCATGTTCAATTCATGTTGTAGTCAACTCAGTATTTATTTCCATACACCACTCTAACCATTTTGTGAGTAACTTAAGCCAATTCTCTCACCATTTTATGAGTGGTATCTTGTTAATATCTAATTATTTAAGATACCTTAAAATTCCAAAAACATTCAAATTTTCAAAATCCATTTTTTTTAATATTTAAACCTAATCAACCATCCTCAATATACCCTAATGGGGTAAATACATTATTTATTTTTAACCATTCTATTATCATTGGGGGTGTCACCTTCCCTTCGTAGGTATCCTTACTTGGGGGCACCACCTTTTTATCCTTCCATGGAGCCTTTATGCATACATATTAACCTAGTTGATGATATGATGTCTACTTATTTTTCTTTCAACTTTTTTATGTGTTTGTTTTCTAGGTTTTTGTTATTTGTTTTCTTTCTTTCATTGTTTTGCCTTGACTTAGTCTATATGTGTTCATTGGGTGATTACTTGTGCATTATTATTGAGTCTACTCATATTCAAATGTCAACATGGTTATCATGTTTTTTTATCTTGGTGCATTGTTTTCAATTATTTATTAGTTTAGGAGTCAGTCCTTATGCATATTTTGATTAAGTTATCATGGTATTTTATATCATGGTTTCTACCATCACGTGTTATAGAAAATTTAGCTCAATAAATCTTAAAATATCTGGAGCCATATAAATCTCTCCTTTGTAACATTTGTAAATCTTTCCATCCTTAATCAAATCAACCCCTTGACCATTCTAGTTATATTAATGCTAATAAGGATGAACATCTCTACATTGGTAGGTACAATTGAAACATTTATATTAATCAATTATTTATTCTTATAACCAATATCTTTCATCACTTTTTGAATCCTCATATGCTTAGTTTTTTTATATTATTTAGTCATTAGACCATAGCATGTATGGTTGTGCCCACTCATCTTTAATCTTTGCAATTAAATATATCCTTTATTTATACTTTCCAATCTTCCCTACTAGGGAAAAATAAAAAATCATATTTATTCTATGTCATCTTAATGATTATAACTTCCTATGGAAAAATCATTATTTTGACTCATCTACCCTAATTGGGGTATATACTTATGCCACTAATTATAACCACATTTAGGAAAATTAGTGTCTCAACCTTTATTATTGATTATTACTACTTTTGGGCAAATCAACACTTTTTAAATCAATACCTACAAGCATTATCTCGATTGGATTAATCTCACCCAAGGGTTAATTTCATTCTTCTTTTTTCCATTGATTATAACCACCTATGGGCAAATCAATCTTTTCCACGCTATTTTATATTTTTGGTCCCATCATTTCCTTCTTTTGAGGGACCAATTGCTAACCCCTTTATTGATCTCTCCCTTAAGGGGTCATCCATAATTGATCTATTATTGTTATATTCATATGCATACAAGACCTTTTAATTATTTGAGAAGATGTTATTGTGCCTATAGATTTTAATTTCTTCCTAAATAGGGGAAAACTATAGACACATAAAATAGGCCACAATTAGATTTTGACTAGACTTCATATTGATTCCTACCAACCATTGAAAATTAAGCCTATGAATCACTGAACACTCCAAATGTGTTTGTGTATCATTTCTCAATTCTCATAATCACATTAAGGCATCCCTCATTGGATTATCATATTTTATGCAATAATGACCTCTCATGAATTCATCCTTAATCACCTTGCAACATCACAATAATTAATTTGTCGTATGGACCTATTAAGTGGGGCACTTGCACACTTAAATCAAATCTTGGAAATGTTAAAAGGCTGATCAAAATTAATTAAAAATCTAAACCAAATTAAATACCTAGTTGAATTATATATTTGAAATTAATAAAAAACTAAAAAATTAAATTAAAAAAATTAAAATATCCTAGTATTTCATCATTGCCTTTATGAGTTGTCAAGATATTTTAAAATATCCTAAAATATCTATTTTAGAGAGCCATGCCTACTAATTAAAAATCATAATTACTTGACAAATATTAACTCTATTAGGGTTATATTTGAATCATCTAAGTTATATTTGAACCCATTCCAAGCCTTAAATCAAGCCTAACTCACTTTGGGTGAGACTTAAATCCTTAGCTTATAAATACAAGGCCATGCCTCTTCATTTCTATGTTTGGATATTGTAGAGTTATTATGTAGGATTAGTTACATGAGACTCATATCAATAGTGTTATAATGCCAAAACATTAAGCCAATCAAGCATAAGAAATATCAAAGACAATGGTAGCAAGGAGAGGATCCAACAAACTTCATTTTCTAATGACTTGCTGATGCAAAAGCTGATCAAGCCACTCAACAAAGCATTTGGAGCTCCCAAGGAAGGTAAACAATTTGTATCTTTATGTTTTAGTTGTCCTTTCATCTATATTTTATTACTAATCTCTCACCAAGTTCAAGGCTAGGAGTGTAAGTGTTAGTGTGTTTTTATTTATGTTTTATTTCTTTCACTAACACTATACCAGCCTCCTTTCTTGGATTCCTATGATTTCAAATAGAATGTCGAATAGGACTTCAAGAATTTCATGTAATAAAAGAGATTAATATGTAGTAGTTAGTTTTGCTAATTAATGCCTAAGAATATTAAAAATTCAAGTTTTAACTTTTTTTTCATGTATTTTATTATTTATTGACACATAATTTACATAGATACTAATATCAACCTTGAAAAAACTGATGTTTATCTCTATTTTGCACAAAGTAACACCCTAAATATTCCATAAAAATTCACCATGAGTTATTCATTCACCATGGGCTCTTTCTACATAATAGTTATATGAATGGTGTGTCCTTCCACTCACCCCTTAGTGGTTGTCAAAAGGACAACCTATGTGATTAATAATCTATGATGTAACTTGGTGAGCCTCATTTAAGAGGTATATGGAGGATGATGCTAAATATATATTTTTATTACCTCATGGGAGGTAATAAAGGATTATTCCTTTCCTTTTCCCTCTAGTGTATTTCATAGCCATGAAGTGTCGTAATGTGGATTTTTTTTCAATATTTTTATGTCAAAGTTTATTTTTAAATTATTTATTAGTTTCAATTGATTTTTAAAATCGTAATTTTTTTACTTCTCTTTAATTTTTTTTAATATATATTTTTAATTATTTGGATGCTTTTATTTGAATTATAATATTTAGTTCTTGTATATAGGAATTTTTTGTGGCTACCTGGCTCTTGATCTAATTATATTATTGAGTTACTTTATTTTGAGGTTTTATATATATTTTTAAATATTGGGTTGATGTATATTCATAATTTGAATGGTGTTTGTATTATATGGGTATGGGGAGAAGAAATAGCTTTCAAAATAGTTATGGGTGAGATGCATAAGCTTTTGGCGATAGATCTTGATCCCAAACTCCCTCCATTAGATGTGGTGGTTTCATAGAGGATTTAACTAAAGTAATTTATTTATTTATTCTGAGAGGTATATAGAGATTTTTTACTTCAGATCTAGAGTCATTACTCTTCTATTTTGACAAAATGATATTATTATAGATAGATGGCACTTGACTTTGCATAGTGAATTATCACCATAGATTAGCACTCAACTTTTTTCAATATGATCTTATAGTATAATTTTAATTATGTTATACATGATACCTAACATCAATTATTTGGCATCAAAAATTGATGGGGTCTTAGTTGGATTGTGATATATTATGCATATCAGTATGGTACTATGAGAACTACCTGATAAAATGGATATCAAATACTTGGATTATAACATATGGGATAAATATTAAATTCTAATTTTCAAAGTTCATAAAAATACATAATAAAAAATATGAGGTCCAAATTTGGGTAAATTTAAACATTGTTATAAGATAAATACTTGTTTAAGACATTAAAACAAAAATTTGTATGGCATGGGAAACCATTTTTGGAAACATTAAGAAAAAAATAACTTTAGAGGACATTAAACTAATTAAATCATTAATTGAAACTATGTTTCATCAACATGGTTAAAAATAATAATAAATATTTTATGTTATTACAATAATGTTAGCTTGAGTTATATTAATTAGTAACCTAGTGTACCCTTTGGAAGTGTGTTTGTGTTTCAATGATAAATGTCTAATTGGTACATTGAGGATGATGTTTTTATAAGAGGGGAATAATATAATATCCATCATATGGATCCCATTATATATTTTTAATTTTATTCATTCACTAAATGTGGTGACTCTTAGTTACGTATAAATTCAAAATTTGTTTCCATCCTTGTGTTAAGGTTAAATATTATTAGTTAAATTGATAAAGTTTAATTAAATATAAACTATCAAATATTAATAATGTATTTTATAATTAATAAAATGGTTAATATTTAAAAAGTGGAAATTCAAAAGGTTCATACGACTCATAGAAAAGATATAAGCCCTATCAAGTAGGCTTGCTGGAAATTCTACAACACTTAATACCCTAGCCTTGAGGTAGGCTTGACCCACTAGTTAGAGTGTGAAGTAATTTTTGTAAAAAAATAAAATATTTTTAATAAGCTAATGTGTGCATGTAATTTTTTTTAAGGAAGTGGGTTTACTTATAAAATTAAACCTACATCATACTTGTAATAAATTTTATAATTGTTTGGGAAAAAGTTTGGGCTTGTGAGAATGATATGGGTCCTTTTATGAAAACAAAATGACCATTGTAAGGATGTGAATCCCTTAAATTAATGAGATTTTATGGATTATTGAGGGATAAATTTATATTTAATCTCTCATTAATGACTAATTTTGGTTGTTGGATAGCCGTGGAGGAGATCTTTGACGGAAGAGCTTAGGATATGATTTACACGTAGTGGAGATGATGTAAGCCTCTTATTCTTGGCATCCCTCTAGTGTTATTTATGTTTTGAAATGTTATATTAATAGCATTATAAAATCATATTTTGGTTTGTTTTTTTATTGAAATAGAAAGTATAGTTCTTATTCAAAATCATCTCTCTCTCTCTCTCTCTCTCTCTCTCTCTCTCTCTCTCTCTCTCTCTCTCTCTCTCTCTCTCTCTCTCTCTAAGATGTAAATGAATCATTTTGTTTTAAATAGTTTAATAGGAGAATCACATATCCTTATGATATCCTTTCCATTATTAGTTGGTGTTTACTTCAGTTGAATGGTAAATATATTCTTGTTTGAATACTAAATACTTATTTGAAATGAAGTAATGTAATGTAATTAACCTTGTCTATATCTATACATGTATCAACTATTAAAATTATTGGATTAAATAGTTTTGAAAATAAATGATTGTCTTTTCTTCTCTTGTGGTTTGTCAAAAAATGGGTTATTTATGGAAATAAATACTTATTCTCTCCATTTTAAATGTTGATAAATATATTGTATTTTTAATTAAATGTTATCTACCTCTCATACTTTTGTTTTTTAATAATTTTTCCTTTATGATTTTTCTTTATCTAAAAATACATATTTATCTTCATATCTCTCTCCCTATAAATTTATTTGAATTTGAAAATTTTAAATGGAAATGATAATATCTCACTCTTATTCCTATTTAACCATTTTTTGTAAATAATGGTAAGGATAATAACCTAATAAATTAAGTAAATAAATTATTTTATAATCAAACCAATTAAATAATTTAGATTCATAATATGTTCTGGTACAGTGTTGAATTATGAAAATATGCTAAATATAGGAAACATAATGGTAAAGTATAATCTAATTTATTAAACATGAATAATTATTAATACCAAGATTATTCACTAATTCATATGAAAATATAATAAATTCAAGTGTATAAACTTTAAAAATGGTGTTAAGTTATGATTCATCAAATTTTAGAATCATCTATCTATCAGCCTAGACACTACCATTGAAATAGGGACATTAACATCATTAATTCTATATGAAAATTTATGATTCTATCTATAAAATAACACTTCTATCATGTACATAATATAGATAATTTTATATAAATTCTAATTTCATTTATTTAATTTCATTGTCACCATGTAGATTCTTAATTCAAATCACACACATAGGTTTTGGATATTTATTTGTAATGCAAAAGCCTAAGTCCTAAATTTAGGGCATGTCACCTTGAAAAATAGGGATTAGTGGGATCAAGTAAATTTAAAATAACAAAAAATACCCATCTATCATTAATCACTATGTGCATAACCCCGTTATGTGGGCTTGTGTGGAAACAATTATGCAATATGTTATATGCAATTGCATGCAGTGATCTAGCTTGTGACTTGAAAAATATTTCTCATGGGTTTCTCTTTGAATGATTCAGACCTATAATAATACTAATCATATGATTTATCTATAACTAGTAAATATTATGGAAATATAACTTAGTTTTACAAATGATTTAGTGATCTTGATAGGTTTTTGTTTGGTAATTACCAGATGATCAAAATGAGTGGGATTTATTTTGTATTTATAACACACCTATGGGATATATTTTGTACTTATATTACACCTTTTGAAATTATCCCACAGGAGGGATAAGTAATACAAATATGTTGACCCATACATGTCCAAATATTTTTAAATTTGAATGTTCGTAAAATATGGACACTAATGCTAGACTTGGGACACTAGGGTCAATACTAGTGTCCAAGTCAGGTTAGTTGTATCCTAGAGGATAGATAATTATTGATGATATATAACTAAAAATTTAAGGTATATATCAGGTTCTAATCACAATTTGGGATATACGTTATCTAATCAATCATAATAACATGATCACACTATAAGATAAGCATTTGAGCATAGTGAAATGAAGAATGTGAGCCATTTGGTAGTGGAAAGGTCCTTAATTGATCCATGAGTGACATTTTAAAATTTTATAATACTATATTATTAATTAAAATCTATATTTAACATCTAATTTCCCCCTTATTAATATAGTAATGCACAAGGATGACATTGCTAGGTTAAAGGAAAAGAAATATGTACTATAGTGTGTAAAACACACCTTACTTTGACTTGAAATATTTTTGAATTTTATATTTTTTGGTTACTTAAAAAAAGAGAATATTATATGTTAATTATTGTATATAATCTAAAAAATGAATAATTGAATTATTTTAAAGAAAAGAGAACAAGGAAAGAGTATGCATGTGTCCCAATGAAACCATGTTGCTGATTGGTAGTTTGCTTTATTGGCAGTTTGCTTTAGTAATGATATTTCCTTATTGAAGAATTTAAGAGAGGTTTCCAACTAAGCCTTGGATATTTGAAGAGGATAATTAGAGGCTGATAATGTCCCCAATCCAGTGCAAAAGAGTGAGTTGTGCCAAAGCCATTGAAATCATTGAATCTCAATTGCACAACTTAAATGTATGCATAATAAGGCCAATCTATCAAATCTCTCCTAGGTTAAATGATATAACCATATAAACCTAAAACATGGAATCAGTGAAAATTCTATAAATTGCATTGAATATCAATCATAGTACTTAAGGGACCCAACTAGTGCAGATAAATAAAAGCTTGAATAATGCATCTTGGTAAGGTCAGTGCATAAATGTATATATAATTTGACTATGTATATATGATTTTTGTATATATTCATAGCATATGCACTTAAAATATGTCTTAAACTTATATATATATATATATATATATATATATATATATATATATATAAAATCAGACTCTAATCTATAAATTGTGTATAATATCTTTCACAAATATAAAAAAAATACCCCAAATCTATGAAAATCATTTCCAAGGGCATAATATTCTAACCCAAGTGTATATATGAATCATGTAAATTGTATCAAATTATACCAATTATACCAACTATGTGTATGTAGACTCATGTCTTTGTGACATTCCCCCACTTATATACCCCGCATTTACGGTGATGGGAGTGTTATCTAAAAGTTACCTTACATTAAAAGGATAATATAGTCATGTTATATATGTATCAATCATATATTAAAGAATCAAATAGTGGAATCATATCTAATTATATGTATCAATGAATCTCGTATTATCCAAACATATCAAGACCTAAGATGTATTGTATGGATCATGGAAACATATAGAAGTAAGAGTCACAAGCTCAACAAAAAATCAAGAACACACATAAACACTCAATGTCACAAAAAGGGGGTGTAAGGAGACCACAAACAAGGGGCATGTTAAAATGCAATACACTCAAGGGAGAAGACATGTTCAAATGTCTGCATACCAAAGAAATAAAACTCAATGGTACTTAGGATAATAAACAAGGAACATGTTTAAATGTTCCATAATTTAATCAACATAAAAAACAATAAGTATACTCAATTAATCTATTTGATAAGATGAATAAGTGAAGTATAATCAACTAACATAAGCATATCATATTAGTCCCTACATATATGTGCTAAAAAACTGTCTCATAGCATAATATATCAATTACACTATGTAATATGTAAACATGTTATAGAAATGTATTAATTAATATATAATCTCAAAGCAACAATGTAATGTGATCATAAAATAATATAGCTTGTATCAATCATGATGAATAAAATCAAGATACCCACAATGTAATGTGTCAGACAGGAAGAGGAAAATTCCAACATTTTTATGTTCATGTATCTAGTGTATGATCATATCAAACTCAATAACATGTGAAAATATGTGTGTATATAAAATAAATTATATCTATTTACTAACATAAAGTAAAAAAAAACATCTAAAAGCTAGTAAACATGTACAAGCTAAGTATTTTTGTATTTTTGATTTATTTGAATATTTTTCTAATTTATTTATTTTTTATTTTTTATGTGTACTATTTATGCAAGTGCCTGATATTCATTAGGTTGTTGAGGAGATTTCATTCAAGTCTAACTAGGTGGTAGACACCTTTTCCTAGTTTTTTAAAAATGTAAATGGGCCTAGATAATTTGGATTGAACCTTTATTTATTATCTTTTTATACATTGGTGTTCTTTTGATTTTATTTTAAATCTAGATCACCAAAATAAAATCATGTGGCTAAAATTTCTTATTATATTCTCTCTTATTTTGTTCCTGATAAACTTGCAGATGCTCAATAATTTATCTTTATTTTGCATTTAATAGTTCTAGTTCATGTAGTCACTTCTCTCGATAGTCATTATCCTAAATAATATCCTTGAGAAAACCCATAATGATGGGATTTAAAGTTAAATTAGTATAACTACCTCTATATCATAGACCAATGAATAAGGTTTGGATCATCTAGGATTACAGATGTAAGTTTAGTATTCCCATAAGGCATAAACCATATGTTGTTTCCAATATGTTCTATTTATTTCAACTATTTTTTCAAGTATCTTGACAATAGTCTTATTATTGCTTTTGTTAGACCATTACCTTATGGGTAGTAGGGTGTAGGAAAGGTGTGTTTAATTTTGTATTTATTGAAAAAATGTTCCCCTATTATTTTCTTGAATGATGATCCATTACCTATAATAATTATGGAAGGTAAACCAAACAATAAAATAATATTGGTCATCAAGATCTGTATTTGTCATCTCTAGTAGTAAACTCAAGTGGAATAGCTTCTACCCACTTGTTGAAATATTATGTAGCTGTGATTATGAATTTATGGCCTCCTACTGATATCAAATCTATCTTTATAATTAAATAAAATCCCCAAAGGAATAATGGCCATGATTTAATAATCGGTTGTAACTCATGAGATGGAACATGAGTAAAATTATTATATTTTTTGCATTGGACACATAATCTAGCATGCTTGATACATTATTTTTTTATTATGGTCCAATAATAACCTTGACATAATAATTTTTGGAACATTAATTTTCCATTGAAGTGTCCCCCACCCTCACTATCGTGCATATAAATGTGGTTCTTGCCTCATCTATATTAAGACATCAAAGTAACTACCCATCAAAACCAATTTTAAACAATAAATTCTTAGTGAAGTGACTCTCTTTATAGTTTATGCTCATCATTCCATGTAAAATGATCTATTATAAATTCTCAATATTGGAAATTATAAATATTATTGTAACATTCAATATTTAGAGTAGTATGTGTTATTACAAGAACTACTAAAATGCCCATTTTATCAGGTGTAAATGATTATAGGATTAAATGGTGTATATTAAAATTGATGTAATCATCATTGATATAAAATGGAATTAATGATGCCAACTTGGTCATTGTATCAAAATGAGCATTATCCTTACATGGGATACTTTCTATAGAAAATATGTCAAGTTTTTCTTTCAATCTATATACCAATTATTTGTATGTAAGTAAATGTTCTCCTTTGGTTTGGTTATGATTTGTAACTTGATTAATAACTAATTAAGAATCACCATAAATATAAATGTTCTTGACATGGAGCTTCTATGTAATATACAACCCGATGATCAAGGCTTCATATTATACTATATTATTGGTGCATGAAAAGTTAGTCAATAAGAAAATGGAATATATTCATGCTTAGAGGTAAAAAAGATGATGCTTACACCCACACCTATCATACATGTAGATCTATCAAAGAACATAGTTTGTGTGTTATTTTATACATGCCATAACCTCATCATGAAAAGCCTCAATCATCAAAAAAAGTGATTGATAATGGAGCTACAACTAGTCAATTAGCTATAACTTGACCTGTTATTAATTTTTTGGATATGAACTTAAGAACAAATTATGTGAGTTGTATCACATATTTTTTAATTTAACCTACTATATGGTATTTTTCATGATAAACTTTAATGGGTATTCCTTTACTATAAATGGATCTCATTATTAAGCATGTAGTGTCATAATTTTTGCATAGAAAATAATAATGTCAAACATAGTTTTTCCTTTTTATTATACTTTCATTCGTAACCAACCAATTAATACATAATATATTAAATTGTTAATTCCTTTTGATAATCATCATATTGTGTTAATAAGGCCTCTAAGGCCTCATGGGTTATTGAAATGAAAAGAAGAAAAGTTATATCTAGTATTTGAGGCATGAACATAGGTGTATTTGCTAAATATTCCATAATTGCTTCAAAACACTTCTATCACACATCATACCAAGAAAATTTTGTATCCTTCTTTAGTAAATTCATGAAATGTATTTTTTTATTATCCAATTGAGTAATAAAATGTTAATTTGTCTTAGTGATGCCTTGTAAACATCATATCTACTTTAATTTAGTTGGTGGTGGCATCTTAATGATATATTTTACTTTTTTTTGGATCAACTTTGATACAATGTTGAGAAATAAAAAAAACCCAAGTATTTTTAGAAGGTACCTAAAAAACATATTTTTTGTATTTAACCACACATTTAACTTTCTCAAGAATTCAAATACATGTATGAGATTTGTAGCATTATATTTTCAATGTTTAGATTTTGATAATAAATAATTGACATAATATTAAACATTATTATGTATAAAATCATGAAAAATGTGTGTCATTACCCTTTGATAAGTAGTTCCTACATTTTTTAGTCCGAAGGCATGACAATATAAAAATATGTTTCTTATGGTGTGGTGAATACAATCTTTTCTTGATATGTTAGGTTAAGTTTTATTTGATTATAAACAATGAAACCATGCATGAAATAAAATGTCTCATACCTAGTAATATAATAAAAAATCATATATATGTTAGATATTGGAAAATCATCTTTCAGAGAAGTTTTACTTAGATAAAAAAATTAGTGCAACATCAAATGTTCTAATTAGGCTTGGTGACAGGTGTTATATTAGAAACCAAATAAGAATGTACAATTACTCAAAATAATCCTACATATAAAAGTATTTCAATATCATCTTTTTTAAAGAGGGATATCATAAGATATATCTTGTGAATATTTTGCTTGATAAGATTTGAATCTAGATATAGTAGTATATTATGCATTGCCACAGATGGATCAATGTTAGGCAGGTCAAAAGAATCCAAAGAAAATATTTTTTTACAATTATGTAGAATCTTCCTATAAGTTTTACCTCTATCCTCTTTTATGATTGTAGTTAATAATACTAGTCAAGGATCTCAATCTATTCCATAATTATATTATATTATTTATTCATTAAGTAAGGTGAATCTACTTTTAACAAGTGGTGTAGTAAGAATTATGTTATGTGCATCATGTTAGATATTGTTATCATAATTCTCACCAAAGTAGGTATGTTCAAAGGTGGTATGAGGAAACTTGTTCTAATGATAGGTGGTATGAGGAAACTTGTTCTTATGATAGAAGGAAAGGAGATACTCATATTCCCTAAATTACTCTAATAAGGACTCATCATTGGAGAACTCATCTAATGTCCACATTTTTTGGGAAGCATTTCAATAAATAATATTAAGGTTTACTAGTTTTAAATCATATTAATTTTTGGGAACTTGCATGCATTCTGAGCTAGCCTTGATGAAACAAGGGTGGCTATGATTTATTAATTTTTAGGCATGGGTTTTGATTAAAAAAACCAGTCCTTATCAATTTTTATTATTTATAATGTAAAAAGGTTTGGTTATACCTTGCTCATTTTTGCCTCATAAGTATCCTTTGTATTAATGTTTTATCAAATATCTAGATCTAAAATCATTTTTATATGAGTGAGTGTGTGTAATTATGTGTTTTTTTATCATTGCATAATTTTTAAATGGATTTTTATCCATTTTTCACTTATAAATGAACCCTTGAAGGCTGAATTTTAGGCATGTATGCAAATTGGATAGAAACACATACATTTCATGTATCCAAGGTCATTGCAAAATTAGGTAAGGTACGGGGTCCCATAATAATATGTAATGTTATTTTTCCCAAGGCCTTTCATGAAATGTTTTTAAATCCGTTGCTATTTATGATAGATGATTACAAATCTTTGGCCTCAATGCCAAGTAAATAAAATAAACATGTGTTACAAATGTTGAGTATTGAACCATTGTCCATAAGTACCATTTTAACCATTTTATTGTAAACAAATACTTGAATATACAAGGAAAAAAAATAATTAATTATGTGTTAGGGTGGTAAATATCCTTTTCAAAATAAACATTATGCTCAATCTATTTGACAATGTTTATCATAGAGGCCACATATGGTGGTTCCACATTACTTTGGAAGATATACATATGTAATGCTTTCAAGATAATATCTTTGTATCAGTAATATTTATGGAACAAATCCAAGAGAGAAAGCTTATCAATATAATCCTTTGGTTGGGTTGTGATAATATATGTGAATTATACTTGTTTCATGTACTATTTATGATTCTTTATAGTGATACGTAATAACTCATGGTAAACATTATGATAATAAGGTGTATGCATACATATACTTATTCTAGTTTTTTCATGTTATTAACCCCATTGTATTATATCTTTGATTGATTTATAAATGTATGTAAGGTAACAATAAACTACTATGATTAAATATTGTATTAGGAAATAAATTCTATATGTAACCATGTTAAACACAATTAAATCATTTTTTATGAATGCAAATTTTATTTTTTAGATTAATAATAATTCAAAAATTAGAAAATAAGCAAACACTAGGGCAAACTAGGATTTCAAAAAAAGACTCAGAGGTTAGATTCACAAAAAAATTATCATTTTTGGAAATAAGGGTAAGGATGATATCCAAATAAACTAAGGAAATAGAATTTTCTATAAGTAGACCAATTAAATAATTTAGATTAAAAATATATTATGATATAGTGTTGAATAATGAGAATATGCTAAATATATAAGTATAATGTCAAATATTAATTTGATTGTTTAAGCATGAAGAAGGAATAATACTTATTTTTTTCATTTATGTGCACATATATATGGTAAATTAAAGTTCATAAATATTCATAATTATGCTTAGTTATGATTTGTTAGATATTGGAAATTAGCTCTGTGTCAACCTAGACACTACCATAAAAATAGGACAATAGAATTAATGCTTCTATCTTGTGTAAAATATAGGTTGTTTTTAAAAATTCTACTTGCACCTATTAGGTTTTATTTTTTCCTTGTATATTCTACATTTAGATCATGCAAAAATGTTTTAGATATATGTAGGTAGCTCAAACCCCTAGGTCTTCCAATTAGGGCATACCAAAATAGAAAATAGGGGTTAGTGGGCTTAATTGAAGTCAAGATAACCATAAATACCCATATATCATTGATCATTGTGGGAATAGACAATAATAAAAAGAGGTTATTAAATTGATGTAGTTATCCCCTTTATGTGGCCTTTTGTGTGAATAATTATACAATATTTTATGTGAAAATACATGTAGTGAACTATCTTTTAACTTGGAAAATACTACTCATGGATTTATATTTGGATTCTTTAGACCTTAAAGAAGACTACTCTTATGATTGATCTAAAAATGGGAAATAATAAGGTAGTATAAATTATTTGTATAAATACTTTAATGATTTTGATAGGTGCTTTCTTGGTAATTATCAGATGATTTAAATGAGTGGGCTTTGTTTTTCATTTATACTACACCTGTTAAAATTATACCACAAAATGTTAGTTAAGATAAATAGGATGACTTATAAATACTGAAATATTTGTAAATTTGAGTATTTTTAAGGTACTGACACTAGCATAAAACTTGGGATACTTGTGTCCACACTATAGTCCTAGTCTAGACAACAATGTCCTAGAGGATAGAAAATTATTAAAGAATTATTCCCTATTATTTTTATAGGGTGAGACATATAATTTTTTTATTTTACACCAAATAAAAATCATGATTTTATCTTTTGATTAAACATATGATATGGCTCAATATTAGGTATCATTCATTAGATAAACTCTATTTATCATAAAATAAAATGGAATGTGATCCTATAAATTCCCTGAAGGACCACAAATATGAAAATATGTACTTATGTATATGATTTTTTTGAAAAGTGATACCTAATTTATAGGCAAAAACACCTTCTAGTATTTTTTATCAATCTAAAACATAAATAAAGATAGGGATAATCCTTCTCTATATTAAGAAATGCATTTATAAAAAACAAAATTGGTACCCAATATATAAATTTATATTTTTTTTGCTCACTATTATAATATAATAAATATGTATAAAAATACAAGAATATTTGTGTCAAAAAATACAAAAATATTTGTGTCAAAAATGCCAAAAATATTTGTGTCACGTAGAACTACGAGAAGATTTTTATTGCATAGTACTAAAAATAAAATATTAAAATGAATTATTTACATTTGAGCAATTTTTCAGAATACCATTATTATTATTATTATTATTCTTATTATTATTATTATTATTATTATATTTTTATTTTTAATAAAAAGGGGTAAAAATTTTATTAATCAGAATAAACCATAATACATCACCAAAATAGCCAAAAGACCACCGCAAGCAGAGAAAAACAAGAAAGACTACAAAACACACCAGCTACACCCATCACTCTCCATCCCTATAACCATCCTCTCTAAGAATCCGCTCCAACCTTTGACACACCTCGTTAGGCAACAATTCCCACTCGTCCACCTTCATGCCATCAATTTCCTCTGAAGCCCATTTCACCCAGCAATCTGCCACCCCATTCCATTCCCTGGGGATGTTCACAAAAGACACGGATTCCATAAGTGCACTAACTTGAAGTATCTATTGTAATATCAGGGATAGTTGCCAGCTCACCTTGGTAATCCTCCTTTCTAAAAGCATATTGATCAAAATTTTTGAGTTAGCTTCACATTGCACCTTACGCCAGCCTAACTCATAAGCTTTTTTCAAAGCATACAAAATAGCAAATCCCTCTATCTTGTTAACCATCTGCTCCCCCATATTGGCCAAGAAAATAAAAAAAACTAATCTGGAAGAGTCCTGACCAATCCCCCCAATCCTAGCCAGGCCAGGATTACCTCTGGAAGAGCCGTCAATATTAATTTTTAAAAAGCCTTCGAGGGGTGGCATCCACTTCCCATGTCTTCTAATTTTTTGCTTCTCACCACGACCATGCCTTACACAAGCAAAAGCTGGGGAAATATCCTATAATCCTAGCCTCTTAACCAGCTCTATGTCTCCCTTCTCTAGAGGCAAAACAATTTCAATCTTAGCTGCAATTGTCTCCTAGACCATACCAATAATTCTGCCTCAAACCTGCTGAAGCGCTAGATTCTCCTCCTTAAAAATTCTTTGATTTCTCTCCAACCACACCTACCACAAAAGAAAGATTGAACTAGCATACCATGCCTCATGCAAGAAATGAGCCACAGAGGGTGGTCTACCCAATCTTGACCATAAATTGACCAAGGAGGAGGCATCTATGTAGTTGCATCTCCATGCATCCCACCAAGCATGCCACAAGTGAAGAGTAAAGGGGCAGTGAAAAAATAAATGTGTCGACTCCTCTTTCACCCCCATACATATGATGTAACACAAAGGCCCAATAAATCTTCTCTTTCTAATATTCTCCTAAGTCAAATAGTGATTCTAGGCCAACGTCCAGGAGAAAAAATTACATTTCGGCTAGGAGAAATTGCTCTAGACTCTTTTCCACCAAGTAACTTCCCCTCTCTCCTCACATTGTTGCGTAATTAATTCCTGATAACCAGTTGAGACTGTGTATTTCCCCTTGGGGTGAGGGGACCAAGCCAACATGTCACTTTCCCTAAGTGCACAATAGTTACACCTCGCTAGGATGTTCTTTAGCTCAGTGCACTCAGCCTCCATATCATTAATCAGCCACTCTTCCAGTGCAGTCCATCTCACTTCTATCAATTGGCCATTGAGGGATGGATGTTTGTAATCACAAACCTTATTCCACCTAGCTTTAATAAAGCTCTATGCAAGCTCACTCAAATGAGGGTATTGAGTAACTAGAGGGGGAAAGCCATCCCACAAGTCCTACCAAAATTCTACCTCATTCTTGCCTCTACAAATCTAGAATAGACCACTCTTGACCAATGTTGCTCCCCTTTTTAGAGTGGCCCAAATCACTGATCCAATTCTTGACAAGATATACCTAGGAATATCCTTCACAGGGACTCCAAAAAAATACTTATGGGATAGAATCCTAGCCCACACACGATATTATTCCTCGCACCATCTCCAATACAATTTTGCCACTAGGGACATCCCTACCAAAACAAACTGATGCAATCCCAAGCCCCTAAAATTCTTCAGGTTGCACACCACCTCCCATCTAATTAGGATCCACTTCAATGTAGCTAGGTTACCTACCCATAAAAACTATGTTGCTAAGGAATCAAGCTCCTTGACAAAACTTATTGGTTCCACCTGGAGCATGCACCTGTAGATAAGAAATGCTTGAACCACCGATTGGATTAATTATACCTGACTGGCAAAGGACAACCACCTATTGGTCCAATGATTCACCTTAGTCCTGAACTTATCCAGATTCCCCTCCCATGATTCCTTAGCCTATCTCCTAGTAGATATAGGGATCCCCAAATAAAGAACCAGTAGGATTCTAATTTGAAACTGAAGAATATCAGCCACTCTTCACTGGATGGGCTGAGGAGTGTTGAAAAATAAAATGGAAGACTTATCCTCATTAATTACCTATCCCATGGCAACTAGGTAAGCATCTAATCCTATACGAATGTTGGCAACTTCCCTCATATTAGCCATGCTCATCAAAGCCACATCATCCACAAACTGAAGATGAGAAAGAATCGAAAGGTCACCTCCCCACTTCCATCCTTGAATAACACCTTCTATAGTTTCCTTTTTAATCAATTGCCCCAAACCTTCCACCATAAGCAAAAATAGGTAAGGAGATAAGGGGTTCCCTTGCTTCAATCCATGTGTGGCCCCAAAGAGGTGGGAGTGCTCCCCATTAACCAAGATAGAGAATGAAGTCGACATCACATAGTTCATTACCCATCTGATCCAGGTCTCCTCAAACCTAAAGGCTTCCAAAATCTTCTGAAGAAAGGCCCATCTAACCCTATCATAAGCCTTAGACATGTCTAATTTTATAAACATAGCCTTCTTCTGGGATTCAAACATTGAATGGATAGCTTCATTTGCCACCACAATTCCATCTAGAATTTGATGCCCTTCCATGAAGCCACTCTGCTCCTCAGAAATCAACACACTCAGCCAATTCTTTAGTCTTTCCACAATCAACTTAGATATGATTTTGTAGATCACATTGCATAGAGAAATGTGTTGAAATTGACTTAGGTGATCCACCCCTTCCCCCTTGGGGATAAGAGCTAGAAAAGTCAAATTAAGGGATCTAAGCATTTGTCTGCTATTCTGAGATTCTTGAATAACAGCCATCAAATCCATTTTTATAATTTCCCAAAATTCCTAAAAAAATTCAATCAAAAAACCATTAGGGCCTGGTGCCTTACCTTTTTTCATCATGAAAACTATCCTCTAGAGCTCTTCAAGGTTGACTAGATGCATCAATTGCTCCTTCATATCTCGAGAAACTAAAGCAGGAATGCAGGACAGTATCCATTCTTCCACTTCCACTTCCCTCCACCCTTCCTCTTTGAAAAGAGAAGTGAAATAATGAGCTGCTTCATTACATATCTCCCTCATAAATGAGATAGTTTCTCCATTGTCTAAAATCAAAGGTGGTATCATATTACCATGCTGCCTAGCTCTAACTAAGTCGAAGAAGAATGCCGTATTCTTATCCCCCTCCTACAACCACTCCACCCTGGCTTTATGCTTCCAAAAGATCTCTTCTCTCAACTCCCATTCCTCCACCACCTGAACAACCCTTGCTTCTTCTCTCAATAAGAACTCTGATAACCCCTCCTCCCTAATCATTCTGGTAATGTTATTTATCTCCCTTTGCACCTCTTTCTTTTCCTAAAAAATGTTTCCAAAGCTCAACTCATTCCACATTTTGAGCTAATATTTTATGAACTATGGGAGCTTGGCAAAGATGTACATTGTTGTACCAGTAGCAGACCTCCCTATTCACCACCACTCAGCCACTTTATCAAACAAATCTGGGTTCCTTAGCCACATGATTTGAAATTTGAATGGTGGCTTCCTTTATAAAAGATTAGATGAAATGTGTAGCTTAATTGGCCAGTGATCCGAGCCTCTCCAGTTAAGGATCTCAAACCTCAAGGACCATAGTCCACCCAACCAATAATAAGAGGTCAAGAACCTATCAATGCGCTCAGCAATATAGCTATTGCCCAATCTCTTATTGTTCCATGTGAACCTTCCATTACATGGTTTAATGTCCACCAAGTTGAGTTTTGAAATCTCATCTCGAAGCAAAAATGAAGAAGGTTCTAATTTTGTTGTACCTCCCCTTTTTTCTGTAAGATCCATGATAGCATTAAAATCCCCTACCATAATCCATGGCAGATAAGGGAAACCCCTATGAACCAACTAGATATTATTCCAAACACACAGCTTACCTTGAAAATCGGTGGGGGCATAAATGTTCATAAGAAAAACATACTCCCCTGACTCAGCGCATAGGGAAACCAAAGAAAGTGAAGACTTGAAGGCAATCCAAGACACCAGTTGTACCTTACAAGGATTACATAGACAAGCCACTCCCCCTAAGGATCCCTATGCCCCAATGCATTGACATAAACTTTGCCTCCAAATTTTAGGTGTAATTCCCATCATATACTCCACTGAAACTTTAGTTTCCTATAAAAAGAGAATATTTAGACTATGATTCTTCACCAAATCCCTAACAACTTTTTGTCTAGGGCCACTATTTAGGCCCCTCACATTCCAAGAAAGAATAATCATTTTGGTGGGGATAAGAAGTGGGAATCAAGGGTCTTAACCAACCCTGACTCAACTAAATTTTCTCCAATCATCTTTATCCTTTCCAAATCCTTCTTCCACCCTAGTTTAGCACCTTTTTTAGAAGCCCCCTTCTTATCATCCCTCTACAAAATCCCCTGGTGAGGATGGACCTTACCCTTCTTCTTTGCCTCTACTGCCCCTGACTATATTGGTGAAACTCCATTCTCATCATCCTGAACCATATCAACAATTAATTCAATGAGTTTTTGCTCCCCAACCTGCCCATCCAAAATCATAGGCAATGTTGCTTCCATAAGCAACATTATTGGATTCATGGGAGATTTCCCATCCATCCCTAATCCCCCCACCATCTGTTCTACACTAATGCACCCTAGGAAAATCTCTTGCTAGCCTAATGCATCAAGGACCTCGAACCTGTTAATTAAATCCTCCTCCTGACACTCCATCAAGGACCTCTTGTGTCCTCTATTTCTACCTTGACCCTTAACCTGCATAAAACCTTCTTAATCCTTACCTGCATCCACTCCAACCTTCTTCCCTTTATCCACCCCAATGGCACTGCTCAGTGGAGGTGGATGTGAAGGCTGTTGATCACCCCCTTTTGCCTTCAGACATCTACGCACCAAGTGTCCATACTCATGGCATAGGTGGCATCTAAATGGGAGTGTCTCATAGTCTATCTATTGTACCCATGAGTATTCCCTTGTGGACATCTCAACCACATCCGATAAAGGCCTACTTAAGTCAATTTCCACACAAATTCTTGCAAAAGTCATGATTTTCTTACCTAGAGTTTGTGTGGAAGAACCCACAAGTTTTCCTAGCATAGAAGAAATCATCTGTAGAACGTCCTCCCAACAACATTCAATAGGCATTCTGGGTAGCCTCACCCACACTAGGACTCTATTTGGTAATTCCTCAGTTGGGTTAAAACTAGCATGCCATGGTTTCACAAAAATTCTAGCCTAGTTACAGAAATAGGGACCTCCTTCAAACACCCTATTTTTGTCAGCCAAGCAAACAAATGTGATCATAAAGAAGTTATTAGCCAACAGTGTAACCTCCATCTCCCCCTCTGGCTCCCATACACATTGTGCCCATCTCTCTAAAAAAGGTAGGGAGACTCATAACCCCATAAATTTGTAATAAAGTGAGTGCTTGGAGTAATACTCCACATCCTCAGCAATCATATCAAACAAAATTATTAGCTTTGGTCTCTCCTTACATTGCTCCAAGCATCCATTCACCTTTGTGATTCTTGAACCCCCCACTGAGTTAGTGTCATACAGACCAGGTGCTTGACTAAAGTCTATAATTTCCTTCATCTTAGACTCCACCCCCTACCTACTATTACCAGCTACCTCCCTAAAACTCCTGTCCATCCTTGCCTAGAATGACTCCTTCAACCCCTACACCACTTTCCTCCCTTACCACTCCTTTGTTTAAAAAAACTACCTCCTTCTACCTCCCCATACCTAGCCTTCTTCACCCCCAGTGCAACGTAAAAAAAACTAAAAAAATAGGCCAGGGATCGCCTGCCCTAGCCTAGTAGCAAGTAACAGAGCTCACCCACGAATTTCATCCTCCAACCCCCTAATTAATTATTATTATTATTATTATTATTATTATTATTATTATTATTATTATTATTATTATTATTACATATTTACATGGATTTGTAACTAAAAATTTAAGGTATATATCATGTTTAAGCATATTATGGACTATAGGTAATCTGGGTAATCATAACCTTAGGGTTGAACTATAAGATAGGAATGTATGCATAATAAGATCATGAACATGATATTTTTGACATTAGAAAGGTCCTGAACTAAAGTGCAGAAGTATGAGTGATATTTTCCAAGTGTATAAGACTATTTTATCATGTAAAATCTAGATTTATCATCTACACTTCATCTCTCTCTCCTTTTGTCTTGTAAATTATATTTAAAAATGAAAATTGTTATTTTAAATTTGTCTATATTACAAATCCAAATATGAAATCTATTGATTTTGATTCCAATAAATATATAAAAAAGGTTATATATGTGAGCACATATATATAGTTATTAATGAATAATCCTACTAATTTAACTTTTGTATATTTATGTAAACTTAAGCATATATAGTTTAGATTAAGATAAAATTGCATTTATCTATTTTGGGAACCAACTTCGGTCTCCATGAGATCAAACATTAGAAAGTCCATGGGCTAACTAGCCTAAACAAAAAAGAACACAACCTAAATAATGAGAAAAATAGAAAATAGAAAAGATGGAACAAAAAAAGCGTAACAATTGAAAACACCAAATTTTAGGTTAAGAAGACCTTCCAAGACTTACCGAGAACCTTTAATGGATTTTCCCTAGGTCTTGGACTTGGTCCTTCTTTAGGGATTGATTTCACACCTTCAGTAGTCAAGGGGGAAGTAGTTCTTATATGGGTTCAAAGATGATACACCAATGTGTCCAAGCCTTTTCTAGAAAGAGATGAAGCATGTGTCTTATTAGTGTCATCCTTCCTTCTATTTATGGGGATACTAGATTTTAAGGATCTATCCAACTTACACATAGCACCAACTTTTGGGAATAGGACCCCATAGATATCTTTAATCTCTATTTGATTCTTTCTTATCTCCCTAATTTTGTTATTTAAGCTTGATTTGATGGAATAGAGTCTGGTGTTGGGAGATTTGGATTCTTACTTGGATTTATTTAGGCTAGGTTCCTCATGAGATCCCTTAATAATAATATTTATAGGAATGGAGGCCCTAGGGGAGGCTGGTGCTAAGAGGATAACCAAGGGATCCACCTTCTTTAGGGATCATTTCAATTCAAATTTCAATTCCTCTGAAGCTTCAAGTTCCAAGATGATTTTTTTTCTTGGGCCTACCAACCTTAGCATTTTTATCCCCCTCCTTGAAAACAACCACACATACACCTTTATATCTTTTAATTTATTTTATTTCCACCACCTAAGAAACCAGAGAAAATTTAGTACTCCTCACCAGGGGTGAAAAATTGAATAAAAGGAAAATGAGATATTGGTGTGTAATCGAAACTTTATTATTTCCTTTGAAATCCCTCATAGAATATTCAAAAGAGTAAATAACTTAGAAAGTAAGACTAACCATGTAAATTCCCTTAAAGTGATTCAATAACATGAAATGGTGAGACTTTACCAAGCTAAATTTGGATTCCAAGGTGATATATAACATCACTTGCCTGTACAATTCTAACCAAACCTCCAAGAGATCCATCCTTAAAAAAATCTTGGTGACCTCTTTTTTTTTTCTATAGAGTTGAATAATTTTGACACCCATTCATTCTTGATAGTTTTATCCTTATAAAATTTAAGGTATTTCACTATCATCTTATTTAATTTGGTGATAGGTTTTTTAGTTACCTCAATCCTCATACCCCTTATAAAAACAATAATTTCCTTGTAAGCCTCAACAAAATATTTGGCAAGGTTGGGATCATGCCTAATAATTATAAGCATAAACTAGGTGAGATTCCCTTTTTATATAATTTCCTAAACTGTAGGATTGCTATTATTGATAACCAAACAAGACATGGGCTCAAGTTTAATAGTTCTAATTTGGGTACCTCATCCTCAAGAGAATCATGTTTAGACTTTGTCTCCTTTTCCTTGTCTACCATTAATTTTTGTTGTGATTCATGAAATGAAATGAGCTGATTCTAAGAATTATCAAAAGTTTAGGAGTAAAGTAAATCCAATATAATATTAATGACACTAAAAAAGGTGAAAGTAATAAGTGTTCATAAAAAGTTTGAATGATGAAACAAAATTCCTTGGAAATGATGACTCAGGGGGGAAGTAAATGAGACAAGTGAGGTGGCAATGCACCATAAAAATAAAAGCATCATCATGAAATGACATAGGGGAGAGAGGTTTGAAGGGATTTTCCATAAGGGAATCAAGTGATGATGGGGACTAATCATTAGAAGTATAAAAGTAAGAAAATATAGGTTGGAAACTAAGAAAATATGTCATACACCCGACCCAAGGAAAAGGCAAAAAAGAGGATTAGGAAAATGGTCATAATAATAAATAACCCACTGCTAATAAATTTAAATTTAAAGGAAGAATAGGAAAGTGAAGGTGGAGGATGGTTACAATTTGGATCATAATGGTCATCCTAAAATCTACATATAAAGATAAAACAAGAGATAGAGATCTCAGGTACCCAAACTAAGAGCACCAATAACTCAATAGTCTTATGAGAGTCCATTAACAACTAATTATGATTCCCCATTAGAGGGTACTTTGTGTACCCTTTTTAATTCCCTCTTCACTCTCTAATTTTAGTTTCCTTTAGGATGAAATTATTTCCCTTATCCTCTTTATATTTCTTTACTTTACTTATCATTTTCCAAGATTCACCTTTTTGTGATTAAATCAATATCTAGAGTCTTGAGAGTAGTGACCCCATTCATATTTTTGGTTAGATACTATTTTAGGAGTTTAAAACTTATTAAGGATCCTTTGGTAAGCTATCATATCTTCAAGAAATTATTTCAAAGAAATAAATGGGTCCACCTCCACCTTAAGAGATTGATTGGATTCTCAATCATTCTATTTTCCAAGGTGAGAAGTTTCACCAAAAAATGAGGCTGAGGTGACCCAATGGATGCCTCATTCTAGATCAAAAGGATCTAAAGAGTGGACATGATCTCTTGAATTTGGTTAATATCTAGAATGGTAGGAGTTTACTAATTTGAAAACCAAGGGAAATTTTACTGTAGTCCCTTATGGGTCATTAAGAAATTCTTTAAAGAGTTCTAAAGCAGTCTTAGCTAATGGTTTTTCATAAGGCTTTATAACTTATTTAGTACCAAAGGCCTTACAATCTCTATCATGAAGCTCCCATAGATACATAAGATCCTTTTCACCATTGATGAAATTCATAAACAAAGGGAATGGGGTACTCATGATGTGAAGACAAGAACACACATTACATAGGCTTGAGAACCCATCAATTTTAAATTTTTATCTCCATATACTACTCTTGTTCCTAATAAGGATTAACTTATATAGGGGTTTAGAAGGAGAAACTAGAATATTAAACCTAGCCTCCAATAGTATCATCCCACCTTGAGTGATTGTGTCAATCATAAATAGAGTCCCAAGAGTCTGGGCCAAACCAAAGATAACATCCCTATGTCAAAAGTCTAAAGGAAGTTCTAGGAGAGAAATCCACACCATAAAATCTTGGAAGCAATCCAAATATTATGAAATGATTGGCATCCATCTTTAGAGAGATAGGAAAAAAATTCCCATAAATCTTATCCCATCCCTGAGCATTGTAACCAAGTCATTCTTATAAGAAAATGAAAAAATAAAGTGATCCTTGGCCAGGGGCTCAATTTCCATAGGTTTTCCAAGCCTCCAATTCCTATTTTCCCAACTCCTAAACTAGTCAACTCCTAGATGAAGTCTATAGAATTTAGATAAAATTTTGAGATCCCATTGTTCCATTGCATTTTCCACCACAAAATATAGATTTGATAAGCAAACTCCATCCTATAAGGCTGAAGGTAACAATATCATATTTTAAAATAGCTAGTTTTTCTTCAAATGTTAAAATGAAAAATATACATAAGCATATATAGTTATATGCCAAATGAAAGGAAAATAAATAAATAAAAATGAAATAGCAATTGAAGTTAAAAATATATATTTTATAAAAATTTTAATTAATAAAAGAAATATTAGAAATGTGCTTTTCTAAAATTAATAAAAAGAAAGTTATATATATAGTGAAGGAGGGGGAGACTAGTTCCTATGACAACCAACCTATCCCTTTCCATTATATGAAAGGGAAAATGGTCAAGCTAGTTGAGCCCAACCCACCCCCATTGATATGTATGTTTGTTATCCTTGATGACCCACAACTTCATTTGGGGGTCACAGCTTGACTGACGTAAAACCATGGGTTGTATAATAGGTATTTCACCCGTTGAGAAAATTATTTTAAAAAAACAATAAAAATTTGTGTGTTTATTAAAAACAAAGTAATGAAAATAAATTCTATATAAAATATACATATATATACTAAATTTGTGAATACACACACACACACACACACACACACACACACACACACACACACACACACACACACACACACACACACACACACACACACACACACACACACACACACACACACACACACATTTATATGTATAATAGTATATGATTTTTTTCATGAGTGTTTATGTGTGTGTGTAAAATTGGAAAGGATTTTAGTTTTTTAATAACAAATAAATAGGGTTTATTAAAATCCTTTGTGATTTTTCCTCTTGAGCTTCACTTTCAAACCCTCCACCAAAGATGCAATAAAATTAAAAAAAATAGAATGAACGCAAACAAGAGAGTTGAGTTTTATCTTTCCTATAAGGAAAATTATGGAAACTATTCAGAACACTAAATCTAATAGTGGAGACCCACCTAATCTATAGTTAGATATTTGACTCATCACCACTTGTGTTGAATGGGTAACTTTTAAATGATTATTATTTCCTTCATAAATTAATTAAACACTTTCCCCTCCTCTCTTATCCTTTTTAAATAAATTAATCCACCTTTTAACTAAAATTCTCAAAACATGCCATTATACCAAGCTATAATTTAATTAACCATATTATTATTAGCCCCTAGTTCCACAAAAAAAATTCCACATTTTAAAATATTAAATCAATTATTTTTGATAAAGTTAATTATAAAATGTGAATCAAGCAATTTACTCTAATGCCTTACCAACTAGACTAAACCCATTTGGAATTAGTGAAACATAAATATCAAAAATTTAAAACCTTCAAATTTAAGTTTTAAATGCTTTTGAAATGGATAGGATTTACCCATCTATTGGTTGAAAAAATATATTATCTTTTAATACAAACAAAATTAATTATTTTTCAAAACCCTTTTTTTACAAGTGTTTTTCTAGTACCATTATAACCTTTGAAAGTTGATTAGGAATTGGTGTAAAATAAATAACTAAAGTGGATATTTAATTAATCTAAGATTTAGAAATATTTTTATTAAGAATTATGAAGACAATAACTATATGATTTTTTAATTTCATCATCAATTATCCCTTTTAATCAATTCCAGAGGTTATTTACAAGAGCAAATATTCACTATTAGTTTTTATTTCTAAAATTGATTTGGAATCGACAAAAATAAATTCTAAACATGGAACTTTTTAAATCCAAAAGTTTTAACAAAATTTTAATAGCATAAAATTATTAGAAAAACAACCAAACATATTTAACACAATTTTTATATTTTTATTGAGGCAATTTTTTATCTATTTTTATGAATAATTTCATAAATCATTTTTCATCCCATTAAATTAATTTCAAAATGATAAGTAAATTTTTTATTTTCTTATTAATAAAAATATTATAATGCATAAAATGTGTTAACCTTATTTTATAAAACATGTTCTAATGATTGGAAATATGTATTTTTTAGTTTGTCCCTAATTTTTCAACATCGACCTTGGTGTGTTTTGTATTGTTTAGGAGTATCATTTGTTTTGTTATTTCTTAATGTATTATTACCAAAAATAATTTTTTTTTTGGGATATTTTACCCCCTTCTAGTTTTTTTACAGTCTTAGTTTAAGTTTTGATCATTATACATATTTTATAAGGCTTAGTTGCTCTTTAATTAGGTCTAGGGTAGGTGTTATGTTAACAATAGATCTAGAATGAACTCTTAGAATACAACTTACTACACCATGTTAATATTTTGGTAGTATAAGCAAATTAACCTTATTTATTTGGATGCCTCTTATAACTAAACTTAGGCTAATTAGTGGCCACTGTGTTACCTACAAGGGTAATTACACTTATCATAGTTATAACATCAAATGATGAAAGGTTAGATGCCTTCACATTATATTTGACACTTAATCTAGATAATGGGTGAACTACAGTTGACCATAATTCTTCATATGAAGGTGATCATCTAAGATATATAGGAAACTCAAGGAGTGAGTGTGAGCATAGGTAACTAACCCCTAATATGATTACCTCATTTAGGCATTAATAACTAACTTATAAAGTGCTATTTTAACATGAGCATTAACCACTAACCCTTAGGTCACTTATCTTTAGCACAATTTTTAAGTTGTACTTTTTTGTGCATTTTTTCCTTATAGTTTCTATTTCATAGTATGTTTTGATGTATAATTTTTGTGAATATATTTAGATGTTGGGTAATGACCCTCATTTTATCTCTAGTAATTAATCTTGTATCCTTCCATCTTGACCTTCGTCATCAATAGAAAACACTCTCAAGAGATAAATCTTCTCTGAGCAATGTAAGGCAAAGAATGATGAGACTTCTAGTCTTGTGGGGTCAAATTAATGTGGGTTACTTTGTAATTAATTTGTATCCCCATTTATTTTCTTAAACAATAGTTATTTTGGGTAAGCACACACACCTTGAGTTGTTAAGGTGTGTTATAATAATCAATTTTTAAGTGTGTGGTTTTGATTGGAGTTTGACATCTAGAACCTATATCAGTTAGGTTTACTTACATTATTTTGTTCTTTATTGGCTTTTAATGTCAACCCTTTTTGGTGAGTAAGTCTCATAGAGGAGACCAATCACAAGTTCAATAACTACATCTAACCCTAATTTTAAGGAGTAGATATGTAGGTTACCCAAGTTGTGGGAGGTCATAACCATCTTAAAGTTGTCTCATTTTTATACCTATGTAATCTTGAGGTATCTTATTTCACTTATTTTTTATTTTATTCTTCTTTTTAATTTTGATAAATTTTCTCTTAAATTTAGCTTTGGTAGTTGTTTGGGGATGATCTTATTATTTTAAACTTTTCTTGATCATGTGATCCCTTGGTAGAAGAGATTACATTGGTTTATAGTATAAAATTATTTCATAACATGCCTTGGTATTGTAGCCCTATCATAAGTAACTATTATTTTAGTTTGAATTTATGTTTTTGACATTATATGACCTATAGGTCACATTGTTATATTAAAGGAATCACATAAATATAATTGAGATAAACCTTCTATTTAGGAAATTATATTTTCCCCTCTTACTTAATGACGATATTAAGTTAATGATTTCAAAATCCACTATTGAACATAATTCTCACCCAAGTATGTTTGTATTATATTTTTTGAGAATCCTTGTTGTAGAAAGTAAAATTAAATTAAATAAATCATTGAATAATTTTGTGTCACACTTGTGTTGTAACATTGAAATAATTATAATAAGAATAAAATAATTAAACATATTTGAAATTAATAAATTAAAAATACCATAATTGGGTTTGGGGGATAAATTATTTGGGAATAATAGCATGTGAATGAAATAAGATATGCAATCTAATAAACATGTGATAAAAAACATATGTGAATAGTTTAAGCAAGTAAAAATGGCATGTGTATGTCTTATTATATATATATATATATATATATATATATATATATATATATATATATATATATATATATATATCTTTTTTGAAAAAATAGGGGTAAAAACTTTATTAAAACTTAGAACAGCTGAATACAGAGTAGCCTAGGGCCAACGCCCCAGGAACCACTAGAAACTTCAGAAAACAACAAGATCAAGAAAATCACTCTCTAATACCTCTCTCATATTCTAAAATAATCATCTCCAAGTTTTAACATAATGCGTAGGGTAACTACTCCCAACCATCAATCTTTCAACCATCTAAATCTTTTGATGCCCATTTTGCCAGGCAATCAGCCACCCTATTCCATTCCCTTAGAATATGGGCAAAAGACACTGAATCCATACAAGAACTAACCTAAAGAATCTACTAAACTAACAATGATAGTTGCTGGTTAACAGTGGAGATCTTCCTCTCAAGAAGCAAATTGACCAAGACTTGAGAGTTGGCCTCACAAATCACCTTCCTCCATCCTAGATCATAAGCTCACCTCAAAGCATATAAGATCACTAAGCCTTCCATCCTATTAACAGTCTACACTCCTTTTTTATCTATAAAAATCAAAACCACTGAACCAAAATAATCCCTACCAATCCCACCAATCCCAACTGATCCTAGATTACCCTTGGAAGAACCGTCTGTATTAATTTTCAAAAAACTAGCAGGAGGTGGTAGCCATTTCCCCATCCTTTAAACTCTTTGTTTCACTTGTCTAACTCTCTTGATGTAATTTGAGGCTAGAGATATCCCCTGTATGCCTAGCCTATCCACTATCTTAGCATCGCTCTTCTCCATCAGCAAGATAATCTCACTCTTAGCTTCAATAGTTTCTTGGATCATTCCCAAGATTCTAGTCCATACCTATTGAATCCCCAAATTTTCCCCTCAAATTTTTTTGTTATTCCTTTCTAGCCAAACTTTCCATAAGAGAAAGATAGGACTAGCATACCAAACATCCTGTAAGAATGAAGCTGAGGAGGGGGGCCTCCCCAATCTCACCCAAAGACTAGTCAATGAAGATGCATGAATACACTGGCATTTCCACACTTCCCACCAAACATGCCATAATTTCACTATGAAGGGGTAGCAGAAGAATAAGTGTTGAGAATCTTCCTCCCCACTACTATAGAGAACACACCTCGAAGGGCTAGCAAAGCCTCTCTTTTGAATATTTTCCCACGTCAAGCATTTATTCCAGGCCAAAGTCTAAATAAAGCAATTACACTTTGGCCAAGAGAAACTATTCCAAACTTTTTTCCACCAAGGAACTTCCCTCCCCCCATCAAGCTACTGAGAGATAAACTCCTGATAATTAGAAGACACAGTGTATGAACCCTTCAGATTGGGAGCCCATGCTAAAACATCACTATCCAAAAGGGTGCTACAGCTATGACTAGTAAGAATGTAATAGAGTTTAGCACACTCTACCTCCAAACCAAAAATAGGCCACTCCCTTGGGGTTTTTCATCTTACTTCCACCACCCACCCATGAAGGGAAAGAGCCTTAAAGTCCCCCACCCTCATCCAGCTAGCTTCACAAAATCTCTGGGCTAATATACCTAAGTGAGGATATTGGTTTACTAAGGGTAGAAAGCCATCCCAAGAGTGTTTCCAGAACCATGCCTCCATCCCATTCTTACAAATCTAGAATAATCCATGCTTAATGAGCGCAGCCCCTTTCTTGAGCATAAACCAAATCGCTGAACCTTTCCCTATCAAGTTATACCAAGGGGTATCTCTTTGGGGGATCCCAAATAGGTACTTATGGGATAAGATTTTGGCCCACACCCAGTCTTGTTCAATGCACCACTACCAATATAGTTTTGTTGCCAAAGCAGTACCAAAGAGTAATGACTACCTTAATCCAAGACCACCCAACCTTTTTCGGCTACAAACTACCTCCCACTTAATAAGGCTCCACTTAGTTGCTGATAAATTACCAGCCCATAGAAACTATCTTGCTAAAGAATCGAGGTCTCTAACCTAGCTCGCCGGTGTCACCTGTATCATACACCTATATAGAGGAAGCACCTGCACAACTGATTGAAGTAGCTGTAGCTGACCAGTAAAGGATAGCCAATAATGGGTCCAATGATTCACTTTAGCATGAAACTTGTCCAGAAGGCCTTGCCACATCTCCCTAGACTGCCTACCAATTGAGATAGGAATCCTAAGGTATAGCAAAGGAAGACTTCCAATTTGGAACCTAAAAATATTAGCAACTCTCCATTGAATTGGAGGTGGAGTGTTGAAGAAAAAATAGAAGACTTCCCCTCATTAATTAATTGCCCTGAAACCTCAAGATAGACATCCAAGCCTTTGTGCATATTAGAAGCCTCCCTAATAGTCACCATTCCCATCAAAGCCACATCATCCATAAACTATAGGTGAGATTGTATAGGAAGACCTCATCCCCATTGCTAGCCCTAAATAAAGCCCCCTTCCACATTCCTTTTAATCAACCATACCAACCCTTCCACCAGAAGAAGAAATAGGTAAGGAGACAGAGGCTCACCTTGCTACAAGCCCCAAGAGGCCCCAAAAAGATTAGAATGCTCTCTATTAATCAAAACTAAGAAAGAAGTCAAATTCACACAACTCATAACCCAACAAATCTATTCCTCCTCAAAGCCAAAAGCACCCAAAACCTTCTAAAGGAAGGACCAACAGACTCTATCATAAGCTTTGCTCATGTCCATCTTGATGAACATAGCCTTTTCTTTAGACTTGGCCATGGAATGGATAGTCTTTGTAGCCACAACCACTCCATCTAAGATTTGACATCCTTCCACAAAGCCACTTTGCTCTTTAGAAATAATTAATGTAAGCCACCTTTTTGACCTTACAACAATCAACTTATATATAATTTTATAAATTACATTACAAAGAGAAATGGGGTGAAATTGACTTAACCGATCAGCTCCCTCCCCTTTCGGAATGAGATCTAGGAAGGTAGAGTTCAGGGCCCTGAGCATCTACTTATTCATCTGTGATTCGTGAACAACTACCAATAAATCTACTTTAATAATGTCCCAAAATTCTTGGAAAAATTCAATCAAGAATCCATCTAGTCTAGGTGCCTTTCCTTTTTGCATTTGGAAAATAGTCTTCTCTAACTCCTCCATAGATATGGGTCTCATAAGATGCTCATTCATTTCCAAAGAAACTAAAGAAGGAATATAGGAGAGAACCTGAGCCTCTACAGTAGAATCCCCTTGTGCTTCCTCCCTAAATAAAGAAGCAAAATACTACTCTACCTCATTACAAATACCCTGGGTAGAATGGATAACCTCCCCCCTGTCCGTCACCAAAGATGATATAGAGGTACCATGTTGTCTAGCTTTTACTGAATTAAAGAAGAATGTGGTATTCTTATCCCCCTCTTGAAGCCACACATTCTATGCTTTCTATTTTCAAAAGATTTCCTCTCTCAACTCCCATTCCTCCTCTATTGTTAGAGCTCTAACTTCCTCCCATAATTGATATTCATATGCCCCCTCTTCCCTAATCATCTTGGTAACATCATTCAATTGCATTTGTGCCTCATTTTTCACCTAGTATATGTTCTCGAAGCATTGTCGATTCTAGCATTTGAGTTGATACTTAACAAATTGGAAAAGCTTGGCAAAAATATACATAGCTGAACCAAAAGTAGGTCTACCTATCTTCCACCATTTGGTAACACATCCATACAAGTCTGGGTCCCTGAGCCACATGAGCTGGAACTTAAAAGGTGGCTTCTAAGGCACCTTGGCTGAGAAAATAATGAGCTTTATGGGCCAATGATCCAAACGTCTCCAATCTAGTATCTAAGAGCTGGATGACCACAACCCACCCACCCAAAAACATGACACCATGAATCAGTCAAGATGTTTAGAAATGCACATATCACCCACCCTTATATTTTTCCATGTGAAGTGGCCATTGATAGGCTTGATATCCACAAGATTTAGTGCTGAGATATTATCTCAAAGCAAGATTGAGGAAGGCTCCATTCTTGTATTACCTCCTTATTTCTCAGTTAAATCTAGAATGGCATTAAAGTCTCTAGCAATAATCCATGGAAAATAAGGAAATAATCTATGAACCACATGAATATTATTCCATACCAAGAGTTTACCTTGGAAATCAGTTGGTGCATAGACATTAGAAAAAATAATAGATTCCCCAGATTCAATGCACAAAGAAACCATGGATAAGGAGGACTTGAAGGAAATCTAAGATAGAGGTTGGATCTTACATGGGTTCCATAGACATGCCACACCCCCCAAAGATCTCTAAGCTCCAATGCACTGACATTGACCTTGCCTCCATACCTTAGGTGTGATACTCATCATACATTCCAAAAAAACCTTAGTCTCCTGAGGAAAGAGAACATCAAGAGAATTACTTCTAACTAATTCCTAAACATCTTTTTGTGAAGGTACAATGTTCAAGCCCATTGCACTCCAAGAAATAATGATCATTTGAGAGGAGTAAAAAAGTGGGAATCTAGGGTCTTAATAGATCCTGACTCCACTAAGGTCTCCCTTATCATCTTAATCTTCTCCAGATCCTTCTTTTGTCCTATTTTAACATTTTTCTTTGAAGCCCCCTTTTTCCCATCCTTTTGAAAAATGCCTAGATGAGGAGAAGATTTACCTCACTTATTCATATATGAAACCATAGTCCATGCATGAAGAACCACTTCCTTGACTCCCTGACCCATATCAACATTTGGCTCTAAAGTCATTTGTGCCCCTAGCTATCCATCTATGACCATAGGCATGGTAGATTCCTCTTGAGAAGTAGAGGGAGGAATGGCAGAGCTAATCTCCAATCTAGCATCCACCACAAGTTGATCAGCACTGTTCAATCCTAGATTAACTACTTACTAACCCAATTCATCCAAGACCTCAAACCTATTAAAAGTATTTTCCTCTTGTCACTCTATTATAGTTCTTTTCAATCCTCTACTATGATTTTGGGCTTTAACCTGAACAAAGCCCTACACATCCTTACCCTCACTAGCAACAAACTTCTTCCCTTTGTTAGTACTAGAAGTGTTACTAGGAAGAGGCATAGGTTGTTATTCCACTAGCTTGGCTCTCAGGCATCTTCTCACCAAGTGGCCATATTCATGACAAAGGTAGCATCATAAAGGAAGGGTCTCATAATCTAGTTGTTGCACCCAGGAATATGGGCCTGCACACATCTCCACTGCATATGGCAATGGTTTACTTAGTTCAATTTCCATGCAAATTTGAGCAAAAGTCATAACTTTCTTACCCAAGGTTTGTGTTGAAGATCTTACTGGCCTTCTGAGCATCAATGCAAGCATATGAAGAACATCCTCACGACCACATTCTATTGGAAATTTGGGTAACCAAACCCACACTGGCACTCAATTTGGGAGCTCCTCAGAAGGATTAAAACCTGTATGCCATGGTTTGATGAATAGCCCCACTTGATTATAAAAATAGGGCCCCCCTTTAAAGACCCTATTGCGGTCAGCTAAGAAAAGAAACATAACCATGAAATAGTTGTTTTCAAGCATCATGACCTCCATTTCTCCCTTTAGTTCCCACACTCTCTGAGCCCAATTCTCCAAAAATTGAAGGGAGACTCTTAAACCCAAGAACTTGCAAAATAGTAAATGCTTAGAGTAGTATTCTACATCTTTAACAATCATTTAAAAAAGAATTACCAGTTTGGGTCTTTCTTTACACCACTCAAGGCAATCTTTAATCTTCATGATCCAAGATCCTCCAGGCAAGCTCGAGTCTGTGGCACCTGTAGTTTGAGAAAAGAAGTCATTTTCAAACACCCTCACTTCCTATCCTGATAAATTTAGGCCCACCAATTTTGGCCCTAGAAGGTGCACTCTTAGCCATGACCACGCCTACCTTTAGACACTCCCTAGCACTGAGATCAATCCAGGCACCTCCACCGACCCGTTCACAAGACAGTGACTAGAAGGCACTCTCGATGCACAATGATAGTCATAAATAAAGGTTAACCAATAAATGCGATAGCCAAGTCCATAGCACCCCACCCCACACTATCAAACAAACCCCCCTCCTATGCAAATCTAAACACAATGAAAACAAGCTAGGGCACGACTGCCCTAGCTTGGTGATGGACTACAGACCTCCATTTGCAAGCATCTATCTTTCAACATTTATCCACTTTTTTTTATATATTGTAATTTAGTTTATATTTTTGAAATATTTTTTAGAATGAGATGTTAACTAATTAACCAATCTGGGGGATGGTCATGTGTATCAAACATGAGAAGGGTCACATTATATGAGTGATTAGTTTCATGTGTGACTTTATATAAATCTAAATCTAAAAAATTATGGTGTGTTATATTGTAACAATCATCATCATCACTCATGGGATCTCATGTATGATGAGTAACTCTAAGGTAAATAGTATCATGTGAACTTTAGTGTATGTAAGGATAAATATGCACTTATTTTTGTTGTGGAATAAATTGGACTATAAAAAAATATCTTAGGATATGGAGTAAATACTATATGTCAAGGGTCCTAAATGACTCTTTGATGTAGTGGAAATTAAAGTACTAGTCATTTAGGAAATTTAACTACTCTCTTTTGAACTATCTACATAGAATGAACCTAAGTAGGATGTATAACAAAATACATATAATGATCCTAAAAATATGTAGGAACTAACTATATAGAATGATATTTAATAGGTGTAATAACCAAATATTGTGTTGTGGGGATGGATGACTAAATTCCTATGGTTGAAAAGGGTAAGCATATGAAATAACTAAAACTATCACCACTATGTTGAAATGTATATAATTGACACATATATTAAATAAATATGGTACTACATAGAACTTGTGTATATAAGGGTTTACAAACAATAAGGTTAAATAGCCTTTTTGCTCAGTAATACTAGGAATGGAATAGAAACTAATATAGGGCCTATTTTAATAGGTAGCACAATATGTTCCATGGGGTTCTATTTTTATCCATTTATTCCTTTGACTATCTTAGTGGTTTCCATAAAATCCTTATGTGCATATCCAATATTATTTTGAAGTGTCATTATACAAGAATTTTGACTTGAACCATTGTCTACCATAACACTATGAATAGGTTGTGAATCAATGTAAACTCATATAAATAATGAATTTGAATCAATTTCATCATCTAATATCTCAATTTCATCAAATTTAATTATCGATATTTATACTAATATGCCTATAAATATATAAATAATATTATCTAATGGGTGATCCCATGTCAAAGGAGGAGGATGTGTGTTGTGTGTCATATGCACCTCAATAGTATCTTTAGTTTCTATTTTTTCTTGATTTTAAATAGGGTTTAAAAATATTTGTAATTTTACATTGTCATTAGATTATAGTCTTGATTCATCCATAGGTGTGATAAGCTCAATAATGTTGTCATTAATTATACCTTATATCTTGTATCAGCTTATAAAATTTATTTGTATAATGTCCAACACATCAATGATAGTTTTTATATACATTTATGTCATATCCTCTAGGTGTAGACTATTAATTTTTATATGCATTTATGTCATTTATGCATTTATGTCATAATTTATATATGCATTTATTTGTATTATGGAATGGATAAGCATATTATATTATTTGGCTATGATACTATACCAATTATTGTCTTTACCTCATTCATAATATCATTCTATTTAAACTTATATCTTGGTTTGCTTTGAAACTTTGTAGTTGATGTATTTGTAGCATTAGGTGATATTTGAGTTTGTTTAAAGCAATAAATTTAACTTCTTGATCCCAAAATATATGGCATAACTCATCATATTATTTGAATTTATTAAATAAAATTGATGCATGGAGAGAAAAAAGAAAAAAACTTGTTCATTATCAGCCATAAGATTTGTCAGTTTGGAAAGCATAGTCATATACTAAAGTACATAGTCACTAATTGGTTTACTAGACCCTTATTTTAGTTTTTCAATATAAGTGTAAGATATTTTATGACTAATTTTTTTTGAAAAGTGTGTTAAAAATTGATATAATAAAGCATTTAATACCTTAAATTATTGTAATGGGACATCATATAACCATTAAAAGTCATATTCCTTAAGACTACATGGAAATGACTCGGTCAAAAATTTATCATTAGAGGCATATTATAAACATGTTGTATGAAAGGATCTTAGGTTTATTTTGGATCACTTTTATCATCATAAAATAGAATATTAAAAGCTATGTGTAGATGAAATTTAAGATCTGTGGATTAAACTACATAATTTAATCACTTAAATATTCAACTACTAAGTGATAGAGCCATTAGAATTCAATGCAAATAAATGAATAAACCATTCAAAATAGCATTGGAATCCTAAATCTAAGTTATATAAACCATGATCAAATGGATGAAGTGAAACAAGAATAGATTAAGATTGAATTTATATACCTTGGATTTATATTTGTGACATTGTGATCTCATGATAAAGAGATTCTTGATTAAGGATGCATGAATTATTTTTTCATAGAGACTATGATTTTCTAAGATTACTAAATGGACATGGATTTTCTATGGATTCATAAGATGGCTCTAATGGAGGAGAGGAATTATTTAAATATAAAGATAAATTAAATATTAATGGTGGATATTCAAACTTGGATGAAGGAGATCAAGGGTTGAGGATTATCCAAAGAATTTAAAATTCCTTAGAAGCCTTTAGATTTGGAGGCTTCTAGAGAGCAGGGATAAGAATAGAGAGGATTATAAATTTAGAGGTTATATAATCCTTCTTAGTTAATAATTACAATTAGAGGGAGGTTAGATGAGGATTAGGTTAGTGATTAGGGACTAGGGGTGTAGGATAGCCTAGGCATAAGCTAGTAGGTGGGCCATTGGGAATTTAAAATTCCTAAATAATAGGTAAGTAAGTTTAGAATAGGATAATGGGAGATTTTTAATAATTAATGATTGGTGGGTATGGGTAAGGTTAGTAGATAAGAAGGAATATTGATAGGGGTATTAGATAAATAGATTAGGAAGGGGGATTAATTAGCATAAATGAGATGAGAGGAATTAGTGTCAACTAATAGGAGTATTAGTGATAATAATGTAAGAAAGATAATTTAGATGCATACATTTTTAACCTCTTTGAAAGGACATTACCAGTTGAGTGATGTGGAAGGATTAATGGTCTTTTAAATAAAAACCATGTCATAGATGAATGTTTATAGATATAATGCTCCCTCAAGGGGATATGTGGGGAAGAATGAGATGGATGGCCACTCAAAAGAAGAAATGAGGGGTGGGATAGATTTATGAGGTGATGGGATGCCAAATGTGAGATAGAATATGAAGAAGATGAGTTAGACTTGATTAATGAGCTATATATTGATATGCACCTAAAAAATACATATACACAGGGAGTAGAGATAATGGGTGTCATGGTTGTTGACACATCCCAATGGGGGAATCAACTGTAACATAATGATGATAATATTAAAAGTTTTCAAGATTTAGGTTTATCCCAAGGACACATGCAAGGGAGAGTTATAGCCTAGGACAAGACAAATTGGATAAAATTAATGATGGGTGTAGCTCAAAGTTAAATCATTCAATATAGATTATGATAGAGAATAATTAATATGATCAAATGACCAAGGGTTTTGGGGATGAGAATGGATGAGAGAGATAGTGGTTGAGCTATCCTTGGGAATTGGAAAGTGACCAAGTATTTCCTACATAATCTAAAAAGACTTCAGGTTGATGTATTTCTAATTCAAGGATAAATGATAACTGATGGATTAGAAGATGATGATGATGATGATGATGAAGATGATTAGTGATTAGAAGATGATTGTAGTGATTATATGTTAATCAGATGGGTCGAGAGGATTATATTAGTGATGGGGATAAGGATGATCACATTATTAGATAAAGGATGAGGGTATAAATGATCAACCCATCATAAGTATCATAAGGCTCATCATAATCTAAGCAATCTAATAAATATATAGCATGTGACAAAATGACCCATGATATAAGGATGACCAAGAGGAAATTATGCCAAAATTCATGGGAAAATAATAAAAAATCATCCTCAAGGGCATTTGTCATGTCCTCATAACATCCTCATTCATCACCCAATAGATAAAAAGAGACATAATACAAATAAAGCATAAGACAAAAATATATATGCATGATGCATACACGTATCACACACAAGTATCTACATGCCTTGTCTTGTATAATGAGGGGATGAGTGATTAGATGATGGGTTAAACTAGGATGATCATGAGGTGATTGTGGACTTTAAGACTGGCTTGTACTCATATAGGGTGATCATGATGAGGAATAGGATAAGATACTTCCCCTATTTTTAGATAAAAGGATGTATGATGGGATAAGGTCTTTGAATACTGACATGATCTTGAAATTGAATCAAAAAGTGGACAAAGAAGGGGATTTAGAAAAGTGATGACCAAGGATTACCAATAGACAAGGCCCTATATTAATTTGATCTATCAAGAAGACTAGGAGATGATGGGATCAAATACCTTTCATACTAGAAAAGAGTGATTGGATGGGTTCTAGATATGAAGAGGCAATGATAAAGATAGTGATGGGATCAAGTACCTTCCACACTAACAAAGACATGATGTGATGGGTGCTAGGTATGAATAGGCAATGATAGCGAAATGATGGGTGCCAGACTAAATTCTTTGACAAGGTGATGCATGTTAATAATACTTAGCCAAAGAATGATGAAGATATGATAGGACAGGTGACCACTCCTATTTGGTTTAAAGATCAAATGTGTTATCCAAAGATGGGAATATATGAAATGGATGGAGATGGATGTGATTAGGGGATTCAGGATAACATAAGACATCATGGATAATTTTTGGATTTTTAGAGTTTATGATTTTTAGGTTTTTTTGGAAATATTTCAATTTTTAAGGTTTTTTGGAAATGTATGTATACTATACAAATGGGGTTACTATCAAAGGGAATACCAAACCTAGAAACCAAGATGATGGATGGGATGAAAAAAGGATTAGGGGGATGAGAACCAAAGAAGAAAGGACTATGGATTACCAATGACCACATCATGAAAGTCCTAGATTATTATAGCCCCAAGTTTTCATTGGAGGATATGCCAAGCTGGTATGATAACATGTCCTAAGACACCTTCCACTTCCTTATAAATGTCAATATGGGAAGGAATGAGAGATAGGGTGGATGACATGATGGTAGATGATGGGTTATACCAAGGGAGAATATAGACATGGATGGGTGATATGGACATGGTTGACAAGGGATATGATGAGTATGATGAAAAAGATCAATTTTTCCCCCATGTATTAAGGTATAATGTGGACAATAGATTATTTTACCATGATGCTAGAAATTGGTTTTCATCATGGTACTTTCCCAAGTCACTAGAAGATTGGTTTTCACCATTGGATGAATGATTTTTATGTCACTTTTTACTCTCTCTATTTTTCTAGCATCTCAATGTATTTTTAGAAGGGTGAGATGTAGGAATTCTAATGTTGGATGCGATCTTTATCCAACACCTATTATAGGGATATGTGATACTAGGATCATGTTATTATCACTAATAGATGTATTGATATCATTGTAACCTTTATTAATGCTTGATGGATACCCCTCCATATATCTAGTCTAGATGTCTTCATTGCCCCTAGGAGACATAATGTTGCTTTGGGAGATGATGTGAGGTATGAATTAAATTAGAGATTGATTTTAATGTATGATAGGATTAGGAAGGATGGTATGATGGGTGATGGAGGATTATGATTGAAATGAATGATATAATAGTGATAATATAGGGTGATAGGTGATGGAAGATTAGGACTGGTAGTTGTATACATCATTGGATATGTGGGACATGCTTCATTTGATTGGTGCTAGTTAACAAAAGGCTTCAAGATATCTAATATAATTCGAATATATGGTTCATATTTGATTTGATTATTTGAAGGATTATCATCCATTTAGATTTTGCTTTTAGCATTATTTTGATTTTGAGACTAAATTTGACTTTGACTACCTCTTGGTGCCTTATTTTAGGCTTCACTAGGGGGGATTGATTCTTGATTTTGACTATGACCTAGTGCTTCTCATTGGGCTTCACTAGGGAAAAATGATTTTTGATTAGGAAAATGATTTAGATTTTCTTGATTTTGACTTATGGGATCAAATATGATGTGATTATTATTATTAAATTCTAGAATATGGTCTTAAACCTTTGTATTTATGGTACACATTATATTTCTTAGGGAAGGGTCCAATGATGCATGGTCATGTTTGTCCCTATAGAGGGAGGTGATCAAATGATTATCAATGGGAAGAAAGGAGTATATGATGGATGGATGTGGAGGAGATGATATGATGAGGTTAATGAGTAGTGATGGGGTAAAATGATCTTTATAGGGTTTTTAGGATACCTAATTTCAACATCAAATAAAATATTGTGAAGATCAGCAAAAGGATCACTAATCCTAGTCATAATATGCACATCTAAAGGAATATCAAATTCAATCTAACAATATTCAATATACAAAGATTTTAATAATTTTTTGATGACTTCATCATACTAATTAGGATCCAAAGGTATGCCTAGTAATGGATTAGAGGTACCTAAATTAGAGGCATTCTCAAGAAGATAGGAATTATCAACATCAATGAGGGATAATATTTCTAATGAGGAATTTGATTTGGATCTTGACATTGAACATGATCATGATGATGATAATAATTGTGTTGGCTTTGATGCTAACTTTGATATATGAATTAAAATGTTATTAATACAAGATTTATTGTCCATAAATGATGTCTCATTAAGGGTTTTTTGATATGGTGGGTGAGAGGGAGATGATGGATGAATGATGGGTTTCATAATGATAGGCCCATAGAAGGAATCATGAGAGATGGATTGACTAAGATCATGGGGAATAGACTTAGCTTTGATAGAGGATTTATCAAAAATGGGAGTGGTGTCTTGACCTTGGCTTGGAAAGGGAATACCTTGATCATGGTTGAGGATGAAATCTTGGCATTCCTTTTCTTATTCACCTATGGGTATAGATGCATCTAGTTCATCCTCAATTACTATATCACCACATTCAATGAGGTTTTGGACATAGTCTTCAAAAGGTTGACATTGATTAATAATATGCCCCCAAAATTGGTGATATACATAATATTAATTATATTTATTCCAAGATGGCTTAGGCTTAGCGGGATCAAGATCTTTGATAGGTGGATATACCATCATTTTAGTTGTGACTAGTTGTTTAAAAAGATATTCCAAGGACATGGGAATGAGAGTATAAGGCCTTACTTATTTTTATGATGTCAAAGTATGGGACTTGAGATAATATGGTTGTTGATGTGGTTATGTGGATAGATTCCCCTTATGAGTATGGGAAGGGGAAGTTGATGGTTTATGACTAGGTGATGGAGGACTAGTATGGGACTCACATGAAGGGGGTTGGACAAGAGATGCAATGAGTTGAAAGGGATCAACATTTTTAGGGAGTGGAACATCTATAATAGGAAATTTAAAGAGGATATCATCCTTAAAGGAAACTATATATTGGTCTATGAAAGTATGGTCTAAATCCATGGGGGGTGAATGATAAGAGATGGATGATGAAATTAAGATAAGTATTAGGGATGTTTTATTAAACAAAATAGGTTAGAATGACCAAGTTGGTATGATGGATGAGGATGAGATATACTAATGGATTAAGGACTAAAATCAGATTTTAGACTGATAGTATAATAGGTTATAATGACCTATCAACAATGCCTAGTGTTTAAGAGCAAAAGGATTGAGGGTTTGATGGGTGCCAAGATTAAAACTATCAAGAAGATCATATAATAAGTGCTAGTTATGAATAGGCAAGGATGATAAAGACTAGATTAATGATAATGGGTTCCTATATTGAAACCAACAAAGTGATAAGATGTTATCAATATATTCATTAGGGTATGAGACCCAATCAAATGATGAATGATAGTGGATTATGATGATGTGGATGATAGGACTAGCTTAAGACCTTAGACTAATTTTCTCAAGACTATATATGAATACCATGATGAAGATGATTAGGATGATGGGCTAAGGATAATTATGATTATAGATGTTGATAAAATGATAAGGGATGAGATGGGGATGGTTTAGACCTGTATGTGATCTAAAAATCCAACTAGGATAAGATAATATGAGGTTAAATTAGATGGATGATGATGACAAGTTCAAGACAAGTGATGGGGTATGGACTTAGGATAAGAGGTGGATATGATATTATGTGATTAGGATATGTAGGTGATGGGAGTATGACCAATGATGGGTGGGATAGGATAGGATATAATTAAAAGGATGTACAAGATAATAAAAGGTATGTAAAAGAGGGTAAGACAAGGATATATAAGATGATTATTAGGAAAGGATGTATAATATGATGCGGTGATGACCAAGGATATGGGATAATAGTGGTACTAGGAAGGGATGTGGGATGTACAATGGGAGGATGAGAAAGATGAATGATATGAGATGTGGGTGATGGGGGTGTGACTAATAATGAGTGGGTCTAGTGATAAGAGGGTATAAAAATATGTATAAGAGAAAAAAGGTATGTAAATAAGGTAAGAGAAAGATATACAAGATGATGATTGGAATATGTAGGTGATAATGGATTATCAATTATGAGTGGAGATGGTTAGACTAGGAAGGGATAAAGACAAGGTCGAGACAAGTGATGGGGTAGGGACTTAGTATAAGATGTGGATGATAAAAGATTTAAGATATGTAAGTGATGAGTAGGGTCTAGTGATAGGACATGACTAGGAATATGTTTAAAGTATGTACAAGAGGGTAATGAGGTAAGGATGTATAAGATAAAATATAGGTGATGGGGATGTGGTCAATGATGGGATGAAGATGAGATAGGAAAAGAAGATGATAACAAGGATATACAAGGAGATATAAGTTGATAGATATGATGAAGCAAGCTAGGTAGTGCAAAGACCTAGATAGGTATATATGTTTGGTGTAAAAGGCTGACTTAGTTCACAAACAACATGAGACTAGCACAACACACATCCAATAAAGTAATCCACAAACATATGATTAGTAAATTGATGGGTGTATAACTTGATTATCATACCATCTAATGGCTTCATAAGTGAGGTTATAGGCTAGTGACCCATTACAGTATTGATCGAACCCTCTCAACCTCACTTGCACATTTTGGATACATTAGAGTTGATGCTAACACCTATAGCAGTACACCTATTATAAATCAAAGGTCCTATACTACATTTTAATTTCCTCTCTAGGTACATCCCCTATATATGAAAAGGTATAGTGGGACCCAAGTTTATATAAGGTGGTATCTAATGTTAAGTTTAGAGAGTTAACTCTTCCCCTTCATGAATGATCTATATAGGGTCAATTGCTTATCTTAATGATAACTATCCTTGATAATTATAATCCACTAGAATACTGAGTTTGGATTAGTGCATGGAGGTTAAATCCATGGTCACTATCCCCCTAAGACTATGGCAAGTGCATAAGTGTCAATTCCACATCGTGTTGTTTCTAGAAAGGAAAATGGGAGGGTTTATAAGTGGTTTTTGATCCCCTAGGAATTGTCATAAGAATGCAAGAGGGAGAACATACACCAACCATAACCCCCAAGATATAAATAGGTAGACTAAAAGGATTAATTAACCAATTTAATATTAAATGTGATGTATTTATAATATCAAAAACAAGGACATGCAAAACAAATAGATAAAATGATGAAAATGATATATACAAAAGGGATTCAAAAATGATTTTTAATATGCTAAGGGGGAGTCTTTTATAGGCATATTGAAAGATAAAGTTTATTAGTTTGATTTTTCCCCCTCCCAAAGAGGTAACCTATAAGATAAACATTAATATTTTTGATAAATCAATCTTAAGGGGTAACCTATAAGACAAAATGTTAGACCCAAAATATGACCTATAAGAGGATGATGTGTTAGCAAGATAAAATAACCCCTAAAAGAAAAAAGATGTTAGTGAAATATAACTTAATAAAACACCCTTAAATATCATGATTTGGCTCTATAATTCTTTTGGGTAAGTGGAACACAATGTGAGGATCTAGGGGTGGCATCCCCCAACGGGGTTAATGGGTGGAAACCCTTACGAGGTCTGGGGGTAGTGCCCTAGGAATGCTCCTTGTTGTGGTATAGGGCAAGGTCAAGGGGTAGATCCCCCAACACCAAATATAATTTGGGCCTTATAGGAAACTTGAAATGACTCATAATTTACCAAAAATGACTCTAAAAAATGTACCCAAATTGACCAAATTAAAGGCAAAAATTAGTGTAAAATCATGATTTAAACAGTGAAAAATCACAACCAGAGAGTGTAAAACCACAACTCTAAGGCAAAATCATAGATTATGAGTTATGATTTGCTATAGTTAGCTTAATCATGATAGTCAACTATAAAACCATGGCTACTTAGACAAAATCATGACTATAAATGACAAAATCACTACTACCTATAAATTGATATCCATAGTTTTGTGATAAACTACAAAACCTCTAGATTTAGACTATTTTATCCAAAAATATGCCTATACAGGGTATGACTAATTGTTTAGGTGTCCAAAATTTTTACTTATAGATAACTATGATAGATTATAAACTAATTTAGGATATATCAAAATTTAATAAAATGGATATTAAAATGTTTGAAATGGATAAAAATATGAGCAATCTGAAGATCAGCAAGGGTATTTAAGTTAGATTATTATCTTAAATTTGCCTTATGAAATACTAAAAAAATATGCAAACAAAATGAAAGTTCACAAAGTCATATTTTTTAAAAAATGATAAAATCATTAATCTTAAAACAAATTCACTACTACACAGGCCAAAGTGATGATTTTGTAAATTTCAAGATCTACAATTTTGTGGAAATATGTAAAAGGCTAATAACTATGATTGGTTTTGCTCTTTAGTTGATTCTCTTGCCTTGCCCTTTCCTACTTGACCTGCCAATCACACAAAAAACTATACAAAGATAAAATCTAGTCATAATAAGAGGGGTTAGAAAAAAAAAATATACTTAAAGTTTAAAAACCACTTATAGAAGGTATTGTAGGCCAAATTATGTGATGATTTGTTTTGTAGAAATATAAGATATCATGGTAAAATCCTATAGGATAAAGGGAAATTAACTATTAGGGATTTTATTAAAATCTACAAAAACACAAGTCAACATGAAAAAATCACTACTTACAGGTCAAAAATGTGATTCATGAAGTAATTTTTTAATATATCTATGAACATATTGCTATTAGTTAGACAAAATCATGAATCTTTATTCCAAGTTACAACTCGAGAGTTGTGATATTGTTGGAAGGCCAAAACTTGTCATGGTTAGGGAAAATTTTTAATGTTAGGTTTAGTGGTTGACAAAAAATAATGATTTAGAAGGACAATATCATGACTACACTGAGAAAGTCAAATACCAGTGCAATTTTATAGATTTCACCTATGCACACCAAATTTCCAAAAATCTGGGATTTTTCTCCTACTAGTTGACCCTACAAGCTACCAAAAGGATTTCTAACAAATAAAATAGTTAAATTGGGAGCAAGATCCCACCTTGGTCACCAAAATGTAGATAAAATTTGATCTCTATGGATTAAACTATAAAATTTAATCACTCAAATATCCAACTACTAGGTAAAGTGATAGAGCCATTGCAATTCAATGTAAATAGATGAATAAACCATTCAAAATACCATTAGAATCCTAAATCTAGGTCCTCTACACCATGATAAAATATATGAAATAAAACAAGAAGAGATTGAGATTGGATTGATATACCTTGGACTTATATTTTTGACATTATGATGGAATGATAAAGAGATTATTGATTAAGGATGCAAGGATTATTTTGGCAAGGAAACTCTATGATTTTCCAAGATTACTAAATAGACATGGATTTGCTATGGATTTCCAATATGGCTCCAATGGAGGAGAGGAGTAATTTAAATATAAAGAGAAGGGAAAGATCAATGGTGAATATTCAAATTTGGATGAATGAGATCAAGGGTTGAAGATTATCCAAGGAATTTAGAATTCCTTGGAAGCCTCTATATTTGGAGGCTTTTAGAGAAGATGGGTAAGAATAGAGAGGGTTATATATTTAGAGGGTTATATAATCCTTATTATGGAATAATTATGATTAGAGGGAGGTTAGATATGGATTATGTAGGTGATTAGGGACTAGGGGTGTAGGATATCCTAAGCATAGGCTAGTAGGTGGGTCACTGGGAATTTAAAATTCCCAAATAATAGGTAAGTAGGATTAGAATAAGATAATGGGAGATTTAGAAGATTTAATGATTGGTGGGTATGGGTAGGGTTAGTAGATCAAAAGGAATATGGATGGGGGTATTAGATAAAATGACTAGGAAGGGGGGATTAATTTGAAAAATAAATTATACTAAATGAGATGAGCAGAATTAGTGTTAACTAACAAGATTATTAGTGACAATAATGTAAGTGTGAATTTATATGTGTACACTATGAAACCTATAGTTAAGGTATAATTTTAAATATCTAGAGTTAAATTATTATGAATAAAATCATGTGAATTAATTGAATGAATAGATCTATAAGAACTTTTCTCTAATTAAAAGACTTTAGCCAACATAATTGTAACACTCTACTAAAGAGATCATGTAGTAGGTGAATTTGATAATGTAACATGTGTAGTCATTGTAGGATTTACATAGGTTGGTTGTGTATGAATAAACATAGTAATATGAGGTAAATCTTATGTTGCTCCCATATCTAAGGTGGGAATCACATGTATATACAAAGATGTAGATGTAGGAATAGTATCAATAATAGTAGTGTGACCACCTATGGTGGAATTAGTACCTTGAAAAGGTTGATTAATAAAAATAAAGGGATCTTATTATTGTTACTCACATGTGATAACCTTAGATTTGTGTGCAAATTTAGATGTTAGGATTAATTTTAAAACTTTATCCACCTCTTGAGTACTTTGATGAATTTGACTTCAAATATTAAAAAATGTTATAAATTTCTTAGATCTAGTCCATTAAGTTAATTAGGATATATATTTTATCTTGGTATTCATGAATATTTTGATTAACATATTATAAAATAGGCATTCTAACATAATATTTTATTTTTAAATATTGATAGTAGAGGGATAAAGGAATATGATTATGTTCAATATGTCTACTAGTTAGTATAGGAATTCATAGTAGAGGGACATGGGAACTTTCCTTCTTGGATGGCATATAATGAAATCATGCAAGTGTGTAGAAGGATAGGGCCAAAGGTGAAAAATATTTATTGCCTTATATATCAAAAAATTAAAAAATAGATTGAAAACCCTAAGACAAAAATATGAAACTCTAAAAATAATGATGAAGCCTTAAGGGAAGACCTATGGTTTATCTATGTTCAACAAATAAATAGGTTCACCAATATGAAATACCTTATTTCATTACAATGTGATCTAATCATATAAAAATTTTACTTGATTCAAATTACATGATGTGTAATAATCATGAAATAACCTAAATGTCAAAGGTAAGAACTGATTGGCACTTACACTTGTTAATTATGGAAAGTAATAATAGGGTTAAGGTACTTAGTATTTTATATTTTGTGTAGATATAAGATTGAATGCAGATGACAAGAAAGGTAAGAAACTAGACTATGAGTCACTCAAATCAAGAAATAGATATCTAAGAGCACTTAGATAATATCATCAGTGTTTGGTCAATACTAACACTTGTGATTAAATTTTATGTTTTTTTCTCTATAGATTATGTTTCTCTATTTTGATACAAGATGTCACACCTACTTATCTTTTGTCTATGTGAAATATCTTAGGTTGATTTTATGCACAATACTTTTAAAATATTAACTTTGTATTAGCTTTGACGCGATTTAAACATGGATAATACTTATTCCTTGTGACTAATGGATGAATTAGAAATAATATGGCATTCCCTTTGAATGTGAAAGTGTTTGAATATGCTTGATAAGTGGTTGCTAGATGGGTAATAGGATTAGAGCTATGGTATAATTATAAGGTAATATTTAGGTACTTTATCATGCCAGTAAAATTTAAAACATAAGGGTGACCCATAAGATGGATTTAGTTTTTAAAACTAACCATTTCTTGGAGTGGGATGAATTCATAAAACTTTAATGAGCAAAAAAAATGGATTCATCTGGTAAAATGTAAAGTTTTAAGAATAGAAATGCGACATGGTTAAGTACATTAAAATCTTTAAAAAAAAAGAATACCATTCATATAAATATTAGAATTCACATGAGTATGATCTTGTTTTTATTTTATTACCCAAGGTGTATGATGCAAGAGCATCTAAGTTCAAGTGCAATATTTCATCAACCAAAAAATATGATAGTTTATAAAATTTATCTAAGTGTTATTTTGTGCAAGTATCTTATTCCACATATGTATTTTTTGGATTTTTTCACAAGTCATTTGCATTGCATATATATTTTTTACATTAATTTGTGCCACCTTTGTGTGTGAAGGTATCTATTTGTGTTTTTTTATGATGTATAAAAGTGTGCATATGTTTGGAATTTTCTATGTACCTATTCTCACACATAGTTGTAACTGCTATTTATTTAAATAATATTATGAATATTTGTCCAAGAATTATTATTATTATTTTACACAAACACAATATGTGTGTGTGTGAGTGTGTGTGTGTGTGTGTGTGTGTGTGTGTGTGTGTGTGTGTGTGTGTGTGTGTGTGTGTGTGTGTGTGTGATTTGTATATAAGTTTTATAAATGTATATAAGTTTTATAAATATGTCTTCATTTGGTTCCCTATAGAGTTTGATGATTTTCCACTAGAGCAACATAGTTGATGATATTTCTAGGAGTAATTTTTTCTTCATTATGTAAATTATGATAATTTATAGTCATTTTGGGAACATGAGGTAATGTATGGTAATTTTATTGATGTAACATGAGGATAATTTCATATGGGTTTCCAAAGTAATTATTAGTTGTGAAGTCTTGCAACTTATTTATGTGAATTTGGTTTGGTCACATATCCTTCTGATGTGTTATGAAAATATCCATGAATGATTTTTTGGTATTTAAATATATAAGTCATGGTAATATGATAAGTTTATATTTGGTAATGCCTATGATGTAATTTTTTTGACCCATTATGCTATAATTTTTTCATGAATTAGAATTGTGAGATACATTTAATATTCATGACACACTAAGGTGTGTTAAATTATTTTATTTGGGTGTAAATAACATAATTTAAGTAGGGAATGACCTTTTTTTTTAACGCTCCCAGTGCGTGCATGCCCCCTGCTCCTTGCACGCACATGGAGAATTTGAACGCTGTGGGCACACAGGCGCGAGCGCAAAATACCATCTCGGTCTAGTCTGCTATTGATCTGGCGGTTGATGAGGCAGAATCTTTACCAGTGAATGGGGATAGTATCCTGGTCGTGGAAGGGGGTTCTTATCTAATCATGGATTTAGAAAATGGTTTCCCTATTTTTGGGTCTGTCCCTGGGTCTAAGGGAAGAACTTATGCAGACGTGGCTGTGTTTGAAGCTGAAATCCATGATGTGAAATGCCAGGCTTCTACTGGGAGACTAAGTGAGTCACCTGTAAGTGCTTTAAAACCTATCAGGGTTAATCTTGATCCTGATACTATTAAAGAAATCTTTGATCAGGCAGAGTACTTTTCAAAGTCTGTGGCTATTTGTATATTTAATGGCTTTTGGCCATCTCTTGCCGATTTACATGGCTGGATATCCCAGACATGGCTACCACTAATTGATGGAAACATTGAAATCTATCCTTGTGGTAAAGGTTTTTTTTAGCTTTGTTTCACATTGCTGAGGACAGGAAGACTATTCTCTCCAACAGAAATTTCTTCTGGCAGGGTAAATACCCTCTCTTTGCCAAACGGTGGCACCTGGATTTCAATCTTGTAACAGAAACTTTCAACAAGATCCCTGTCTGGGTTCGGCTCCCTAATCTACCATTGCATCTATGGCATGAATCGGTGTTTAAAACCATCAGAAATGCTATAGGGGAATTTTTATTCATGGATGCAGAAACCAAGAGGTATTTTAGATCGACCTATGCTCACCTTATGGTTGGGGTGGATGTCTCTAAGGGCCTTCTTGAGGCAATTTGTCTAGATTCCCCTAGGGGATCTTGGATGCAAATGTTAGACTTTGAAGGGCTACCTTTTCGATGTAGAAAGTGTCACCTGACGGGGCATGTTGCTGCTCGGTGCACTGCAAGGAAATCCAGACCCAGAAGATCACCTTCTTGGTGGGCTAAAGCTGATCATGATCACTATATTATAGAACAACCTAAGGAAGCTTCGACTGATTCTAAGAATGAGAATGAAAAGAGTATCTTATCTGCTTCAACGGATCAGGAGTCTCAGATGGAGACTGTTCCTGTTGAAGGTTCGGTGGAGATTGGATTATGTAATCTTCTTGAACCAATTTCTAAGGAGGTGGTGGTTCTTCCACTTGTTTTGATGGATTCTCCTAGGAGCCAGTTGTTGGCTGGTTCTCCTATGGTTTTGGCTAAGGTTTTGTCACCTCCTGGGCTTCATGATTCTTGGTCGTCTGAGGAATGGGTTGCTGAGGCAGCTAAGGTAGAGGATGGCTGGACTACTATTAAGAGGAAAAAATCTAAGCCTCTGGTCCCTCCTCTAGATATGAAACTTCGGTCTTGTAAAAAAAATAATAACTATTAGTTATTGTTTCTCTAGCTCTTGTCAGCTATTTTCAGATTACTGGTTAATCTGGTTTTGCTTTTGTAGGTTCCAGGTTATTTCATTTCATGGGTGTGCTTAAGGTTTATATCTTATCTGATGTAAAGGGTTTTAGGGCCCCTTCAAAACCTATTTTTACCTTAATCTAAAACATAATTTAAGTAGGTGGGCATTATATGGAATTATAAATGCATTAGATCAACAAATCAATCCTAGCTCAGAGAAGATAGATCTTACTTACACTTTTGATTAGGGATACATTAGATAATCGAGAACATAACCAATGTAAAAATTCATTAGACAAAATTAGAGGATATATTATCATAAATAATATCACTAGGGAGGGTTCCCAATCCTCCATTCAAGTGAAAATATGAAATAACCCTAACAAGGTCGTATGTTTTCATATTCACTATACTATAACAAGTAAAGAAAAGAAATCTAATCTAATGCTCACCAAAGCTTATGGCACAAATTGGGGGAAATAAATAAAAAAAGTAAACATGCATAGGAGAATACTAATTAACGTATGTATAGCCTAGACCCTAATGCATGTATAAGAAGATTAATATTATTCAAAATCCATTACTTATACTACTTGTATCTACTAAAAAGAAGAGCAAAATTAGAGATACTTACTTGTAAGATGAACTTGTTGAGACTCAATATCTCCCTTGGGAAAATGTGATTCATAAGAGGTTTTTATGGTTTTTAAGGATCACTAAGGCCAAAGCATTCAAGACTTCTCCATAAGATTAGATTCTTCTGCAAGTATAAATCCTAATATATGACTCCTCAAGTAGAATGGTGGAAGATCATATTGTAAAGAAGTGCAAATTAATAAGAACTCTTGATGTATCTATAATAATGGTGAAATAGATGTGCTTATATAGATAGATCTAACCTTAAACCCTTTTAAAAGTTTTAGATGACAAAGTCAACCTAGTATCATTATTGACAAAAACTCACTAGGTCATAGGCTAGGTCAGCCAAGAGCCGACCTAGACCCTAAATAAGTTTTTCCAACAAGAGTACAAGGTCAACCTAATCATCCTAGTCATGTAAAATATTAAAAGAGATTTTAGGTTATGAAAAGGGGTACTAAAGGTGGTAAATTACTGGAAGAGTATGAAAAATATGAGTAATAGCTTAGGGGAATGTTTTTAGGAGCTAGTTGGATTGGTTATAAGTGGAAATAAAGGAAAAAAATCTTGTGAAGCACCAATGGTCTACCCACCCCTTTCTTGGTGCACTCCTTAGGGAAAGTACTTAGAGAGATTGAGACTTGATGGGTTGTTACAAGATAAAAAGCATCAGCAATTGATAAAGTTTGAAAATATTATGTGTATACATATTTCCCATTTGAAGCTCATCATGTGTCACTCAAGTATAATAGGGGATGGTACTTCAAGAAAACAACATAGTAACACATAGCACTGAGGCTAAAAAAAGTTGCAGTATTTTAAAGAAAAAATAACTTAAATTTAAATGACTAAAAGGGAAGTAACTAAAAATTAAAATGTGTGCATACCTTGACTTACCTTTATCATTGGATGGTTGTCTACTATGTTTGTAGTTTTGATTATGAAGGGTGTAGAGACTACTTTTGACAAACCCAAAAATACAAAACTAAAGAGAAAAAATAAATAAATATAGGAAAGCCAAGATAACTAGTGTTATGTGGATAAGATGTATTTAGAAATTTGGCAAGCTAGGGTGACAAGTTCTATGTTAGACCAAATTACCGACTCAAAATTTAGAGTAAATAAGGTAATCAAAAATCTAAGTATACTAAAGATTGAAAAACTCAAATAAGTAAACCTTAAGTAAGAAAGGAAAACTCACCAAATTAAACCAAGGATACATGTCAAAAAGGATGGTAATTAAACATCAATGAAAAAGTAGTAATAATACTTAAGCAAATATGGGTAAGCAAAAATGGTAAAAAAAATATTTATGAGTGATAATTAATGATCCTTACTCAATCATCAATGGAAAATGTGCATAAAAGGAAAAAAAACATTAATGAGTGAGAAGTAACAAGCCAACCTCACTCAACAATGGAAAAAGTACATGAAAGTAGAAATAGACTCAGGTGTTTATAAAAAGGGTAGTATAACAATGATAAATGGTAAAATGAAACAAAGCATATCTATAAATATAAATCCATGGTTTAAATAAAATAATCCATAGTTATTCAAACATGCTGTCTTGTTTTAAGGATATATAAGATTGAAACAAAGTAGTGTTAGAATGTTTTTAAGACGTGAAGAAGTAAAGAAGAGGGAAAACATATTTAGAATCACATATGCCTATCAAGGGGGGAAATGAAATGTGTGGAGGGGAGATTAAATGGAAAACAAAGGTAGAGGAGATTTTTATCAAATTTAAGACATTCAAATTAGGTTTATCAAAATAAGAGGACTATCAATGTTAAGGACTCTTAAAAAATTCTCTTAGCCATAACAATATTAGGTCAACAAATGAAGTATGTAGATAATCCCATTAAGGCTATATTCATGAAAATTAAAATGGACCTACCTTCTCCCAACATGTTCCCCATTCCTCAAGATCCCTTACAGAGTCATCAGTCTACTATGAAGATTGGGTACTTACATGATAAAGTAGGTAGCACTTTAGAGTTTACTAAATTCTTTGATTCTAATCTACTAGGCTACCGCACACCAATGGACCTTGACTCTATTGTGATTATAGTTATGGACTTTGAGCTTTGATTAGAGATATGATATGTTATTATAATCATATATTTTGGTGTGACTTTAAATTTTAATATTGTTATTTTACCTTTTGTATATTATTAACCTTTGTTTCAAATGATTTAGATTTTGACGTTCTTGATGTTTTTTCTATTCCTCCTCCATGTGGATCTAGAAAACCAAACATGGGTGCTAAAGATGAATTATATTTGAATACTTGATACTTGGTTATTAAGAGATAGAACTTAGAGAGAATGGTGTCTAAGAGTCTCATAAATTTAGGTGAAAAAAGTGATATCTTGACTTCAACCTTGTATTATCTAATGTGGAGTGTAAGGAAAGGAAATCAAGAGGAATGAAACATGAAATAATTTGAATTACTTCAAATCCTAAAAAAATGTGACAAAGGGCGTAAAAGGGATTTAATAATTGAAAAGTATGGTTCCTTATCATAAGAATGAGGGAAATGTAGGAAAACATGATAACATATATCATTGTGTAAATTCATCTATCAAAATAAGCAAAATCTCAAGCTTGAAAACAAAGGATTAATAACTCATAGCCATTAAAAAACACATTATAAAAAATAAATGAAAAGATGGGGATTTTATGAGGAAGGCTAGGTCCTAGCCATGGTATTACATTAAAACTCATAAAAGAGAAACCCAAGAGGGTAATAAAAATTATTAGAAATTAAATGGGATAAGAAAAGGATGGTATTTATGAGGAAGGTTAGGTCCCATCCATGGTCTTACACTAAAACTCACAAATGATAAACCCAAAGGGGTGTAAAAAAGTGTTTAGAAAGTGATAAAATAAAAATGATATAAGTACATCGTGAGGAAGACCTAATCCTATTCATGTTTTTACAATGCAACTCATGAAAAAAATGGAAATCAAAAGACCTAAAAGGAAGGACTAAGGTTTGTAGAAAGAGATAATTGTTGTAGAGGGTGACACCCATGTAAGTACCCTATAAAAGTGTTAGATAGATAAAATATAAAAAGATGAAAATAAGGGAAGTAATATATATTAATGTCTATATCAAGGATGATCATGTGATAAAAAAGTTTATGTGTCTCAGTAGGTTTTTTAAAGTTGAATTAATTTGGTAGCATGTAATGTAGAATAAGAGTGGGCATCATTAGATTCCCTAAAGGGTAAGTGGATGTAGGTATGGGAATCACAAGATGCCCCAAAGTATAAAATAATATGTGGGTGGGAATCACAAGATGCCCCAAAGGTTAGAGTAATGTGTGGATGGGCATCATGAGATGCTCCAATAGCTAAAAAGAGGAAGAAAATATAGGAAAACATAAGAAGCAAAGATAATCCCATATAGTGTCTAAATGGATTTAGGTTGTCCAAGAAGATTTAGATAGGGGATTTCATGATGTTTGATAAGAGGAAAAGGATGCTAAGTAATAAGAATAAAAAGTAGAGAAAAATAACTAAGTCAAGTAAATAGAGAACTAAGTTGGCCATATAAAAGAGTAAGGGTAGAATTAAGAGTACATAGTTGACCAGGTCAACCTAGTACTACAAACTAGGAAAAATAGAATTTGATAAAGATACAGGGTTGATAAGGTTGAATTAGTACTATAAACTCATTGGTAAAAGGGATATAGAATAAACTAGGTTTATTTAGTATTATAAGTAATAAAAAAAGATAGTCTATAAGAGACTATGTCGATCAAAATGATAGTGTATTGAAAATAGAGAAAGATTTTGCAATGTACTTTTAACAAGAAATGAAACTAAGAACATAAACAATAGGGTCAATGATAATGATCCAATTAAGGAACATATCATAAAACCTTGCACCAATACTTGGTAATGTAAGTTTTTTCAATATAACATATAAGGAGCAAAGAGTAAGTAGTCAACCAAAAAAATGCTAGATAAGTGCTCATCTTGAGTGTTGTTAGTTTATTATAAAGTGTTATTTTAAGTGTGATAGGGAAGATGGCTGAAAGTAGGAAACTAGAAAAAAAATCTATGGATGGTTTTAGGATGTTTAGGCTAAAAGGGATCTATGTAGGAAATTGTACTAGCTTAGTATTGGGGCCTACCTCCTCACTTCATAATCCCATACTGATAAGGGTGTTGAGTGCTTTGCCAATATATACCATTAACCACATGTTTATACTTGGATATAAAACCAGGTCAGCTTCCCACTTGGTGATGAAATCAAAGTAAGTAGACCTTGGGTAGATAAAGGTTTAAATTCATTTTGAAATTATGTGATTTAGTATAAAAGAAAGAAAAATAGTGAAACTAAATGGTATATCTAAAAACCACCTAATTAAACTATGTGAGATATTCTAAGCATGCAAACAACTAAAAGTGAAAGTGTGAATTAATTACTAGCATATAATTGTTAATTCCTAATTTAAGCATAGTACAGAGTAGGTTTAGATGACAGTGTAAGAAAATATTATAGAAAAAAGTCAAAAATATCACTATTATACTATATAATCAAGAGTACTTAAGAACTAAGTCAACCAAGTTGACCTAGTCTTTTAGATAGAAGACGTAATACAAAACTAGGTTGATCAAATCAACCTAGTTTACTGTATGATTGAAAGTTTGAATACTACAAAATTTGAAAAACATAACTATAAGGAAGAACTTATTTGAAAGAGAGATAAATTAAGGAACCATGGTGGGTTAGAATATGCTAAGGACTGTGAAATCTATATTGAAGTGGCTTGAATGTTGCTTACAAGTTCTACCAACTTGTTGACTTGGTTAAACTAGTTTTACAATTCCCTATTTATCAAAACCTATTAAGATGACTATACTAACCTGGTTAACCTAGTTTGTTATTTGAAAGTTGATTATGATACCAAGTCAACCTATTTGACCTAGTTTGTTATTCTAAAGATGAATACAAGACTAAATTAACTTGTTCAGCATAAACTACTATCTAGAAGTGAATAAGAGTACTATGTTTACCTATTCAATCTAGTAACTTATATTTGATGAAGACCCACATAAAAGAATAGAGTCATTTTGATGCGACTATGTGTTAAACCTACACACAAAATTTAGAAACTATACCAACTTTGTAGACCTAGTATTGCAAATATAAAAAAATAATAAAATGAAATAAGTAAAAAGTGTGAAAGAAAACTTAAGGGTTAGATTCATGTTGGTTTCACTAGAATGTATGTAATCATAAATGAATCATATCCACAAATCAATCCTAATTTAGAAAAGTTATATCCTACTTACACTTCTAATTGGGATACATTAGATAATTGAGAACATAACCAATATATAAATCTACTAGACCAAATTAGGGGATCTCTTATCACAAATAATATCACTTAGGAGGGTTACAAAGCCTTCAGTCAAGGAAAATTATGCAATAACCCTAATTAGGTCCTATATTTTCATATTAACTATACTAATAATAAGTAAAGTAAATAAATCTAATCTAGTTCTCACTAAATCTTAGGTCATAAAGTGGGGGTAATAAAAAAACAAAATTAAACATGTATAGGAAAATCCTAATAAGCTATGGATAGGTAAGATCCTAATGCATAGAGAAGAAGAGTAATATTATTCAAAATCCATTACTTATGTTACTTCTATCTATTTTTGAGATGAGCAAAGATAGAGATACTTACATGGAAGATGAACCCATCAAGACTCAATCTCTCCATTGGATTAATGTTCTTCACAAGAGGTTGTTGTGGTTTGTAAAGATCACTAAGAAATACCAAAGTATCCAAGACTTCTCCACAAGACTAGATTCTTATCCAAGTAGAAACCCTAAAATAAGAATCCTCAAGTAGAATGGTGGAAAAATAGATTGTAAAGATGTGTAAATGAATAATAACTCTTGATGTATCTCTAATAATGGTGAAATGGATGTGTTTATATAGGTGGATCAAACCCTAAACCCTTCCAAAATTTTCAATGGATAAGGTCGACCCAGTCATCTTAGTATCATTATTGACAAAAATTCACTAGGTCATGGGCTAGGTCAGCCAAGATGAAACATAGACCCTAATTAAGTTTTAACAATAAGATTACAAGGTTGATCAAGTCAACCTAGTCATATCAAATATAAAATAAGATTTTAGGTTAGGAAAATGGTATTAAAGGTGGTAAATGATTGGATGAGTGTGAAAAAATGGAGTAATATCTTAGGAGAATGTTTTCAGGAGTTGGTTATATTAGTAATAAGTGTAAATAAGGGATAACAATAATGTGAATCACTAATGGTCTACCCTACCCTTTCTCGATGCACCCCTTAGGGTATCCACTCAAAGAGATTAAGACTCAATATGTTCTTGTAAGATAGAAAGCATCAATAATTTAAAAAGTTTGAAAATATTATGTGTATATAGGTATTTTAATAATATAATCATGCTCTTAAATGTATATTAGATTAGGATAATAATTTTTAATGGTTGAGGTTGGTAATAATATTACATCTTAAAGGATAATTTTGAGTGTTTGTTATAAATGTTATGTTAAACTTAAAAATATTATTACTTAGAAAGTAAAATTTTATTAATTTGAAGTTATAATGTATCTCATTATGACATTACAACTCCATTTTTATCAGTGTGCCTTTTTTATTTACTTATTAAAATATAATAAGTGCTTAAGTGTATTTCTTGCATTTAATTTGTGTATTCAGAGAGTTGTGTGGTCTAAGGTGTCTATTAATTGAGAAACATAATTGTGGCTACTTTATATTATATATTTTTCATGTGTTAAACCCATTAGGTATTGTATAAATAAACACAATAATTAAGGTTTAGAGAACCTCACCCCAATTGAAGGGTTTGGAAGGTGAGCATCCCCATCATATGGGGTTTGAGGAAAGAACCCCCAAGAATTTTATTTCTAAGTGAATGCACATTTTGGTGATCCTGTAAGTATTTTTTCCTATAGTAATAATATACATTGTATTATGGCCTATAGTTTTATGGGGAACTATTTTAGGTTGTATTATTGGCCCATGCTTTTTGTACCCATGATATTATAAGACTACTTAGGTTGTTACCTATTGATGTGCCTACATATACTCATGCATGAAGTAGGGGCAAAGAAAAACTAAGAAGTGCATTATTGTATTGTAAGATAATTAAGTTAATACAATATTAAAATAGGTTATTATGTTGGGTTTTTTCCTATAAAGTTTCCCAAGTGAAATCTTGTGTATTTTAAACTATTGTGTCTTTGTAATTTTGCCTATTCAAATTTTATCATAAATATTATGTTAGTATTTCATCTCTTGTATTATATTATGATAATTTTATCTTAATTCTTGATATGTTTTTTATATATGGGTATTATGATTAGACATATTAATTACTTATATGGTATTATTTTGGTATTTTATCAGACATGCAAAAATTAAAAGTCAACCCATAATAAGGATTTGTATTTGAAAAATAGTCATTGCTTCACACAAGATGATTCATTCAAACATGGATGAGTCTAAAATTTTGAAACCATCTAAGTCTATTAGTTCTATACATAAAGTATGAATACTAATTAGATGATCTAGAGATAGTTTGAATAGGATTATAAGTAGGTTAAACACAGACAAGGGAATTCCTATAGGTGACTTACAATAAATTGGGAAACTTGAACCCATGGGAAGCATGTAAGAGTGAGATAAGGGTAAGTATAAGCCATATGTGTTTATAAAAGTTGTGTAAGGTGAAGGTAGGTTAAAACTAACATTTACAAGTATTTAATACCATATTTTAGTATGTAAATTTATTAGTCAAACATTAAAATAAGAAGAAAGTAATAATGAATTACATAATTTATTCTTGATGTTTCTATAATTTCACTTAATAAATAATATATAATAGAGAAATTGATAGTTGATACACATATGGATTCTCATGAATTTTTTCCTTGTATGATGTTTCTAAACTCAATGATGCCTTTGGTGATATATTTTTTTTTATATTTCTAGTAGTTTCTATTGAAGTGAAACATAATGTTATTTCTTCCTCTCTATAAATAATGATTTTTTTATTGTAAATTAATGTGATGTTACTCCTTGTTTTATAAAAATTAAATGTTATAGTATTCATCTTATTTAAATTTTGGTGTGTGTCATGTTCACACTAGTTGTTAAGTCCACCTTAGGTAGTGTTGTTATCAAAGTGTGATTTGATATGTGCATATATTTTTTTAATGCACATTTAATGTTGGTATTTATCCTCACATGTGTGATAAGGTTAGGTATAATATATGGAATGATCCCACATTTAACTCCAGTATCTTAGTTGTTAGGAGGCACAAGTGATCCTCAAGATCCATCTAGAAAAATAACACCACAAAATATCTCTTATCAACAAATAATATACACTTAAAAATGAGGAAACATAAATGAAAATGATTATTGCTTCAAATAATGTAATACAAGAAAGAATAACTTCACACTTTTATCTATGAAGCTAACAATAATTCACAAATATATATGCTTAAAATAAATTTTATCCATAGCTAACAAATATCTTGGAAATCATAAAATAAGGGATAAGTCAAATCCTATAAAATTATAAAAATAAAACATATATGTGAACCAAGTTTTTTCAAAAAATAACTTCTTGGACTTATTCTTAATCACTCCCTAAATAAGCTTACCTATTTTAGGTTTGAATTCAATATGTTAGAATAGTGTCTTAAATAAATAAAAAATCTATTACATTGTGTGAACACTACTCTAATACCCTCATTTAATAAAAAATTGGGAAGAATTAAAAAATAATGGGTCATAGTTACTAGGGTTGATGAGGTACCTTGTACACATAAAAAAGAAGAAAAAATAGGAAGGAAAGAATTTAATATGAATCCCCTATAATTAAAATTTATTTTACCCCAATAAAAACTTGTAAATAAAGATAACAAGGAGAAGCCAAAGGATTGGAGAAGATGTCAACAACCTACTCAGTGGTATGTACAAACTCCATTCGAATAACACCATCATAGACAAACTACCAAATGAAGTTCATGTGAATATCTATAATATTAGTGTGTTGATGCTCTATATGATTATGTACAATATCAATAACACTCTAGATAACACATCAAATCAAAGTGGGATTAATTTTAAGAAAATTGAATTCACTAAGATTTTATTATAGCCAAAGAGCCTCATATCTAGTTTTGACAACACCTCTATACTCTACCTCATTGTATGGTAATGAAATATTTGTCTACTTATTTCATTCCCATGTAATATGACTTAAGACAAGTGAAAGGTAATTCCATAAGTAGATATTTGAGTATCAACACATCTTCCCCAATCTAAGTCTATGCATCCCTAAATCTTTGAATAACCTTCTATGTGTAATGAATCCCAAAGTTAAAATTACCTTAAATATATCATAAAATATGCTTGGTTACTTTCCAATGACTCTCATAAGTCTCATGGAAGAATTGAGATAAAATTTTAACAATAAATTCAATTTTGGGATCTATATGGGTTAGACATAAATGATTACTTACTGTGTAAACAATATAGGTTCAACAAAATTAGATTTACAATTAGTAGTCAACTCAATACTTGAATAATATGGTGCATAATCATGCTTAAAATTAGCCATGGAGAAATGATGAAGTATATATTTAGCATAATTTTATTTCCCAATATAAATTCCTTCAAGATATTGATGGACCTATAGGTTAAGAAATTGTTGTATAAACCTACATCTACCATATAAAATTTTGCATTCAACTTGCACTTAATATCCTAAATCAAGGTATATGAACTAACTATGAGGATGATGTACTTAACATATAATACTAGAATCAAAATATTATCACCTTGCTTTACAATGTAAGCATTGTGATGAAATTATAGAAGATAGAATCTTGAATAAAATTGTCCATCTTCCCATACCAAGATCAAAGAGCTTATTTGAGGCCATAAATAGAATTATTTAGTTGAAAAACAAATGAATAATCTTGTACGAATATCTAAGGCCACTCCATGTGTGTGTGTGTGTGTGTGTGTGTGTGTGTGTGTGTGTGTGTGTGTGTGTGTGTGTGTGTGTATGTATATATATGTATGTATGTATATATATATATATATATAGTGTGTGTGTGTGTGTGTGTGTGTGTGTGTGTGTGTGTGTGTACACACACACACACACACACACACACACACACACACACACATATACATATGTGTGTGTGTGTGTGTGTGTGTGTGTGTGTGTGTGTGTATCACCATGTAGGAAATCATTCATCATGTCCATCTAGTATACTAATCATCAATGTGATGTAGTAAAGGAGAGAGTAAGATGTATAGAATACATATTTATAATAGGTGAAAAGTATTATATTAATCAACCCCTCTATCTTGTGAAAAATTGGTAGCTACAATATTAACCATGTACTTATATACATTCCATCTTTTGTATATTTGGTTTTTTAGACCCATTTAAATCACATAAGTTTTCTTCCCTTATGAAGAGGCACTAACTACCATGTGTTATTATTCATAAGAAAAAAATATTATTATTTCATTTTATTATCCCACTCAATTTTACCTATCACCTCAAAAGGCAACACTAAATCATCAGAAATTGCATGGCTCAAAATTTTAATACCATGTGTCTAAGCATGAGTATAGTGAATATCATAAGGATCACCAACTAAATCATCTAATTATTTAAATGTATATTATGCCAAGTTTTTCATGCGTTGTAAAAAAGGTGGTAGAGAAATAGTTTCATCATTGGTGTCATCATCAATATCATGCAATATGCATTCCCTATCTAGTATAAGAGGTATCATCAAAGATTGGAGAAGACTCTTAATATGGTACGAATGGAGAGATCTTCTAATCAACCTAAAATCTTGTCAAAATAAGACATCATGTGTGATGGGATAAAATAGGTGATATGCATTCACATCCTTATATTTCCCAATAAATATGAGCTCTTGGATCCTCTTATCCATAGATTTGATCTTGTCATTAGGAACAAGTGCCCCAGCCTCAATTTTGAAGATAGAGAATCTAGAAACATTAGTTTTTTCTCCTAACCAAGATTTTTCAAGAGTATTTTTCACCATTGGCTTGTGGGGAATGTGATTCTAGATGTAATTTTCATAATTAGATACTTCAACCTAGAACTAAGGGGATAAGTCCTTGGACTATATCATACAATTCACCATTTCCTTAACTATTCTATTTTTTTCTCATTAAAACCATTTTACTAAGGGGTGTAAGTCATTTTGTACTAATGATAAATTCCATTCTTGGTACAATAATATTGAAAATATTTACTTAAATATTTCCCCCATTGTCTATGTGGAGATTTTTCAAGTGAATATGTAATTACATCTCTACAAGGGCCTTGAACACTTTGAAGTTCTCAAATACTTCAATTTTGTACTTAAAGAAATACACCCAAGTCCTCCAAGTAAAATCATTAATGAAAATTATTACATACTCTAAACTAAAAAATAAATGAGTGGGAAATGTCATCAAATCATACCAACTCTAGTGGAGCCTTATCTCTCATAGCTTGTCCCTTTGGAAAGTGATTTTGATGTTTTTTTCAAGCATGAATCCTAGATAAACAACACTATTGAAGACCTTAGGGAGATTCACTTATCACCAAATAGTTGGAACTTAGCTATTATAGATACTTATAATTGAGATGACCAAAATGTTCATGCCACAATTTTTCACTGTGTCAATATGAGAAACTAGAGAAGACTATTTAGATCTTTCAAATTTATAAAATACATACAAGCGTGAACTATGGTCCACCACACTTTTTTCTAATAAATCCTATGGATCACTAGATTATCTAATTAAAACACTATGTGGAGTAAACTCCATTCTTTTTCTAGTACTAGAATTAAAAATTTGATAAATTGACAACATATTTTAAGAAATTTTAGGTACAAGAAGTACATCATTAATGCACCCTTTTTTCATATCAATAGTGTCAAAGCCCATAACTTCCATTTATTATGAGTTACCCATGATAATATATGAAATTATATAATCATAAAGATAACATATCATTATAATGAGTTAGATTATTAGAGGAACCAAAATCGAATGTCAACCTATCTGACATGGGATAATATGCTCTAGCAGGGAGAGTTTTCCCTTTCCTTGTGTTATAAGAGGGTGAAGGTGAAGGTAAAATAATACTATTATATTTTAATGTCTCTTTAAATTATTCCATTTTTTGATAACATATATACTATGATGATTTGTTTTAAAATAGCATGGACAAAGATTATAAACCTTATTTTTATCGAATGACTTTTTGGTTTTATTATAATTAAAAGATTTATAGGACTCAATAGTGGTATCTAAAGACTTGTTCGAATATATTGGTTTATTAGGAGGTATTTATTTCTATTTTGGAATATATTTTACCTTAATATAGTTTTACAACAAATCATGACTTGATCTAGGTAAGGCATCTAATGACATTATTTTTGTTTGTTCATAAGATAGTCTTTCACAAAATAGCTGAAAAAATGGAATTAATAAATTGAATATAAGGCATCCATGGTAGAATATAAAGTAGAAGAAAAAATTAATAAAGGGACCTTTAATCTTGGATATAATGATAAAAATAAATTCATTTCCCTCTTTTTCTTTTCCATTAGATTTTAATTGAGCTCTAAGTGACTTAAATTTTGCTACAAATTATTCAATTGAGGGAAAAGCAAAGGGAGAACATGAAGTCAACTTGACATATAACTAAAACGTTATAAAATAATTAATTTTAGAGAATAAATTTTCAAAAATATCACATACATATTTTGGATTATTGGCATTAGAGATGTGGAACACCAAATTCTTTCACACATTCATAGCAATTTTAGACCAAGTTCCTCATCTTGTTTGCAAAAATAAGAGTATTTGTCTTTCTTGGAGGTGAACATAAAAATAATTTATTCAAATAATCTCTACATTCCTCTAAAATTTAGTAACTATTACATCTCCTATTTTTGGAATATAATTTTTTGTGTTTAGTAGTTCAAATATCTAGTTCTCTAGTGAAAATTAGGAAGAAGAGGAAGGAAAAGGAAATAATTTGGATATTTTATCAAATTTATATAATTGATATCTCCCCCTTGAAATAATTATCTTCTTTTTAAAAATTTATCTCTTTTAAAATTAGAAAAACACACACCAAAAGGCCAATAAGGGTGAAAATTTGTGCATCCCCTACAAAAAAAATCTGATACCTAATTTGGAGTACAAATTATATTTTCACAATAGTTATAGTTATGCAATTACAATGTTTCGTTATAAAGAAAATGAGAGGATGAACTATAAAAATATATAAATCCTTATAGTATATGTAAAATTTAATAAGTTTATATCATTTTAATTGAAAAATATGCATTTCAAAAAAAAGGCACATCAAAATTTATTATAGATCTCAAATTATGAGTTTGCAAAGGTGCCTTTCCAGGGCAAGTGGTAGGTCCTATAGGAAAAAATGTAATTTTATCAAAAACTAAAGCAAAAAATTATGATAGGTTAGATTTACCATGTCTACTTTAGAACCATGATTATAACCAAAAAATTGGGAGGTCTCTAGGACCTCATAATTTGTAAGTTATGGCCTCTAGTGTAACAACTAGTTTGTGAAAGCAAGTGCAATGGTTAACACTAACCACTATAAATTTTTGGGTTGGTTATATGGGTGGTTATATTTGGTGGTTAGGATTGGTTGTTTGATGACATAAAAATTTTATAAGGTGACATTAACATACATGTAAAATAATGCAAAAAGATATTATTGGCATGAAAACTAAGGTACAACTCTGTAACAAGTATTTTTTTCAAAAAACATGCCAGTCCATACATAGTTCACCGTGCATAGAAATTAATACAACATTATTCACTATATATTTGTGTAATAGATACCTAAAAAAATATCTTCAATCAAACTACACTTTTCCAAAACATAGGTGTGTTTTATATCAAAACATCAGTTTCAGGGCCCTTTGAACACAATGGTGAGGGTTAAAAAGCCTCAAAACACACATTATACGTTTCATGATGAATTTGGGAACAATCAAGGGAATTTTAAAAGAAAATATGTTACACACTCTGATACCATATTAGATTTTTCAAGAATCAAAAGTGAACTTCAATATTAATCCATAATAACAAAACTACAATGAAAGCACTTGCTAGTAAATAATATACACTTGGTATTTGGGAAACACAAATGAAGATGATTGTTTCTTCAAACAATGCAATGAAATCCAAATAATATTTTATTCTACACACTCTTCTCTATGAATCTAATTGGAATGCACAAATATATAGTCTTTAAATAAAGTTTATCCATAGTTAACAAATAGCTTGGAAATAGTAAAATAGGGGACAAATCAAATCCCATAAAAGTAGCAAAAGATAAATAAAACATATATGTGAACCAAGTTTGTTCAACACATAACAACTTGGATGTATTCTTAATCACTCCCTAATTAAACTTAATTAGTTTAGGTGTGAACACAATATGTTAGAATATTATCCTAAATAGCTAGAAAAACTAATATCCAGTGTGAACACTACTCTAACATCCACCAATAACAATCTTTCACTCAACTTTTGTTTCCATATATAATTACTCTTTTTTTCCTTATGGAAATAATGGGTCTTATATTCATCACCTAATCTGGTGGAGATGTAGTATGTTAGAGATTCATGTTCCAAAGAAACCATTATTGGTTTTACACATATGCATTGTATAATATGTTGAGTTTATTTAGTTTTTTAATTGGTGAGTTTCTTTCTCTCATATGAGTGATATTATGTGGATGGATTTGTTCATTATGGAGTTTTTCTAAGACCTCCTCATTTATACTATGACATCACAACTATGCCAATTTAATATAGTATCAAAGTTAATTCCACAATCTCCATCTCATATTATTTCAGATTTGGTTCCTTCTTCAATTATATTTGTGTTGTTTATAAATCCACATATGAAGGAGTTATATTGAAGATATTTATACCATATTTCATTTTATTTTTTGTGTATCATACATCAAAATGCATATAGTGTGCTAAATAAAATCATTTTTTACTTTCTTTTCACCTAAATATAATATTGTGAACTCATTTTCCAAGCCATGTAAATCATATTCTATGTATATCTGAAGAATTCACAGGGCTAAGAATGACTAAATAGATAGGAAATGGACTTTTAAACTCATCTAGAATGTTTTCAAGTCCATATTTTTATTTTTTTATTAAATCATGATGAAATTTTAACTTTTATATTTAGATTGCATATTGGTCCATTTAGAAGGTGTTTTTTCTTTTGCCTATACTCACACTAATTTATAAAGTGTCATAGGTGGGTTTTATATTTTATCCTTGCATGTGTGTGTGTGTGTGTGTGTGTGTGATTTATCACACACCCTTTTTTAGGTGTGCTTTGTCACACTCCTTTTTCATGTCAATTGTTAATTACTTAATGTGCATTTTTAGGCACTCTCTAGAGTATTTATGTTGTCCTTTTTTCACACCTACCACATTAACATGCTTAGAGAGATTGATTTTATTTTTTTCACTCCCTATTTATTATTATTGGAGTGTGTTTTATATCTCTAATTCTTCTTATTTTTTTTAGTATACTATCCACTTTTTTTTCTTTTATACTATGCAAGTGTAGGGTTTGGTATAAAAATTCATAATATTATTTTTGAGAAATTTTTTATACCTCCAAATATGGCTCAGAGACATTATTCTAACTTTTAATAATAATAAATATGTCTTAAAAATAATATTCTTAATTTTAATGCCAACCTCTACATTTTCATAATATATAGGAACAAACACAAGGTGGATATTATACTCAAAAAACTAAGAAGCATTGGTAGTAAAAAAACATCCCCTTACCTCCTACCCAATATTATAACAAGGAATTGAAGACAAAGTAAATCAATCTCTCAAGTTAGCAATAAGAGGGTGTTATTTACTACTAATGCTTCTTGGATGTTTGAGTATGTTATCTAAATTATGTTTGTTCCTTTATATTATGAAAATGTCAAGGATAATATTAAATTTTAGAATATTTTTCGAATCATTTTTTTATACCTCCATAGATGGACAGAGATGATGTTTTCCAAGTTTGTTAATATCTTCTACATTTGCTTAGTATATAGGTTCAAACACAAGGTGGATATAATACTCAATAAATTAAGAAACATTAACAGTACTCAACACCCCCTTGTAATTCTAACTAGGGAGTGAAGACAAATCAATTCAATCTCTTTAAAAGTGTTAATGTGGTGCGTTTGTAAAAAAATACTCATAAATACTCTAGTGAGAGTAACCAAAATATTGACATGAAGTTATTAGAAATTAATGTGAAAAAGGATTATGATAAAGCACACACACAAATGAAGGTAGACAACAGAGTGGGATAAATTACACACATGAGGATAAAATAAAAAATTGACCTATGAAACTTTATAAATTAGTGTGAATATAATTTACATATGAAAAACGGGAATAAAAAAAAACCCTTTGCATAGACAAAGGTCCAATCTATAGTCAAATATAAAATTTAATATCTCATTGTAAGTAACTTAAAAATATAATTAACAAGGCTTAAATGTGATAGTATTCCTTATTCTCTTGAAATGGAATGTGAGGTTTCTTCTTCTCCTCTAGAAATAAAATGTGATAGTATTCCTTATTTTATTGAAATGAAATGTGATTTTATTTTTGATATTTTACATGAGGATTATAATTAAAAATAATGTGATTCCATTTATATGCCTTTTACAAGATAAAAATGTCATGATAATGTAGATACTAAAATCTGATTTATATAGTACCTCATTCTTGTACACTTATTAAATACCTATTATGGTTTTACCTTTTAGTTATATTCCTTCCCAATGTCAAAAGTATTGTTATATACAAATATTTTACTCTTGGAGAGGTATTTTAGAAATCTCCAAATTTGGATAACATGGGATTACCTCTAGGCATATGGGTTGCCTATGGTAGAGGTAAACCTCTAGATTATGGGCTAGCTGCCTTGATCTATCTTTTAGGCTCACACACTATAATAGAATAATAAATATTTGGGGTGAAAAGAGAAGAAGGAAACATAATAGTGACCTACACTAACGAGTGTGATACACCAAATATAACTCCACAAGATAATTACATTTATACTAAGAAAGAAGACTGCTAAAACTGACCTCCACTCAATGTTCTTCTAGTATAAGTCTTTCTACATGGAGTCAAATTACTATGAATATTCAATGGTGGGTGAAAATGAGTTCTAATATTAGACACTACTAATATCTCTCACACTTCCAATACATCTTAACAAACACATACACTTCATGAGGCATATTAGAAGAAATACTACTAGTCACATAATGCATATAAGAGTAGAATGGAGGCAAGGAGAATACATTCATCACTTTTCATAAAAATAAACTAATTGACATAATTAGGAAAGATTTATATAGAATAAATCAACTAAATAAATTTATTCAAAGGAAAAATAAGATGTCAAACATGTAGGACTTTGCCATACTAGGTTTGGATTCTTTTATAATTCTAAAATGGCTTGAATATATAGAGCATAAGAGAGGAGAGAGGAGCAAATTTAAAGGGTCACAATGCCAAGTGTCAATATGTGAAAAATAGTTACAATGTAAGAATAATATATTTAAAATATGTCATTAATCTATCTTGGACAAGTTTCAATCACAAGCATGACATTTTACTCAAGTTGGCAAAGGGACACTCCATTGTTTTTCTTGAAATTGCCTTGTTGATGAAGAGTTCAAAAACTAACCATAACTATTGTAGCATCCACTAACACATATAATATAACTTTATAATTTAGAAACAATATTTTAAAATCCCTTATATGCCTTTTAACTAATTAACATCTCTACACCACTTGTCATTCACTCTCTTGCAGTCATTCATTAGCCCTTTAGGCTTGTCTTCACACTTGTCACTTAATTAACTTGTAATTATTCAATAAAGATTGTTTAAGATGTGTTAGACAAATAATAAAGTTCTTATTTATCCTCTAGTATATCATATACTTTAATTAAAACTTAAAACCATACTTCTCATCTCCATCTTAGTTAGTCACCTTGATTTCTCACTGTCCTATTTTGACTACCTACAACAACTAGTATAGTAGAGGATTTTTCATGCGTTACCAAGGTGAAAATTTTACATGAGGAGTTATAAAAAGTTTCCAAACACCTTATAAAATGATTTTAATTCACCTTCAATTCAACTCAAAACCTATAGAAAACATGATATTAGGCCTATCTATACAAGTGACAATATGGAATGATTAAATGGTGAGGAGATTAAGAGAGTGCCAAACCAAACCAAATAATATTCATATCTATTTGACCACTTTTTAATGCATTTTTCTTCATATATTATTCATCAAGTTCTTGGGAGGTTTTTGGGAGAGTTTTGGGTCACTTGGGTTGTTAATAATGATTCATAAAAGTTATATGTCTATCTTTTGAACTAATCCCACTAAATCAATTTTAGGACCCCCATCAACTATCCATAAACAATTAAGACACCATATATCTCATTCAAATAGATATAAGCAAAATAAAATGGATCTCAAGCTCTTTCAATGCATTTTGGACACATCTAAGACTAAATTAGGCCAATGACTAGTATTGAGTTTCTCTCTATGAATTAATGGTTTTGATTAGTCCTTCACTTTTCCTTGAAAGTTATCACATGATTTTGAAATATTATATGATATTATGAATGACATTATAATCAATTAGGGTTTAGGTTTATTTCTTAGCTTAGTCTACAAGACTGTGTTTAACTATATATGACCACTTATAAGAACTTACACTAAAATTAGGGCCTATTAACACTTTGTTCATATCTAATTAAAACTTATAAATCTTACCATGATCATTATTTTCTCTCACATTCATCTCTTTACCCTTCATGTATTAGGTCTATAGACTGCATAAACTGTTAGAATGGCTCTGGTCTAAGATAAAACATAGGGTACCTCCCCTATTTGTATATCCAAAATAAGACCATGGGTGTCTATTAAAAATAATTATTATACTATTTAAAAAGTTTTAAGGTTTGATCACACTCATAGAGGCTTAAACATCTTAAAATCTCAAGACTATTTTTTAGGCCATTGATGGTGTGTAAGATTTGGGAGCCTACGTATGAAATTTGAAAAACCTAGCTCAGTTAATATTTCCTCTATTTATCTTGCTCCTTATAATCATGTGAGAGTGTGATTTCATCACTTTAAGAGTGATTTTTATGTAATCATATTTAACATATACCTATGTCTATATTCAAAATGTATATCATTCATTGGCTTAGACTAGTTTGTTTCCTCAATCAATCTATTGATGTCATTTAGAGAAATAAAAGGACTCTTATAGGTTGTGATATATTTCAAATCAATGTAATTTACACTTTCTTATCTCTCCTCAAATCACTAAGACCATCTCACACATGAATGCATCTATTCATGCCTTGAGACTAGGCTCTTATTCCCTTACAATTAATGCATTATATGTGAGAATGTGGTCTAAGGTTCATTTTGTCCTAATGCAATATAGTTCATTGAGTTTTCTCAATAAAAACTTGACCAAGTTTGAAATCCTTCTCAATCATAATTTTTTTGACCTAAACAAACTCTTCTTGAATTAAGATGTGATCTCTAAGGCCTAGGCTTCAAGGATGAGGCCATTAAGGTTTATATAGACCTTATTAACTTTCACCAATAGATGGTACTATGCAGATAGGATCCCTTTTTTACATAATTTAAGGTAAATAGTCCCATTTGAAACTTTTTAACTTTGTACCTATGTAAGTCTTGAATTGGTTCTCACAATCAATCTACAAAATCTTCTATAGGCCCAATCCTAGTTTGATTATGTTGATAAACTTCTCACAACCTTGAAACTCCTTAATCTATCAATATGATTGTTGAAATCTTATTTCCAATTAGTTTAGGTGATAGTCATGAGAAGGTCTGATTGTGTAGGTAGTTTGAATGTATTCTAGGCTTTCCAAAACTAACATTTAGTTTATTAATGATTTTATAATGTTTTTAATGGTGTTTTGAGATCTTATGACCATTTTTAGGTTTCAAAATCATCAACATCCCTAACTAAGAGCTTACACACAATCTTTTAGGTCTTTGTCTAGTAGATATGTGAGCTTATCTACACTTATTTATCTTTAACTACCTTTAGTATCTCTTCAATACAACCTCCATTAGAAAATATGACCATTAGGTCTTAAGGTTTGAACACTAGTGCATTACCTTCGATTTAAATCCCTTTACATAAGGACAAACTATGTAACTATGAAAATAATGTTCTCAAGCCATTAATATTCACTTCTATCAAAAGAAAGTGATTTTTAGATGGTTTTGCCTATCCATCTTTGTTCACACATGCTAACTAGTTGAATTAAACATTAATTGAGTAGATATTCTCTACAAGACTATATGCACTACTTGGTTCACATAGACAAATACAATCAGATGAGAAAATTGAGGTGTTGGGGTTATGTATGCAATTTTAAGGTAATAAAAATATTAATGATTATTGATGAAGCATATAAAACTAATATAGAAACCATGACCATGAAATATAATTCCATAAATAGTACTAACATCCCCCAAGTTCACTCAATACAACTCTTCTTCTATTGTTCATACCAATAGAAAACCATTGACCTCCTTTGATCTATCTAATAGAGTGAAGAGAGAGGGAAATTGGATTTGATAAAATTTGATCTATTTAATCCATATGATCTTGAAAAATACTTGTGGAGATCTTAATATACCCTCCTAAAGCCTCACACATGCCACGTGAGTTCTTTCAATATATACCACCATCTTAAACTAACTTTTGTAAATGATATTCTTATTTTTACATTAAGCCTATAGATTTTTAGTATCAAATTTGAATATGAAACTTACCTAACATGTGGTACATTATCCTCATTTTTAACACATTTATATTTTGATAGGAAACTATATAATTTATTAAATGACCAAAATATGGCATAAATGACATAGGAAAAAAAAGGATAAATATGACAAAGGATTAAACATATTTAAAGAACTTCAAAGGTGACTTTACCTCATTATAGGACCATGGTGACCAATTATGACTTAGAATAATATATGAAAAGTTTTAAAATATAGGGTGTTGACTTAATTTTACTTAGGGGTAAAATTAGTCAAAATTTTTGTGATTTCTCAGGTGTAACATGCCTATTATGCTAAAGACCAGTTGCCTTCTCCTATCCTTGGGAAATGGATTCACCCATATAATGCAATTAACACTAAAATTCCATTAAATAGGCCACAAACTCACACTAAATATAATAGGAAACAAACACACAAAGTAAGACATAAAACACATAGTTGTGCTCTCTAAACACTTAGGGAAAATGCACAAAGAACTTAAGAAGACCAGGCTATGTAAAAAATAACCTAAATAAAACCTTCTCCTCATAGATTAAAGGGATTATTTTCAACATATCTTGATCCATGAGATGAAGGAGGACATAAATCAATATTTCCTTTGAGTATTGGACTTGTTGTCCTCAACTCCTTCAAGTTTTCCACTCTCCTTGGAATGAATTTCAATGCAAACACAATATCTACAAACATATCATGATTCCTAGACCTCCATGGTAAATTTAATGAGATAAAATTTCTCACTAGATATAATCTCATCAAACTCTTCAAGGAGTTTTGTATAGTCAATCCAATCTTCATCATTGTCTTCCATGATGATAAATTGTTCTGTCCCCTTATGATTTTGACTTTTAAAATTGAAAATGTCTTCAAGTTCTTGGAGAATTTCAATATGTTTTTGGTAATCATATTTTCCTTATTTATCCTTAAGAACCACAACTTCTTCAAACTCATTCTCTTGACCATGTTCATGAATATCTTAGTCATCATATATTTCTCTATCATGTATTTGAAAATCATGGTGGTGCTTTTCAAGACTTGTTTGTTCAATAGGAACCTTGAATTCTTCCTTAACAATATTATTTTTCTCTCCTAGAAGTCCTAGATTCTCAATACCTTCATATTCCTTGAACATGTGTAAATAATCATGCCACATGTCTTTCACATCTCGTTGAACCTATTCATGATACTCAAAAAACTCAGTTGATGTGATGTTCTTCTCAATCACCTCCTCTCTCATGTGTTGATCAAGTTACTTATGAACAACTAAAACATGGTATAAATCTTATTTTAATTCACTAAATAAGGTTGAATTGTGATTAGCTTCACCAATTTGTGTCCCTATAGTGAACTCTTCATCATATACACTTGAGTCATCTACTTGATCAACTATAAATTTAGCTTGGTCTTCTTTACTTTACTCTCATAGGATGGGTTCTTCTTAAAAAAGGGATAAGGTGGGAGGGTTGTGAATAATTTTATGGGTTGAAGAAAGTGTATGAGGTGTGATGGAGGGATAATTAATGGGCATGTGGATTGTGGTATTATTCTTGAAATTTATGGATTTGGAAATGGGAGATTTTGAAGGAATTCTTGAAGGGAAATCATGTTTAATTGGGTCATAGACATTTAAATTTATTCATCAACAACCTCATCCTTCTCATTATCTTCTTGAAATTCATTATCCATTGTAATCTTATCATCCAAAATCCTCAGCTAATATTTCTTTCTTTTCATCTTCCTTTACCCAAGACCTCACTACTTGGTTCTATGTTAGAGTTTTGAGGCTATTAGGCTCTTTTGAGGATTGAATGTTTTCATGAAAAGAATGAGAAAAATGATATGAAACACAAGGAATCTTTATGAGGGGAAAGAGAAACATTTTATTCAACCATATTTTCACTTTATTCATAGCCTTCTTGAGTCCCATCAACAAATATAATTTAATCCTCAACTTCTTGGTTTTCCCACCTTTCTAATCTATCTATCCACCATTGGATATATTATCTCATTTCAAGAAAATCTTCATTGATGACATAGTTGGATTCCTCTTCAACCAACCTCCACTTATCCATAGATAATTTAACTAACTTTCTCAACCTTTTTTTGAGATGAATATGGATTACATGACATTAGTTACCCCAGTTATTCATTACCCTTTTTGATTTTAGCATTTTTAGCATGAGTGCCAATGACAATTTATATTGAGGTGGAATCTAAGTAGGAGGAAGATAGGAGTAGTGTTTTTTGTGGGATCCTAATTTTTGAGTTAGTTACCTTTGGTATTAACCTTTAAAAGCTTATCTAGGAGCTTGAAGAAGACTACCTCCCAAAAGTTACCTCTTAAGAGCTTGGACTTGTTTTTCAAGAGTCTTAATCATATCTTCTTGATAGCTTTATTCTAGGCTTCTTCATAAGGTTTCTCAATAATATCATGATCATATAGAGAATGAATAGGCTGACCATAGGGTTGATAACATCTTTTATAGGGATATTATGGAACATAGTATGGGTCATGACAAGGCTAATAGGGAGGTGTATAGTAGGAACTCTCAACATATCCAACTATATCAACTTCATTAGTCAAATGAAACACAAGAATTGATCAAAATACTTTAAAATGAGTACTTGGGCTGACTATAAATAGTTTATTTCATTTAGAATCATCATTGGTGTTTACTTGAATTCTTCCAAAAGCTGATAATAGGATAAACACACCAAAAATCCTTCCACACTTTTGGACCTTATTCCCATTGGGCATGTCATAACTATTATAACAAAATATTTCACCCTTGGAGAGTTATTTGAGACCTCTCAAAAATTTTATAACATGAGATTACCTTTAGGCCTATGGGTTGCTTATAGTAGAGTTAAACCTCTAGATTATGGGCTAGCTCCATTGATCTATATTTTAGGCTCACACACTACACTAGACTAATCATTATTTGGGGTAAAAAGGTAAAAAGGAAGCATAATAATATTGTACAATAATGAGGGTGATACACCAAAGATAACTCCATAACATACTTGCATTTACACTAAGAAATAATACTGTTAAAATTGACCTTAACACAATGTTCTTTTAACATAAGTGCTTCTACATGGAGGAATATTGATATGCATATCCAGAAGTGGGTAAAAATGAGGTATAATCTTATAAATTTCTAATCTCTCTCATACTTCAAATACACCTTAATAAACAAATACACTTCATGAGACCTGTTATAAGAAATGCTACTACTCACACAATGTATACAAGAGCATAATGAAAGAAAGGAGAAGACATTCATCACTTGTCATCCAAATACACTACTTGAAATACTTAATAAATATTTGTAGAGAATAAATTGAATTCAAAAATTTATTCAAAGTTAAAAAAAATGTCAAACTAGTACATCTTCACCATACTAGGTGTGGATTCTTTTACAATGCCAAAATGGCTTGAATATATAGAGATAAGTGAGGAGAGGAGATTAGTTGACAGGTCACAATGCCAAGTGTCATTATGTGAAAACTAGTTACAATGTAAAAGGAATATTTATAAAATAGGTCATAAAGATATATGGGAGAAGTGTCAATCATAATCATGACATTTTACTCAAGTTGGCAAAAGGACACTCCATTGTTCTTCTTAAAACTACCTTATTGATGAGGATTTCATAAGATGACTAGAATTATTGCAGTAGTTATTGACACATATACTTTGACATGAGAAGTTAAAAACAAGATTTTGAAGTCCCTTATATGCCTTTCAACTAATGAACTTCTATGCATCACTTGTCATTTACTCTCTTACAGTCACTCATTAGATCTTTAGGCTTATCTTCACACTTGTCACTTAAGTGACCTACAATTGTTTAATAAGGTTCATTTTGTATGTGTTAGATATATCATCAAGGCCTTGTTTTTATTTTGGTCTATCATAAACATCAATGAAAACTATAACCCATGCTTCTCATCTCCAACTTAGATAGTCACCTTGATTTCTCCCTATCATTTTCAGACTGCCTATAATAACCAATCTAGAAGAGGAGTTTTCATGCATTATCAAGGTGATAATTTGATATTAAGAGTTATAAAAAGTATCCACACACCTTATATAATGAATTTAACTCACTTATTCCATTTTTCACCTTCAATTCAACTCAAAACCTATAAAAAACACAATATTAGGCATGCCCATACAAGTGATAGTATACAATGACTATATGATGAGGATTCTAGGATAGTTACAAACACATATAAATCATCTTCCTAGACAATTTACCAATTTTTTATGAATCTCCCTTCATATCTTATTCATCAGGTTCTTGAGAGGGTTTTAGGTCACTTGGGTTATTAATAATGATTCATAAAAGTTAGATGTCTAACCCTCAAACTAATTCCATTGAGATCAAGCTTAGGACCTCTCTCAACTATCCCTAAATACTTGAGACAAAAAGCAACTCATCTTTATAGATATAAGCTAAATAAAATGGCTCTCAAGCTCTTATAATGTATTTTGGACACCTTTGAGACCAAATTAGGCCAAAATGACCAATCTTGAGTTTCTCTCTATAAACTAATGGTTTTATCAGTCTTCTACTCTTCCCTAAAAGTTCTCACATGATTTTTAAAGATCACTTGATCCTATAAATGGCATTAGAATCTATGAGGGTTTAGCTTTAGTTTTAGGCCTTGTCTACTAGACTATGTTTGACTATATATGACCACTTCTAAGGGTTTCTAGTGACTACAGGGCATATTAACACTTTGTTTATATCCAATCCAACCTTATACATCTTTCCATGATAATTATTGGCTCTCACTTTCATCTCTTTATCCTTCATGCATTAGGTCTATAGAATTCACTAATTGTTGTGTTCAGGTCAACATACCCCCATTTCTAAAGAATGGGGCCTCTTATTTTAAATTATTCAATTTATAAATTAAATATGAAAAATAACTTAATTAGAGTACCACTAACATGTTTTCACATTATTTTTTAATTTTGAAGATCATCCACACCTAGTGCTTATTTAGATTAATTAACATGTTTTTAAATTTTCATGGTTTTACCCCTTATAATGTTGATAATGATTGTTGCCTATGTTTCTATAATGTAGACTTTAATAGAATTTCATTTTGGAATGAGCATGCTTAAGCGGTTGTGATTTAATGATAAATGGATCTTTTACTAGCCTTTAGTTTATCAAAGATTAATTGAATCTATTTTAAGTCATGTTAAAACCCTAGTCTATTGTTTTAACCTAGGTCCCTTTTGAATTAAATTCAAATTTTCATAAGACTAATTTACATAGGAATAATTTATGTGGGAACAATTATTTGTGTCATGGACTTAGCTTAATTTTTACCCTAAGGCTTAGTCATGTTTTTTAATGTAACCAAACCTTAGTCTAAAAACATTATGCTTGATCCCTTTATGTCTTATGACCACTTGGTCTATTTTATTATTAGCATGGTCTAGCTAATAACATGGTCCCCTTTGATATGTTCCAACATAGCCTAAAAGCCTTATCCTAAAGTTATAATTGTATTTATTAATAAAATGAAAACCCTAGGCTAAAATTTTATGACATGCCTTTTATCATTCATAGGGTCCCATTTATTATGTCTTGAAACTTAGACTAAAAATTTGTATCCTAAGTTTTTATCCTATTTATCAACATAAATAAAACCTTAGTCTAAAATATTAACCTAAGTACCTTATATTTCTTGAGCCTGACCTAGTTTTATTTTATTTACCATAGGATCAACAATACGAATTTTTCTCAGTCAAAATTAATCTAATAGTACATTGTAAGTCAAGACTTCAATGAAGACCTGTAAAAATCAAGAGGGTGATAAGTGTCACCATCATGGTCCCCATGCCAAAAATATAATGGTACATAACAAAATATGATCTGATAGAGTGTGATGGATCAGTTGAGGATGATTTGATGGTATGAGATCAATGTTGACAATTCAAAGACCTTGAGACAAGTGGGAAGGTGAAAGGTGTCATAAATTGAGTAAAAAAACATTGATCAGCCAATGGCATTCCACCCCTCAGATCAAAATCTAATGGATTTTTTGATCTGGGTAAACACATATCTAATGATGCATGATGAAGGTTGAAAAGTCAAAAGCCATAAGGATGAATGTGGAGATAACATGTGGCATAATCATAAGCCATAACTGAAATATTGAGAATTTTTTAAATATAAATAGTATGAATATCAACATACACATTCTGATCTATGGTCCATAGAGTAGGGGACATGATTAACAAGATCAAGATCAATGGAGTGCATTCATCTGGGTAGAGATGATCTGACAGTGCAAGATTGATGTTGAAATCTCAAAAAAGATCAAGATGAATGTATAAGTTACAAGTGTCATAACCATGGAGACTGTAACAAGAATCTAATGGTATTTAATTTCTCAAATCAAGATCAATGAAACATGTTAATCCAACTAAATAGATCCAATGGTATCAGGTGAGGTAGAATTTTCAAAGGGTCCACAACTAATAAAATATTGACACATGTCTAGAATTGACAAAAATTCATATTTTAAATATTAATGATTACCATGCCGTATAGATGCCAAGATAGAGACACAAAAGTGCCAAGTTGTATTAAAATATATTATGGGCTCAAAAAAGCAAAGGTATAAATAAAAAGATCTCAATATAATCTAAGTCATGAAGCTCACATAAGTTCAAACAATTATCACCAATAGAGTACTATAAAAACATTTAATAAATCCATAACAAGTATAAAGACCCTAATTCGACCCTATGCTCATTATATTCAATCCAAATAAGATTGGATTGTCATTTGTACAAGGATAATTTGAGCTAGAATTGAATTTTAGACCACTAGCAAGAAATTTAGTGAAATTCATAGCCGTGGCAGCCCAAAAAAGTGTTTCTAGAGATGAGGTGGAACTTTATTTAACCTTGGATGTAGAAGGGATAATTTTCAAGGACACATAGTTTGATGCCATAACCCTAAACATAGGGGAAAATAATTTGTCAAGCTTCTTTTAGGCCATTGAGAACTAATAGCCCATCACAAGATAAGAGGAGAAGAACATGTCTGCAAGAAGGATATATTACAACATAGTTGAAATTAAAATGATATGTCTCTATTATGCTAGAGTAAAACTTGAGGTACTACATTGTATAGACATTATCTCTCCTATTTTCAAAGATGGTAAAATATATTAGGGCATGATTATTCATGAGGGTAGTTTCAATAAAATTTATTACATCTCTCCCATATCTTTTGAAAATTATTAAAAATTGCCTAAGCCCCAAGTAGACATAACCACAATAAAAAATTGAGCTAAAGATAATGATTTAAAGAGCATTCTTTCTCTATGGCTAAATTATGGAGACCAAGTGTTTCTTGACTTCAATTATAGCATCCCCATTAGTCAATTTAGACTTGGAATAAGGATTATACTGATAATAATGAATAAATTATGTGGAAATGAAACCACTACATATGTAGATAAACTATGGGTCCCCTTAATCTTTTTCATGGTTGACAAACAAGTCACCACTCCTCTTGGTGAAGTAATCAACACTTGTTTGAGTAGATAGTTTTTTAAAATCAAGAAGAAGAATAGGGATACATTATACATGATGTCATATCTTTTGTATGCCCTACTTTCCATAATAAATATCCTCAACCTTAGGGAATAGTCACCTAATATAAAACAAACTATCTCATAGTATTACTCCAAGTTACATATCTTTAAGTACATGGATCGCATCCAATTTGTATGTGAATGTGTCAATCCTACCCTTAATGAGGCCATCATAGGGAGCCCAATGATGAGAGTCAACTCCCTATTTAATAACATTATTGAAGCCATAGGGGATACATGGATATATTCTAATTATATAATCATCAGGATTAAGGGAACCTAATGCACTCCCCTCAGATTACCAATCCATGTGCCAAATAAGCTTGTAGAGTAAGAAATAATTTACAAGATCTATAATGGAATAGATGGTATTTGAAAGACCAAAAGCAAATGAATGATTCACACCCTCCCCATAACCATTGGTAGAGTTGTGTTTACATCATGAGATAATATTAAGGTTTCTTTTAAAACATATGAACTCCTTTAACCTTCAAATTGATGAGCTAAGGTAGTGGGATCCCCATGGAAGGGTTAAGGAGCATTTTAATACCAAAGGAATAAATGTACTTTATGATCACCATCCTAGTATTTTTAACCCCATATACACAAAAGCCTATTAATTCTCTAAGGTCACAATTAGATTGAAAAGGCACAACATCAATCCAAAATCTAGGATGCAAAGGGAGCAAAAGGGATATGATGATAGATGGTAGTTAGGGCCAAGGTAGTACCATTTGATGAGTGGTACACCTTCTAAACCTCCACCATCCTAGTTAAAAATAGTGTCTAGACTTGAGGCACAAATTCATCAAAGTCAGTAGGAGAGAAGGCCTAATGAAATTTCATCTTTTTCAGTGCAAATAGAGGAACACATATCACTAGTGGAATAAGTTCACATTGTAGCATTGGACCCTAATGAGACTATTGAAGATGCCCTCACTCAAAATTCTATCATTAGCCTATGAGTTGGAAGATGAAAAAATGGAGGAGATAAAAGAAGATAAGGGGAATGAAGTGTTAGATATAGTTTCTAGACACCCCCAAAAGAAAATTTGAATTGGCCATTTTTCTAGTGAAGGCAAAGAATCCCAAGGTGACTTTCACTCCTCCATTGGGTGAAGTTAAAATATTTAGTGAAGAAAACTTAATTCATGGTCTAAACATTCAAGAATAGTTGATCTATAGAAAATTTCAAAAGTTACCATGTGTATAACATCCATGGGATATGATGAAGGCTATCAATATCCCAGTTCATGAAGAGGTCAAGCCATGGATCCTAGCTCTACAAAAGGAAGATGAAAGGAGGATGGAAACTCTAAGAGAATCAAGTGGAGAACAAATGGACTCTCTAGATCCAAAGGTAACTCAATTTTTAGTGGGTGTCAAATTTGACCCAATAACTACTAGTTTGTAGAGGGTTTTTGAGAAGAAGGCCATGGTTGGTGGAGAGGAGTTCACTTTCTAAAAAGTGGAACATTTTGTCAGATTAACTCCAATTGGAGGAAAAAATCCTAATGAGGGCCCAATATTTGAATAAAATGTTCTTAAAATGGCTCAAAACTAGTTAGATCAATTATAAATAATAATAAAAGGCATCTTGTAGTAGAATAAGAATTTTAAAGAACAAGCCATCTTGTCAATCCAAGAAGATAGATTTAGGAAATTTGAGGACACCATGACTAATTTTTTCAAATATTTAAAGGAAATCAACACCAAGAAAGAGGAATTGAATAGATAAAACACCATGACTATAGCCCAAGTTTACCAATGTTATGATTCAATTTACCAAGTGAAAGATTTTATCAAAGTCTTGACTAAAAATCAAATCCTTGAGTTCAAGACAGTCAGCGTAGCCCACCTGAATATGACTATGGATATATTGATTGATAAGATCAAGGCCCTATGTAGTTGGTAAAAGAAGATGGATGGCATTTATAAGGACCTCAAATAGTAAGGGTGTAAGATATTACACATTTTAGATAGCTTAATCAAAGATCCCACCACTCTTAGTCCACTAAGCCTTATTATTGAAGAGGATTTCAAGCATATAATATCTACTCAATTTATGAAAAAAGTGAGGAATAAAGGATAAGGGAAAATAGTTACTGATAACAAGAAGACCATGGGACTTATTTTATCATCATAACAAAATATTAGAGATGTTAGGAGCATTAAACAAGCTTTGGAAAGCACTGACAGGGATTCCAAGCGCCTAGAAGATCAAGAAAATGAATTGTTCATGAGGCCTATCATTGATCTCTAGTTGATCAATGAATAACATTGTAGAATGAAGATATTATAGGTAAGACAGAAGACTACATTAGCACAAGGATCCTAAAGTCAATCGAAGTGACTTAGGATATTCTATTGTATAGAGACATTGTATGTTTTGAAGTACATTATCTATAGGTTTGCCAATTTTTTTAAATGTCTAAAAAGTTCTCAAAGAATTATAAAAGGACAACTGTCATTAATATTTGACATGACTAACCAACATACCTCATGAATGGTCTATATATAGAGGTATTACCCATTTTAGGAGGAGGGAGAGTTTTTGGGATTCAAAAAACTATTTTGTAACTTTTGAGCAAATTAATACAAATTAAGGAGTTCTACAAAGTTTGTCCATATTTGCTTGTGTGAATTATTATCATGGTTTCTCTCTCATTTTTTTGGTCTTATTCTTAGATTTGAATGTTTATTTTTAATTTTGGATGTGCATATTTAAGTGAAGAGTGGCTAATTTGTGCTAATGTTAAATTAGTTTAAAGTTATAAAGTTTTATTCATTTTATTCATTCATCTTGCATATGTGCTAATGTTGTTTGCTTGCAAGGGTGAATCTTTAAAATAAACCTAATCCTTATTTGTACTATTTCATACCATCTTTAGATGTTTGCCTAATGTATAGTATGATTTGAGCTTATGCTACTTCATGTCATACATTAGTTAAATTCATGCTCAGATGAAATTGGAACTTTGTCACAATGTTTGAAATAAAGATCAACAACACCTCTCTTTTTTCCCTTACCCTTCCTTTTTATCCCTTTTTATAAATTCAACTTAGATTAGCTTCATTGTGAATACTAATCTTATTTTAACTTTAGACTTAGGTTTAAGCATAATTTACTTTGAATAACATAGGCTATCTTCAAAATGAAAGATTAACTATCAGGCCATGGTAGCTCCCAACCACCAACTAATTTAAATTTGTGAAATGGTCAACTTCCTCTACTCCAACAAGGATAAAAGGATTATCACAACCTAAAACTCATGCATTGGATTATCTATATTTATAAATGAGTAGTATTTCTTAAACACTAAGAACCACCTATGATACACTTTTATCCATCAATAGGGATACGAGTTTTGTTGATGCTAGGAGGACCTTAGTTAAATCTTTGTTAATTTTTATGAATTTTATTCAAATACTAATGTATTGTTTACATATTTGTGTTTTTTTATCATATTTGTGTAAACATCATTGATCTTCATGGTTTCAGACCCATCTTAGTGCTTATTTAGACAATGATAGATGTTATTTGAAGATCCATGAGTAATTATGGTAAAGATTGCTTGAGATATATGAATCCAACAAGTTTGATGTTAGTAATAGATATTTTATTCAAATATTGATAGATCCTTTGCAAATTTGAGTTTATTTGAGCTTAGATGTGTAAAGATAATTCATATTCACATATTTGGACATATCTTTGAGCTAATTTAGTTAAATATTGATGTCCTTTACCGTTATTCATGCATATTAGTACAAAATTTTCTTTAATGTGTAATTATCATCACTATTATTTATAAGGATAAGATTTACACATCATATTTCAAATAGGGTTCAAATATTTCAAGATAAAATTGCTAAGGATAAGGACCAGGTCACATTCAAAGATAAGGGTTCCTCTTCCATCATTAGAAGTTCATAGGAGAGATGGTGAGACAAAGGTAAGCATAGAATCTCAAAGTCTCAACCAACTTCACCAATTTAGGGTGCTCTTATGTTCAATATCTATCAAGGTATGGCTTGGCTAGGTGGTTCTTCAATCAATGTGCCGTACATTATCTTTCTTTTAGTCCTAAAAATTATTTACCTACTTTTAGTCTTAATGGTGTTTTAACTATCGAAGAACACATTAAAAGTTTCAAAGTTGCTTTAAGACTTTTGAATGTTATTCACTTACATTCAAAGATGTTGCATATGAATGGTTCCTAAACCATCCTAAAAACTACATAGCTAGTTGAAATGATTTTAATAATTATCTTTATTGATCAATTTGGTAAAATCCTTAGTCCTTTCATTATGTATTAGTAGTTTACCATAGTTAAAATAGAATTAAATGATCCCATAAGAGCCTTTAATCCTAGATTCTAGAAGATGTTCAGTAGAACCATAACCCCTTATAGACCTGATAAGGATTTAGCCTTAGAGATTTAAAAGGATGCCTTGGATCCCATGACTTCTATGTTTCTCAAAATATATGTTCATGTAATTAATACAATAGCCTTAGATTATGCTAAATCTATTATCATTAATAGTCAAACATAACCATAAGGCCAATGGCATAAAATATTCCCAAAATTAATCCAAATTTGCCTATTTTAAATGTCATTCATAATTCCAATCATAATATACCTACCTTAAATTATCTTCTAGTTCTGAATCAATTTCCTTTAAGTTATGTACATCCTGGCCAAAACTTAGGATTCTTGAACACTACTAATGGATCTCATCTAAAAAACTAGAGGGATTTGATGCTTGTAACCATTATAAATACATAAGTGCATAATTTTTAGGAACCCAAGAATGATAATGACTCTATCTTAAAGATGGTTTAAAATCTAAGCACTAATTTCATTTAGCTACAAAAGTATGTTAGAAATACTAGGGAAGGCTCCAATAAGAACTTCTCTTTCCAAAGGTTCAATAGGCCTTAAAATATATTCCTAAATAAAAATAGTAGTAAACACAACCAATATTCATCTACTAATAATAATGTGCCTAATATAAATCTTAGTGATGTAACTTTTTTTTAGTATTATAGAGTTCATTGTACTTCAAAGCATGGTGAATTAGATTGTCTAGAATTTTGTAATGCCTTTGAAGTTTTTTAAGAAGAGTTAGATACCTTTTAATTTATACCTAATAAATATAATGTTGTTAGTACTTTTATTTCTTCAAGGTAATATAAATATTTTAATCCAACTCTCATGGTGGACACATTTGATTTCCTATTTCAAGAAGAGAATGGGCTTGAGAATATCCTTGAAGTGATTCATGATTTTTAGTAATATATGAAGAATGCTTATCCTCTGATAAACATGGATTAGAAACAACCTTTAACTACCTCAACTACACCAAATAATTTTGATACTCCTCATGATACTACACCAAAAAATAAACTAAAGCTTCTTAAGGGAAGTAATTCCAAAAATAATGTTGATACATCTAATTCTTATAATAGGATTGGATATAATATAGTGAAAGACATGAAAAAGATCAAATATAACATTAATTTTCATGAGTTAACTCATATTATAGAACAAAGGGATTTATTTTTAGATTGTTTGTCTAATAAGCCTGGTAAGTCTCAAAAGTTTGTGCATGCTAACATTGGAATACACAAAAGTAGGGTAGATTTTCCAGCGTTCTTGGTTACAGTTTGGATATTTGGTAAGAATTTACATTATTATTTTTTATACTTTAGTTCATATACAAATATTATTCCTAAAGGTATTTGTGAATAACTTGGTTTGACTCCCATTAAATTTGATAGGGTTGTAACTCAATTAGATAAATCAAGAGTCAAAGTAATTGATGAATTATTAAATGTTCACATGCAAATTACTTCTAAACCAAGGATTTAATAGTTCAATTACATCCAAAATGTATACACCCTTGATGCTTATAGAATGTTTTTGATTAGATACTTGATAAGAGCTTAAATGGTTATATGTCAATAGACTTTTCACACATGTGGTTACCTTGGAAAGGAGTTCCAAATTAGATCAAGATAGAGAGGGAGCTCAAGGTGAAGCATATGATGACATAGTACAATGAAACTAATGAGATGGTCAACATGGTTAACTTAGATCTTGGTATTTACACTCTTGACACCCCAAAGGTATGCAAATCTAAAAATTCTCATGCCTTTCCTAGATTATGAAAGTTATATTGTGATGGTGCTAGATGTAAATCAAGTTTTAGAGTATGGGTGTTGTTAATTGATCCCATTGATAAGGAATAAAATGAATCTTGAAAAATCTAATTCCCATTAACTAAAAATATTACATAGTATGAAGCACTTATTCTAGGATTATAGTTTGTAATCAAATACAAGGTCAAGGAACTATTAGTTTTTGGTGACTCAAAACTATTAGTTAATTAGGTCAAAAGTGGATATGAATTCAAATTGTCTTATCCTAAGAACTATAAATTTAGAGTGTGGGATTTAATTGAATTGATTTCAACATTATATCAATTCTTAGGGAAGAAAATGAGGCTACTAATGAACCTGCTTTAGCTATAGCTAGACTTATGCTCAATAAAAATTACAAGTTACAAAGCCTTATAATTAAATTAGTCCCATGTCCCTTAGTGATAGATAATTTTAACCATTTACAAGTATTTAGTGATGATTATTAAATCATAAAATTCATGACTAGTTGATGGGTATTTGAGGGTCACATCATTGATGAAGTCAATGAAAATACCTTTGATGATGATAAAATTGAATTCAGGATTGATGACAAGGTCATTCAATTGGGTGAAAATAAGATCCCCAAAAGAATGATAGCCTTAAAGAGACTATTTGATTTAGACAAACTAGCTAAGACTATCAAGATTCCCAAAGTAAATGAGAAGGATTACAATGTAATTGATCTAGGTTCCCAAGGTCAACCTTAGCTGGTAAACATTGGTACACCCTATAGAAACATAGAAAAAAAGAGAGACAAAGATATAATGACTAGGTAAAAATATGTAATAGCATGGTCCTATGATGAATTAAATATCTTTGATCCTAGATTCATAACCCACACCATACCTCTAAAGGAATCTTGCAAGCTATTTAGGTAAAAACAAAAGCCAGTCAACCTTGTCCTAGAACCAATGATATACAAATAAATCAAAAAGTTACTAGATCATAAGATAGTGTTTCCCATTAGACACTCCACTTGGGTAGCTAACTTAATACCCATCAGGAATAAAAATGGTGAAATCTGATTATGCATTGACTTTAGAAATTTTAATAGAGCATCTGAAAAAGATAATTATCCTCTACTTTCCTTTAACCAAGTTATCCAAATTATTTATGGTTCTACTATGATATCTTTTCTTGATGTATTTTTAGGGTATAATAAAGTCCTAGTGAATAATAAAGATAAGATGAAGACTACATTTACTACTAACTAGGGAACTTTTGCTTATAAGATAATGCCCTTGGGATTAATCAATGTAGGTGTAACTTTTCAAATAGCAATGGATCATGCATTCCAAGGCCTCATAATTAAGTGAATTATTATTTACATGGATTATCTAACTATATTTTATAAAAATAGGGAAGACCACATCATGCACTTACAGTAGATATTTGAAAGGTGTCAAAGGTATGGAGTCTCTCTCAATCCTAGGAAAAGCATTTTTTGTGTAACTGAGGGGAAACTTTTAGGACATGTTATAACTAAAGAGGGTATATATATAAAATCAGATAGAGTAAATGAAATATCAAAGATAGAACCCCTAATAGTAAGAAGGAATTGAAGTATTTCTTTGGTAAAATAAACTTTGTGAGAAATTTCATTTCTAATTTTGCTTTGATTGTGAAGCCATTGAATGACTTGTTGAAGAAAGATGTCAAGATCACATGGAATGAGGAGACAAAGAAAGACTTTAAGGACATCAAAGAATCAATTCAACATGATCCTATACTAATAAGTTTATATTTCACTAAAGATTTCTATCTTTATTCCTTTTCCTCTGATCATACAATAGTTTTTGTTCTAACCCATAAGATGGATAAGTGTGATCACCCCATTACTTTCATGAGTACTAACCTCAAAAATGTTGAGTTGAAATATTCTTTGATTGACAAAAAATCATTTTATTTAGTCAAGGTAGTGAATAAATTTAGCCATTATATCCATAGAAATAAGGTACATGTAATCCTACTAGACCTTGCCACTAAGCTAATGTTATGTCAATGTGAACTTGGAGAAAGGATAGGCAATTGGATGTTTTTACTTCAAGAATATGATCTAGAGATGATGACTACAAAGTTGGTAAGATGCCAAGGTTTAATTTAGTTTATTACTAATACTAATCCCAACTAAGTGTTATGTAGTTTGATCAACAAAGCTTTCAATCCAATGATTGGTATGATCCCATTGTTAATTTGTTAATCAATGTCTATTATGCTACAGGATTAAGTAGAGAGCAAAAGATATATTTGTGGCTTAAGTCAACACATTCAATGATGAAGTATGGATTAATGTATATAAACAACATTAAAGTAATTTATCTAAGGTGTATGTCTAAAGAAGAAGTAGCTGAGATATTGACCACCTTTCATGAAAAAATGGGAAGTGGAAATCCATTTGAAAGGAATATAGCCCACAAATTACTTAGATATGGTTATTAGTAGCCTATTATCTTCAAGGATGTTCACAAGCATGTGAGAGAGTGTCATGCATGTGAAGTCTTAAACACTAAAGAGCTCAAGGTAGTCATTCCATTAAAGCCAATAATCATTCATAAACCCTTTGCCTAATGGGGACTAGAATTTATAGGGGTCATCAACCCCAATTCATTTGATGGTCACAAGTATGATCTGACTAATATGGATTAATACACAAGATGGATTGAATCAATGGTAACCAAGAAGTGTAGGGCTAAAGAAGTGATCAAATTTATAGAAGAAAACATATGTACAAGGTTTGTCACATCGGTATCTTTAGTCTCTGATAATGGATCTACCTTTGTGTCCATTGAGATGACTAATTGGGCCTATGAAAATAATATTTTTCTCAAGTTCTAATCAAACCACTACCCTTGATGAAATGGAGTATCTAAAACAAAAAATAAGAATTTTATGAAAGCTATAAAAAAGTCTATAGCTAATAAACCAAGATCATGGCATAAGATAATTAAGTATGCCCTTTAGGAAGATAGAACAAGAGTCAAGTAAGCTCTCAAGGCATCACCATTATTAATATTATATGGTCAAGAAAATATATTTCCTATCCCACTCAAACTATAAATATACAAGTTCACGCAAGAGTACATGAAGGATGATCAAGAATTTGAAAGTTTAAGGCTAATTGACATCATATAAATGGAAGATGTAAGAGAGGAAGATTTTTCCAATTTTAGTAGACACTAGACCACAATTAAGAGGTGGTTGATAGGCATTCAAAGATAAAGGTTTTTAGACAAGGAGACTTATTTCTTCTTTGGGATAAAGCCTCAAAACTGAAATGAAAACATGAGAAGTTCACACCTTTGTGGATTGGCCCATATCAGATTGTTGAGACCCTAAGAGATAACACTTTAAAACTAAAAGTCTTGTAAGGAGTAGATTTGACATTACCAATCAATGGGCAATACTTGAAGCATTACTTCTCTATTATCCTAACTAAAGTCTTCATGGAATGAACTATAAGACTAGTTAGAGTTTGTATAGGTAGGCTTAGATTAGTCTCTTTCTTGTTATTTATTTCATGTCCCTTATTTGTATATAGTGCATAGATATATTTATTTATTTACTTTCTATTTTTTATTTGTGTTTGGTGTGTTTCCATTTCTTAGATTTGATCCTTGATTTAAATAAGTCTTTTTCAAGACAATCCTCAATTTAAATACATTTGGGTGCTCAAAATGAACTCCATAGTTTAGGAATCTAGGTATGCCTCCTCAACATTAGTTGATCATGGATTGTTGAAATGTGATCATGATGTTATAGTTGAGAGAAATTGGTAAATAATAATGAGTAGGTTAATTATTCCTTGATATATCAAGGCTTGTTTTGATCTAATTTTTGTTCTAATAAGGATTTCACATATATGGAAAGAGCTTAAATTATTAGGATAGAGTCATGTTTATAGTTAAAAAACATTTATTACATGGGAAAAAGTTTGTAGCCAAGGATGACTGTCTAAAGATCAAACATTTAACCAAATCCTAAAACCTAGCTAATATGGTTCCCAATTATTTCTATAAAATTAAAATATCTATAAAATATAAAAAATAATAACCTATTGCAAAATTCAAAAAAATTTTAAGAAAAGGTGATTCTATTAATCTCCACCAAGGATATGGATGCCTACATGACAATGGAGTAAGGCTTTGAGTAAAGCCAAAGGTATCACTATCAAGGTGATGGATGCTTGGCTAGTAGTAGAGCAATGTCCAAGCCTTCCTTGAGATAAAATATACTTCTTAATGAACACCTAAATATGCTTTAAATCAATGTTAATGGTCAAGGTCATGAGTTTGGAAGATGTTTTCTAGATTCTATAGAAATTAGTGAGTGGAATCAAAGTACACACACAACATGGCTATGTTTTGATGTTTAAAAATAATTATGCATATGAGAGACTTGTTCTAACCATGAATTGATCTTAATAATGGTGCCTGATCAAGTGGAATAACTAACCTAGTTATTAGTCTAAACCAGAGTCTCTAAATTCAAACATATTATTATGTTTCCCCTAGAAGTTACCATTTATTGAGGTCAACTTACCCCAATTTCTAAAAAATAAGGACCCTTGTTTTAATTGTGCAATTTGTACCTTAAAGTTGAAAAATCACTTGATTAAAGTACTATTAGCATGTTTGCACATTTTTTTTTATTTTGAGGATCATCCACACCTAGTGATCATTTGGATTAATTGACATGTTTTCAAATGATCATGGTTTTAACCCTTCTAATGTTGCTAATAATTGTTGCCTATATTTCTATAATTTAGGTACAATAGAATCTCATTTGGGAATGAACATGCTTAGGGTTTTGTGTTTCAATGATAAATTAATCTTTTACTAGCCTTTGGTTTGTCAAAGATTAATTAAACCTATTTTAAGTCATGTTAAAACATTAGTTTAATGTTTTAATCTAGGTACCTTTTGAATTAAATTCAAAATTACATGAGAATAATTTACACAAGAATAATTATTCTAGCCATAGACTTAGCTTAATTTTTAACCAAAGGTTTAGTCATTTTTTTCAACATGACCAAACCTTAGCCTAAAAATCTTATGATTGATCAATTTATGTCACATGAACCTTTGGTATAATTTATTATTAGCATGATATAGTTAATCACATGGTCCCCTTTGTCATGTTCTAACTTAGCTTAAAAATCCTTATCCTAAAAGTTCTAATTTTATTTATTAATACAACAAAAACCCTAGGATAAAACTTTATGACATGTATTTTATGATTCATGGGGTCCCCTTTATTATGTCTTAGAACTTAGGCTAAAAATTTTTATCCTAAGGTTTTATAATTTTTATCAACATGAATACAACCTTTGTCTAAAATATTTAGCCCAAGTTCCCTATATTTCTTGAGCTTGACTTAATTTTATTTTATCGACCACATGATCAATGATATGCATTTCTTGGGAAAGATTGATCTAATGGTGCATGTTAAGTCAAAAATTTAATGGAGCCCTAAAAAAGTGATAAGGTGATAAGTTTCACCATCATGGAAACCATGCCAAAATTCTACTAGTATTTAATAAAATATGATCTGATAGAAAGTGATTGATTGGTCAAGGATGATCTAATGGTGTGAGATCAGAATTGAAAATTCAAAGACCACAAGACAAGTGAGAAGGTAATAGGTGTCATAAATTTAGTAAAATAACATTGAGTATCCAATGGTGTTCCTACCCCTCAAATCAAGGTCTGATGGAGTACATTGATCTAGATAAACAAAGATTTAATGGTGTATGATGAAGGTTGAAAAGTCAAAATCCCCAAATATGAATGTAGAGATGACATGTAGCATAAATACAAGACAAAAAATTAAATCTTGAGCATATTTCAAATGTTGATAGTACATACATGAGTGTACACATTTTGATCAATTTTCCATGGAGTAAGGGACATAATTAAGTATATCAAGATCAATAGAGTGCATTCATTTAGGCAGAGATGATCTGATGGTATGAGATCAATGTTGACATTTCAAAAAAGATTAGGATGAATGAAAAAGTAAAAATTCTCATAAAAATTTAGGATGTAACAAGTATCTAATGGTATTCTATTTCTCATATTGAGATTAATGAACCACATTGATCTAGCCAAATAGATCCAATGATGTGAGGCGAAGTAGACTTTTCAAAGAGTTTCCAACCAATAAAATGTTGACACATGTCTAAAAGTGAAAAATGATCATATTTTAAATATTAATTAATATCATTCCATGAAAATGTTGAGATAGAGCCACATAAGTTCCAAGTTAGATTAAAATATATATTGGGTTCAAACAATCAAAGGTATAAATACAAAGATCAAAAAATAATCTAAGTCATAAAACTTGAATAAGTTAAAGTAGGTGTTATCATGAAAGCACTATAAAAACCTTCAAAAAATCCCTAGGATTTATGAAAAACCTAATTCAAAGATGTGTTCATTATAATCAAGAAAAGGAAGATTGGATTGTCATTTTTACAAGGATAATTTGATATAGAATTGAACTATAAATCACTAGTAAGCAATTTAGGGAAATTCACAACCATGGCATCTTGAAAAAGTGTTTCTAGAGAGGAGGAAGAATTTATTTGACCTTGGATTTATAATGGATAATTTTCAAAGACACATATTTTGATGCCACAACTCTAAACATAGTGGACAATAATTAGTCAAGATTATTTTAGACCATTGAGAACCAATAACCCATCACAAGAGAAGAGGAGAACATGTCTGCAAGGAGGCTCTACTATGACATAGTTTCCATTCAAATGATAGGTCTCTATTATTAAGTAGTAAAAATTGAGGTACTACATTGTATAAACATTCTCTCTCCTATTTTTAAAGATGAAAAAATAGATAAGGGAATGATTATTCATGAGGGTAGTTTCAATAAAATTACTTACATATCTCCCATTGCTTTTAAAAATTATTACAAATTGCATAATCCCAAAGTAGACCTAACCATAATAAAAAATTGGGCCAAATATAATGATTTGAAGAGCATCCTTTCTCTATGGCTATATTCTAAAAACCAAGTGTTTTTTAACTTCAATAATAACATCCTGATTGGTCAAGTTAGACCTAGAATAAGGATGATCATGACAATGATTAATAAAATATGTGGAAATGCAACCACTACATATGTAGATAAAATTGTGTCCCCTTAATCTATTTCATGATTTACAAACAAGTAACTAGTCCTCTTGGCATAGTAATCAACACTTGTTTGAGTAGATAATTTTCTACAATCAAGAAGAGGAATAGGGCTTACTTCTACATGATGTTATATCTTTTGGATGCCCTCCTTTCCAAAAAAATATCCCTAACTTTAGGGAATGGTCACCTAATAGGATACAAACTTTCTCATAGTATTACTCTAAGTTACATATCTTTAAGTAGAGGGATGACATCCAATTCATATGTGATTGTGTCTATCCTACCCTTAATGAGGCCATCACAGGGAGCCCAATGATGAGAGTTATCCTCATGATAAAGAAAATTATTGAATTCATAGGATATATGGCTATCTTTATTATACAATCATCAATATTGAGGGAACCCAATGCACTCCCCTCAGATTATAAGTCCATGTACCAAATAAGCTTGAATAAAAAGAAGTAGTTTACTAAATCTATAATGGAATAAGTGGTATTTACAATACCAAAAGTAAGGGACTACTTTACACCCTCCCCATAACCATTGGTAGAACTATGTTCTCATCATGGGAAAATATTGAGGCTGATTCAAAACACAGGACCTCCTTCAACCTTCAAATTGATGAGCTAAGGTAGTGAGATCCCCATGGAAGGGTTAAGGAGAATTTTAAGACTAAAGGAATAAATGTACATCATGATCACCATCTTGGTCCTTTTGAACACATATACAAAAAATAATATTCATTCTCTAAGGCCACCTTTAGATTAAAAAGGCATAACATCAATCCAAAATCTAGGATGCAAAGGGAGAAAAAGGGAGATGATGATAAATAATAGTTAGGGGCATGGTAGTAACATTTTGTGAGTGTTAGTACCAACCTAGCTACAAATATATTCTAGACTTGAGGCACAAATTTAGCAAAGGTAAGAGGAGAGAAGGCCTGATGAAATTGCATCTTCTTCAATCCAAATAGAGGAACAAGGATCAGTAGTGGAAGAAGTTCACATAGTAGCATTGGACCCTAATGAGATCATTTAAAATTCCCTCAAAATTCTATCATTAGCCAATGAGTCTAAATATGAATAAATGGAGGAGATAAATGAAGATAATGGGAAGGAAGTGTTGGATCTAGTTCTTATAGATACCCCCAAAATAAATGTTGAATCTGCCATTTTTATAATGAAGACAAAGAATCTCAAGGTGACTTTCACTCCTCTTTTGAGTTAAGTTAACCTCTCTAGTGAATAAAACTTAATTCATGGTCGAACCATTCTAGAATGGTTCATCTATGGAAATTTGTAAAAGGTACCAAGTGTATAACATCCATGGGATAAAATGAAAGCCATCAATATCCTAGTTCATGAAGAGGTCAAGCCATGGATCTTATCTCTAAAAAAGGAAGATTAAAAGAGGATGGTTGATCTAGGAGATTCAAGTGGAGCATAAATGGAAACTCCATATCCAAAGGTGTCACAATCTTTAGTGGGTGTTAAATTTGACTTAACAACTACCAGTTTGTAGAGGGTAACTAAGAAGAATTCCATGGTTCATGAAGAGGATTTCACTTTAATAAAATTGGAACCTTTTGTTAGATTAACTCCAATTGGAGGACAAAATCCTAGTGAGGACCCAATATTAGAAGTAAATGTCCTCAAAATGGCTTAGGCTCAGTCAGATCAATTAAAAAAATGATCAAGGGTATCTTGAAGTTGAACAAGAATTTGAAATAACAAGCCATCTTGTCAATCTAAGAGGACAAATTTAGACAATTTGAGGACACCATGATTGATTTGTTCAACTCTTTAAAGGAAGTCAAGCCCAGGCAAGAGGTAGTGAATAAAAAAATCACCATGGCTATAAGATAATTTGTCCAATGGTAGGCTTTGAGCTACCAAGTGAAGGATTTTATCAAAGTTTTGACTAAAAATCAAATACTTGAGTTTAGGATAGTTAGCCTATGCCACTTAAATATGGCTATGGATATATTGATTGATAAGATCAAGGACTTGAGAAAATAGAGGACATTTATAAGGTCCTCAAATAGGAAGAGGATAAGATATTACACATTTTAGATAGTTTAAACCCTTAATCTATTAGGCCTTATCACTGAAGAGGAGTTGAAGCATAGAATTAATCAATTCATGCAAGAAGCAAGGAATCAAAGAAAAGGGAAAATAGGGGATGATAATAAAAATATCATAGGCTTGCTTTTATCATTGAAAGAAAATATTAGAGATGCCAGGAACATTAAACAATCTTTGGAAAGGGCTACGAGGGATCTCAAGGGAATATAAGATCAAGAAAAGGAATTATTCATGAGACCTATCCTTGATCTCTAGCTGATCAATGAAAAAAATTATAAAATCAACATCTTGTAGGGAAGGTAGAAGATTGCATCATCACAAAGGTCCCAAAATCAACTTAGTTGACTTAAGATATTCTATTGTATAGAGACATTGTATATATTGAAAATAGAATATTCTTTTTGTGAAAGCATGTGTCACTTGTAAAGCACATTGACTATAGGTTAGTCATTTTTAAAAAATGTCTAAAAGGTTCTAAAATAATTGTAAAAGGATAGCCTTCTTTAATATTTGACATGAAAAATTGCCATACTGCATGAATGGTTTATATAAAGAGGTATTACCCATTTTAGGAGGAGGGAGATTTTTTTGGAGCCAAAAAAACTATTTTATAACTTTTGAGTAAATTAATACAAAGCAAGGAGTTCTACAAAGTATGTCCACATTTGCTTGTGTGAATTGTTATTATGGTTTATCTCTCATTTTTTTGGTCTTATTATCATATTTTAAAGGTTCTTATGAATTTTGGATTTGCATATTTAAGTACAAAGTGGCTAATTTATGCTAATTATATATTAGTTGAAAGTTATAAGGTTTTCTTCATTTTCTTCATTCTTCTTTCATATGTGATAATGTTGTTTGCATGTAGGGCTAAATCTTTAAAGTGAACCTAGTCCTTATTTACACTATTTCATACTATCCTTAAATGTTTTCCTAATGTGTGGTAGGATTTTATCTTATGCTACTTTATGTCATACATTACTTAAATGCATGTTCAGATGAAATTGGAACTTTGTCATAATGTTTGAAATAAAGATCAATAACACTTCTCTTTTCTACCTTACCCTTTCTTTTCCTCATTTTTTATCAATTAATATTTGATTATATTAATTGTGAATGCTCATCTTATTCTATATTTAGATTAAGGTTTAATAATAATTCACTTTGAATAACATAGGCTATATTCAAAGTCAAATATCAACTATCAAGGCATGGTGGATCCTAATCACTAACTAATATAAATTTGTGAAATAATCAACTTGTTTTGCCTCTATTACACAAAGGATAAAAGGATTATAAAAAAATTAAAATCATGCATTGGATTCTCTATCTTCAAAAATGATTAGTTTTTCTTAAACACTAAGAAACACCTGTGATACACTTTTAGGCATCAACATGTTGGAGTGCCTCTATTCTGAGATAAAATAGAGGGCACTTACCCTATATGTACAAACCAACTAAAACAATATAGTTTTATTCCAACTCATGATTATACTTTTTAATAACTTTTAAGGTATAATCATTCTCAAAAAGGGTTAAACATCTTAAAATCTAAAGACTAGTTTCTAGGCCATTACTTGTGTGCAATATTTAAGAGCCTAAGTATGAGAGATTTTAAAAATATAGTTCAATTCATCTTTGATTTTTTTATCTTACCCATAATAATCACATGAGAGTGTGATTTCATCACTATGAGAGTGATTTTTATGTAATCATCTTAAACTTATACCTTTTTTGCATTCCAAATATGTACCTGTTATTGGCTTAGACTAGTCTATTTCCTTAATCAGTCTATAGGTGTCAAATGGAGATATCAAAGGACCACTGTAGGTGGTGATATACATAAAATCACTGTAATTTACACCTTTTTATCTTTCCTTAGGTCATTGAGAACATATCACACAAGAATACATCTATTTCTGCCTTGATACTAGGATCTTATTCTTTTGCCATCAATGCATTGTAGGTGAGAATGTGGTCTAAGGTTCATTTTTGCCTAATACATTGTAGTTCACTAAGTTTTCAAAATAGGAACTTGATCGAGTTGGAAACCCTACTCAATCATAATTTTCTTGACCTAAACAAACTCTTCTTGAATCAATATGTGATCTCTAATGCCTAAGATATAAGGATGAGTAAATTTAGGCTTACACAAACCTTATGAACATTCACCAACAAATGCTACTATGTAGACAGGATCCCTTTTTCAAAAAAGCTATGGTAAATAGTCCCATTTTCAAATTTTTGACTCTACACCTCTATAGGTCTTGAATTATCTCTCACAATTAGTCTTTGACCTCTTTTATAGGCCCAATCCAATTTCTATTACCTTGAGAAACTTAACACAACCTTGAATCTCCTTGATATATTAATATGATTGTTGAAAGCTTATTTCCTAATGGTTGTAGGTGATAATCATGAGAAGGTCTTACTATGTAGGTAGTCTAACTACATTCTAGGCTTTCCCAAACTAACATTGAGTCTTTTAATAATTCAATAATGTTTTGAGATCCTATGATCATTTTGAAATTTTAAACTCATTAACATCCTTGTCTAAGCACTTCTACATAGTCTTGTAGGTCTCTATCTGCTAGGTATGTGAACTTATATGCACTTACTTGTCTTTGAGGGCCTTTAATATCTCTTCAATATAACCTCCATTAGATAATATGACCATCAAGTCTAAGGGGTTGAACATAGGTGCATTACCTTTGATTTCAATCCCTTTTCATAAGGGAAAACTCTACATTTGTAAAAATAATGTTCTCAGGCCATTATTATTTACTTTTAGAACAAGAGTGTGGTCTTGAGATGGTTTTTCCTATCCCTCTATTTTCACAAATGCTAAGAAGTTGAATTCAACATGAAATGAGTAGATATTCTTTAAAAAACTATATGCACTACTTGGTTCACATAGACAAATAAAATTAGATGATAAAATTGAGATATTAGAGTTATGTAGGTAGTTTGAAGGTACTAACAATCTTAGTGATTGTTCATGAATCATATACCACTAATCCAAAAATAATGACCATGAAATGGAAGGAAATAAAAACTACTAGCATCACTTAAGTGCACTCAGTCGAACTCCTCTTCTCTTGTTTGTACCAATAGAAAACCATTGACCTCCTTTGACTTATCTAAGAGAATGAAGAGAGAGAAATTGGTTTTGATTAAATTTGAACTTATTGAAACCATCTGAGCCTAGAAAAGACCTTTGGAGACATTAAGACACTCTCTTGAGGCCTCACACATGCTAAGTGAGTTCCATCAATCTATATAACATATTAAACTAAATTTTTTATATGATATTATTTATAATTGTACTTGTAGATTTTTAGTTTCAAAATTGACTCTAACACTTACTTAACATGTGGTATGTTAGCCTATTCTTTGTCATATTTGTCTTTTGATGGTAAATTATATAATTTTATTAAATGACTAAAATATGGCATAAAATGACATAGGAAAATAAGGACAAATATGAAAGCGGCTTAAAATTTTTTTATGATCTTCAAAGGTGACTTAACCTCATTATAGGACCATGGTTTACTTGATTTGACTTAGGGGTAAATTTAGTCTACAATGCTTGCATTCACTATGTCTTTATTCCTAACTACCTATTTATTGGTCTAACTTTTATTATTTTGATGACCAAGCCTTATATACTATGTGAAAATATCTAAACCTAATTATTATCCTTCACTACTAATTTTGGACCTATACCTATTTTCTAACTTTTTGGACACTCACATCCTAGGTGGACACATGTGTCTATTTATTACAAAGTGTCTAGTGCCTAAAATTTGTTCAAATTTAAAATGAAATGTACCTAAAAAGTCAACATAAGTGCTTTAATGTGATATATTTCCAAAAATTATTGTTATATATATACAAGACCAACCCTCATTCATTCCTCACTTAGAAATTGTATACAACTCATAACGAAATATACCAATAAACACTCAGTCAAGAATTCAAGTGAGAAAACATGTAATATTTATCCCTATTTCCATATCAATTATATAATTATTATTTATAAATGTATAAATACTTTAAATATCATCACTTGATCCATATATTCCAAGCAAAAGCTAGGCTACTATATGTTTGTATTTATCACACATTACACCCTTGTTCACACATAAGCCAACACATAGGGGAGAAATACATCATTATTAATCCCTCTTCATAGTATTGAATATGAAGGCTATCTCCATTCACATATAGGTTTTTAAGGCTAGTTCAACAATATGATCCCACTAACACATTTTTTCCATAGTTGCTCCAAGGATGAAGACATAGCATTTGATCATTTGATAAAGAGTGACAACTTATTCACATGATATAAAGACATCAAAAATAAGGTGATAGAAAAACCATAAGGCTCTAATTTGTCACATCCAAATATAGTTAATATTTCATACATGACATCTATGATAGGGTTAGACACCTGCATTGATGTAATTGTCTAGATCTGATGTAAGCATATGAGGCCATAAAATAGATATTTATAGAATCTCACAACTATTCCAAGATTATTTCTAGTCCACTTTCATACTTTCCAAGTCTAAACCTATATACACATAGTAAACCAGCTAAGTATCACTTGTTTACAATTCATTTCAATATTTATCAATAATTACACTTTATTATTTTTAACAATCTCAATTGTATTAATTCATAATAATGTTTATCTGAGTTTTATATTACTTGGCCTACTTATTAGGTTAGTTCACCACCCTTGTGTAAAATTTAATATAATAATTTTAACCCTAAATAACCCTTTATATCTAAATTTAAGGTTACACATTAGGTGAGCCTAACATTTGGTCTCCATACCCTGGATTAACCTAGGGTTTTTCTATTTTTTGATTTTTGATTGTTGTAGATTATCTTTTCAAATTATAAATTTTTCATTTATAAGCAATGGAAAATAATAATAAAAAAACTAATTTCTAAATGGAATATAAATAAGCATTAGTTACTCATGTTAATAATAATAAGGAATTAATGGATGCATTTTTGTATGTTATAAGAGATGAAATTAGTAAACATGTCAAGGATAGGGCATCCTCCTATAGTGATGGTGAATCCTTAAGTTGTACTATATTTTATTCCATACCAATAATACTCCCCTTAAGCACATCATCACTTCCTACATCTAATGAAGGCATGGGTTATGTGTTTATACCATTATTCCTTAAACCAAAAACTACTATTTCTACGTCTTCCATGGGAAACATTAGAGCTTCAACCCAATTACTAGTTTAAATGTCTATATCAACTCAAACCATGGGTATAAATCCTTTGGCGGCTTCTCAAAACTCCACTCGTAGTAGTCAAAATTTTAAAAAATAACTCAAAATTTTAAAAAAATCAAGCTAAGGTTACTAATATTGAAAAAATTATATGAAGTCATATTGTGTTATTTATGCATAAGAGGTGTTTCATTAACCTCTTGCACCTAAGATATCTTTTCACCCCTTTCTAATTGGTTTTGTTGAACTAAAGTTCCTATTTTATGATGATAAGGTTGATCTTAAATAACATCTATGATATTTCTATGTGGCATGCCTTGATTATGCCTCCAATGATAAACTTTTCACTAAACTATTTACAAAGAGACTTAAGGACTATGCTTTAAGGTGTTTCTATGATTTACCAATCCGATCAATAAAAATATTCAAACCTATTATAGATCAATTTTTGGCACACTTTTTTTTATCAACATTATTGAAAAGGTATCCTATTCCCAAATCACAAAGATCAAACCAAGAACCAATGAACCTATTAATTAATATGTCTTGAGATACAAGATAATGTTGGACAAAATTACAAATCAAATGTAAGATAAATAGATTCAAGACATCTTCAAGAAAAAATTGTTTTCCCCATTACATGAGTTCATTGTTTTCAAAAAATTTAAATATTTTAATGAATAATTTCATATTGCTAAAGATCATGAAATGAAATTTATTTCATGTAAAAATATTAAGTATGTAGTAAACTCACTAAATACATCCAATGCCAAATTTAATATCAAACCAAGCTACAAGGTAAAACATATGGAACCTAAAATGAAAATAACTACAACTATTAATGTACTATCACAACAACCTAATCATCTTGTCTTATCCAATGCACCAAGGAGACAATTTACACATTTCTTTGACCATACAACTTCACTACTTAAGAAGTTTTTAGATTATCATCTATCCCTCCTCTCATAGAGGTTGATAAACTTCACTACTTATTATGACTATCACTAGTGCTATGGGAATTATAATAACCATTGTTATACCTTGGATCATAATATCCAATACCTTCTCAATAAATAATAGCTTACATTTGATGATCTTAAAAAGGATTTAGGGTCACAACCTGGTGACCATCAGAACCAAAATATGTTTAGTGATTCACTAAAATATCATTCTCAAAAGAATCAAGGAGTGAAAATGGCATATAATGCACATTCTCCTCCACCACATTATGGGTAACCATTATAGGAGATTATTGATACTTATAAATGGCATATATTTCCTATGATTTCAATACACTCTATTAATTTTTGTGGTAGTGAGATTGTAGATGATGAATCATATCTTCATTCATTATTTATTATACCATACCTTGATCACCAGTGTATTCACAGTGTTATGATTGATAATGGTGTGTTAGGTTAGTTTTATATTTAGGCATAAATTTACTTAGGCTTGCATTGAAGTGATTAAATCCCAAAAATTTAGTGCACTGACATTTCATGCAAGACTTAGAGTTATTATGTACTCACCTAAATAATGCAACAAGGGACTAGTTCTCATGGGTTTTATCTTATGAAGGTACAATTAACATATATCAGTGCTTAAACATACACTTTATTCAATAACTAACCAAAAAAATAAATGCACATTTATGGGCCTAAATTCATTTAAATGAACAAACATGATTAAAATGACCAACACCATTATTTCTAGAATCCACATGATAACATTTAGGTAATGCAAATTCTATTCATCATATTAATAATGGGTTCACAAGTTACATAACAAATGCATGATATAACTTAGTGATACAAATAATTTATAAACTAGAGTAAAAATGTAACATCATAATCATATCCTTGATTACATTAATGGAATAACAATTAACATCTATCACAACATTCAATAATAATCAATAGCATTCTAAAGATCTAAATAGGGGTATTTATAATTGGTTCTCCCTAACCAAGTAGTTACGATAATAATGACACTCCCAATGACTATACAATGATCTTTAGTGGACTAAGATTCATGGTAGCTAATTATATTGTTTCCCTAAGGACCCAAGCCTTTGTGCCCCTCTATTATTATTTAATATTGGATTCTCATCACCAAGTGCCTATCTTCTCATGGGTTGGTGCTAGATTTGTACATGACTTATTACGTTTCATCCTTGATAATTACTCCTTAACCATATCCCACTTCTTTTATGCTACCTAAGTCTTTTACTAGTGTTCTAAGCCCTCTATTCTTGAGTTCTTTGTTTATTATGCACATTTTTATGAGTAGGTCTTCTCACATTGTAAACTCCTATGCCATAGTATTTTTCATCTATATCTCTTTTGAATTGTGTTGATATCAAGTTATTATTATTTTACATCATGCATATTTACCAAAAGACTTAGCCAAAATGTGGGGTCTAACATCATCCCACACTATACCATTAGTCCATCCTAGACTAATCACTAGTTTTAGGTTTTAATAAAAATTCTAGGCCAATATGCTCCATATACTTCTTGACACTTTCCCAATGTGACAAGGTGTTGAGTAAATGGTCACTTTTAGCTTCTTGGTCTCCTTGATTTGGTTGAGACACTCACTTTCTTTATTGAACAAATGTACAAGGGATGTGGAAGCATCCTTATATGTGCCCTCAAGCTTGGTGACCTTGATTACAACCTATCTTTAGAGTGCCATAAATTTAAAGTTTATTTCTTGTTGATATGTGATTATTGTCTCTTCCATAGCCTCTACATCTTTAAATGTATTTGCATGCTCAGAGCAGTCTTTTATTAAAATGGTTGTATCAACCAACTATTGGCACTAAAGCTCTTTCACTTGAATTTGAGCTTATAAAATTTTTTTGGGCCATGTTATCTTCTTAAAAACCCCATCTAAAATGGGAATAACATTTACAACTTTGTGTAAGGCTTGCTTGCACACCTCCATATCTTCATCAAATTAATTTTTTTCCCAATACTTTTTCATCTTTGGAGCCATGATACTCTTTTCACCATTTTAAAAGGAGGTCCATGAGATTATCTAACTTGTTAATAGCCTCACCAAACAAGGTGAATCCATTTGTGAGTGTTGGGTTTAGGCTTAAAATATACTTATAAATGTTTAGTGTTTTCACATTAGAAATTGTCTCGACCTCCAACTGGTGCTTCAGATTAGTTAGTTCTTTCAATTTGGTGTTGGAAACAAAATCTTTATTAAATATCTCCACTACCTTGGCATGTTTTTTTTTAGGCTACTATAAATCATATTTTTCAAGGGCATTATGCCATGCGACCTCAAATGCCAATTTCAAGAGTGTCATGCTAGTTTTTACAAAGGTAACCTAATATCAATCTACCTAAAAATTAGTGTATAGCACCACCACTTGAGGATATAATATAATAATAAAAAGGGTATATCATAATGGCTTATTCCTTATACATGTTGAGGAATAATGACATAGCATGTTAGGTTGGTTAGATGCATCCTCCTAAGTAAGATGCCAATATAGATAAATTCACTTGATAGGGACACCTTTATGGTATTGGACATGAAGGTTGGTGGCTACATTAATCTTGTATGTTATGATAATGGAATCATCAACTAGATATTTACCCTTCAAGGGATCCTACTCAACTATCTCAACATCTATGTATTATTCTTAGGAAGTGGCTCTAATGTCAAGGCCACTCAGTCTTACCTATGCTTTAGACCCATCCCTCTCATCACCAGGTAAATCCTCAATTTCCATATGTGTTTCCTCAATGGTTGTCTCTTCCTACCATGCTAGGGAGGGTGTTTTCTAAGAGTTATTATCTTTTTGTTCAACTTAGACTCTCTTAGAGATCTATTCTGGTAACTCTACCAGCTCCTCCTTATCATCATCAATGGGCTACTCTATCTCTTATTCCAAGGGACCAATCTATGTAGTTGGTGTTAAGACTTTCAATTGACATATTAGTGGATCCCTCTTTAGTGGTGCTTGGGTATTCCTTTTCCTTTTCAAAGGTTCTAGTTATGATCTTGTGATTGCATCTTGCCAAGATCACTTTTTCTTCCTTTCTAGTGGTGGTGTTGAAGGGATTTTCTCTCTCACACTCTGTGATCCCTTAATGTTTCTTCTTGGGCTTCAACATATACAAAAAATTATGAATAGAGTCCCCAACCAAGGTTAAATGCACCTATATGTTAGTTATATTAGACTCAACCCTTTATTTATAGGATTTCTTCCTAAGGTATCCATACATTTGGTAGAGAGTGTGAGTCTTTGAATCAATTTATTCATCTTCAAGTGTTACATGTTGCATGTCATATATTAAATTAATAGAGTTCATAAAGTATCATGTCATGAAAATAAAAGGTAGATTTAGCCAAATAGAAAATTATTCATACGGGGTCATCCTAATGTGTATAAGGGAGTACTATTATTTTATAATAAACTTGGCTTGGTCACCAAATTATGTAGCTAAGTCTTCTAAAATGTGCCACTTGTTCCTAAGGATTCCTTCATCCCTTCATACCATGACTTCATCTTGAGCTTATAAGATGGAGTAATCATTCCAAGGCAAGAAAATGCCTTGTATTGATCTATAGGGGACTTATGATTAGGTGGGTATGCCCATATCAATTCTCTATAGGTATAGTCAAGTATACCAATTTAATCATATTCCATTCATAGATGAAATATTCCCCATAAAAACCTATGTTTGGGTACCCAATGAGCTTTTTCCACATACTATATGATTTTATTGATAAAGTATAGCACCTAATTATATTTTAATCCCTTAGTGACTTGTTGTGAAACATAAAAGTTGGCCATATCCACCTTTTTTCATCTTTATCCACCTTCAAACTTTAGCATCATGATACATGTGACCACTCAAATCATGAGATCTTCAATATTTTTGATGTGCACAACATGACCTTATTTCTTATATTCAAACATCATAGCCATCTTCTCTATCTCCTCTATGTCCTATATATAATATTCAAGGTCTAAACTTGAGAATTATAACCCTAATACTTTAATAATTATTTTAGCTATGATTTTTATTTGGTACCAAACAAAGTAGATGTAGTCCTCATACACCTATGAGATTAAAAAACTGACTCCTTCTATTGGATTTCCAAATTAGGGAAGGTTGAAGAGTTAGAAGGGGCCAACAATATCTAAGGAATTTAAAATATTTATGTCATATAATAGCTCACTCATAGTATTTTGGAACTCAACTTTATAATCAATTTACAATTATATGTCATTTTTAGGCTTTCAATTATTGTAATCAAAGATAGTGTAGGTTAGTATGTTGGATACCTAGTTTTTAACACATAACACTAAGGGTATTGCATTTACTCAATTAGACAAATTATAGGTGGGGGTACTTGAACTTTATTTTTCACTTAGAATTCCATCCCTATTTCTTCATCTCCCATGAACACACCTTTTTCTTCAAGTGTTTCTTCTCTAATTAACACCATCTCCCCACCAACACTCAATTATTCTTCATCTAGAATTACATGTAATGGTTCACTTTATTGCACCTTTTTCTTAGGCCACATTACCCTTCATGGATCTTAAAGGTTGAGGTTTGTCCATAAAATTCTACTAGATTAATATGTTTTTACTATTATAAGTGCCTCATTTATCCTACTTAGATTCCTATTAAGGGTAGACGCTGACTTTCATGACTTGCAACTCAAGAAATCCTACTCATATTTCTAATTCACCTAGCTCTGGATCTTCATTTTAGTTAAAGAAAAATTCAAGATATAAAATTAGTTGGAATTAGTTACTCTAAAATTGATTAGATTCATTGAATTTATGTTTTAAAAACTTAAGTTCACTCCTCTAGCTGTAAAAGTTCTCAATCACATTAATATTAAAAATTGAAATGAACCATTTAAATTTTTATAGGTTCAAGGGGTAACTCAAATTTAATAACCATCCTCTTCAACCATCACTTCATGCAATAAATATGACCTATTGTATGTCTATGATTAGATGTTGGCACACTTTCCATTACCAATACCTATCTTTGCAATTAATACAAGGAGGTATTTTATTTAACTTTTAATAGGTTTAAGGGGTAACTCAAATTTACTAACCCTCCTCTTCAACCATCACTTCATAAAATAAATATGACCTATTGTATTTCCATGATTAGATGTTGGCACACTTTACATTACCAATACCTCCTTGTATTAATTGCATGTCCCTTCCTACATTTTCCTCGAAGTGCATGACACATATAATAAATTTGAATATTCACCCCAAAAGAAAGAATAATTCTTTAACTTAGCTTATGTTTATGTGCCACATATTTCATAAACTTTCACTTTTATAAATTTGCTTATGTGTTTATCCTTATAAACCATATCCTATCACTTCACACATGTAACACCCCTACCCCACACTAATAATTCTTTGTGGTCTTCCATGAGAATATAAGTATCAAATTATAAATGTTGACTATACAAACACTAAAAAGGGTATGTAATGAGGGCATCACTTTATTTAAAATAAAATAATCCTAAGCTAAAATAAATTTCATACACCTTATTAGTATACACAAGAAAAACTTATTCAAATAAGTATGACCATAATTGACTACCATGGTAATGACTAGGGAGAAAGTGGCCATTTAATTGCTTTAATTGACATGTACCAATGGGAAAAATACTATGAATAATGAAATTCTCATCCAAATTAACATGAATCTTTTCAGAGTGGCACATGAACTTAGAGTCATATAATAAGACTTTCATTCTAGGAGTAAAAGCCTTATTCTTGAGGTGGCGATCATGCCATGCCTTCTATTTTAATTTCTCCATGTCTTAACTATAATGTGTAAGAAAAAAAATATTTATCTAATTAAACTAAAGAATTGATTCACAATTTAAATAATGCCTCGTCATTTAGTTAACTAATGCATGAAATGTAAATATATAAAACAAAGAACTCTACTAGAAGAAATATCTTAGTATTAAACACAATATTCAATGGCTTATTTTATTAAGGTGCTTGCCAATGGTTTGATAATCCTAAAGTACTACAAACACCCTATCATCCTTGTTAGTGTATCCAATATTACATGTCTTGGTAAAAGTCATACCCAATATCTTATTTAATGCCTTAATAATACCATCATCCTAGGGATGATATGGTGTTGTCTTATGGTGAGCAATCATGAAATTTGGCCAACAAGACACATATAGTCTCATTAAGGAAGTGAGTACCATAGTCACTAGTGAAACTTAATGCATAACCAAATTTGGTAATAATATGCTCTAAGATGAATCATGCATCAATAGTAGTTGTACAATCTCATGTTGGGGTAACTTAATCCCAACAAGTTAGATAGTCAATAATAGTGATAATAGCATGAGATAATACATCATAATAATAAGTTGATAGGTCTAATAAAGTTTATGGCCCACTATTCAAAATGTTCCTATGATATATTAGGATGAAGTGTCATTGCATCCCACTAATTATGCTTTCTCACATGTTGTAAAATGTCATGTTGGCATGCATAAATCTTAACATATTTCAAAAGGGTAGGACACCATAAAATGGATAACAAAACCTTTTGTGTGATAGCTTATCAAGTGTAATGTCCTTTGGAAACACCTTCATGGGCCTCATGGAACACCTCATCATGCTCATGTTTCATAACACAATGTCAAAATACCTCATCTTAGTCAAGATTATAGAGGTATCCCCTAATAAGCTAGAATGGAGTGGCATGAATGATGAGCTACTTCTTGGTTGAAGTACTTAAATGATCTAGAGTGGATCTAGTAGTCAAAAAAGCTACTATTTCCTCTAATTCCTTATAAATGTGAGAGATAGGAAATAATTTCATTTCAGGTAGGTCATCTATGATGTTGCATGATGACTCACTAGATTTAATTCATGAGAGATGGTCTAGACTGTAATTGACCTTACCAAGCTTAACTATGATTGAGAACTAGAAATTTTGAAATAATACTATTCATTGGTAAATACGACCATTAAAAATATGTTTATTGACCAAATAATTTAATTCCTCATGGTCTATGAATAAAACAAAGGGGTTTCATGTAGATATTATCAAAAAAATTAAAGATCATAGACCATAGATAATGCCTCACACTCAATAGTAGTATAGTTCCTTTAGGATAGAGTAAGATTTGAATTACAAAGTATATATGGTGATCTAAATTACCCTCTCTAATATTAGAAAGTATATCATCGACAATCATGCCAAAAGCATCGACATGAATGTGTAATGGTTTAGTCTAGTCTAGGAACTAGAAAATTGGTGTGGTGATAAGCTTATCATTTAGGCAACAAAATCTTCTTGACATGAATGGGTCCAAATGAAACTTCCATTATATTTTAGGAGATCACTTATAAGGTCTAAAATCCTAGCATATCCATAGATTAATTTTATATAGTATCTAGTTTGGCATAAGAAGGTGCAAATCTCTCATTGGTTAGTCAAACTAGTAGGTAGAGGATGATGGCAATCTTGGTGAGGTCCACTAATAGTCCATCTTGGGAAATAATATGGATAAGGAGAAAAATGAATAGAGTAAAAAAGAGACACTTCTTTAAATTAAGATAAATTTGAAGTGTCATATAACACTCAAACATGATCCTAAGATTAAAAAAATGGTCTTTTACCAATCCTATACCATCCAATAATCCAAATAAACATAAAGGAACTTATGAATAAAGTCCTTTAAATCTTCAATGATGATCTTGGAGAACACAACAGGGGTATTTTTCAATCCAAATGGCATGAGATTATATGTAAAAGACCCCCACTCAATGGTAAATGTAGCCTTGGGATTATATTCCTCTATAATTTGGACTTGATGGTACCCAAAGAAACCATCTATAAAGGTATAAATTTCATAGCCAATGATGCCTTCAAAAATTTCTTTAGTGAATGTTGTCAATAAAGGTTCAATAATAAAAGTAGTATTAAGTAATCTATAATCCACACAAATCCTTATGCACCCTTACTTTTTAATTCTTTTCACCATAGGACTCACCCACTTGGATTTATCAATAGGAATAATGAATCACATGTGCAACATACTATCAATCTCTTCTTCAACATGTGCACATAAATTATGACTCATTTGATAAGGTCATTTCCTAACTGGGTGAGTGCCTTTAAATAGTTTGATGTGAATTTTACCCAAACAAGAGTGAACACCCTTCATATTACTATAGTTCTTAGGAAAAACATCCTAATATTATTTTAATCACTCAAACACTTTTGTGATTTTAGTATTAGACTAGTAATTCCCCACGATAGCCATCTTCGATGCATACTCCATTTTGATATTGATATATATGATTTGAATTGGTTTTAATTATTGGTTTGCTATATCTATAATGTTTTCATGAACATTTATAGTTCCATAATCTATGTGGATAACCAAATGATTGGTCAATGGGTTAGGTAGATCTAATCCTTCACCTTCATCAATTTGAAACATAAATTTTTGCTTATCCTTTCATATTTATTCTCAAAGTGCATGACTTATAATAGGTTTAGGTGTAGAAAAAGATGCCTTCTCAAAAGGTTCACTAAAAATGGTCAATCCCTCCTTCAACACATAATGCATGCTTAGAATCTAGTATTTAATAAGACTTGGGTCATCAATGACTATTTAATGCATTACTTATAGTGTAAGGCATAAAGCTATCCTCAAGGATGTTAAGACAATGCTGAAATCATATTGTTCTTAAGTAAGTGCCAAGAATGTGTACCTAGATGTCACTCCTTATGGGCATACCATGCTCTAGTCCAAGTGTGAAGAGTGCCATAAAATGCGTGAACCCAAATATATTTTTGTAAGAAATTTTCATCAACTATCCACATTGCCTCACATGCCTCAATGTGAGGTTCTAGTGCTTGAATACCACTATAGATAATAGTACCACATATATGGTTATCATGATAAAATCTATGATGTAATTTAGAATGTACATGATCCCAAATAAGTAGACATTGATGATGATTTTTCCACCATATTGTAGTTATGCCCTCAAAAAGGTGAATAAGTGATCAAACATGATTAATATTAAAATCGTACAAGGTTTCCAACTGCTAGATGAATTCATATAATTTCATTTGGTTATGGAATTACAAATCTTCATCAAGCCTTTTAGGTGGTAAAACCATGATTGGTTCTTACATGACATACCCAATCACAAGATGAAAAAATCTATGGCATTTTTTATACTCCCATTGAGTATATTTATGACTACCAATAATTCCACATACTCTTCTAGTAATTTCATAGTCACCCTATGCCTAATAGTGATAGGTGTTACTTGTGGTGTCAGAGAGGAATTATGAATTTGTCCATCATAGGATGCCATTGGAGGTTTAATAATGGCATTCGCTATCTTGACCTATGACATTATATATGGTTAATATCTTAATCAACATTAGCAGGTTCACCATATGATGGCCCATGAGTATGGTCTAATGGAATGATAATGTGTTGGTTAATATTTTCAAAGTTGATATACATTTTCTTGAAACTTAAATCAGATTTTTTGGCATAACACTAGGGATGACCCAATAGTGTTGGGAAATCATCAATCTCATCCAACTCTAGAAATTAAAAGCCTACCTTGAATTTAAAATTGAGGATATTCTTGTTTAAAAACATTGATTGGCAAATCATAAGTCTTGTTGGCCATAAACAATACACAGGGATAAGGTTGCAAAGTCAATCTAGTCATATTTTGCCAAGAATTCTTTTTAAGGATATTACTTTAAAACTAGTTTTGACTAATATGTCTTGGATTACCCATCCATAAATGGTGATATTCACCATACTTTTTATCCTCTTATGTGCTAGGGTGAATGGGAATATCTTGTTATTGAGCATGGTTTAATTGATGATATTTAGTAGGCCTTGGCATCTAATGTTTAAGAGATTTACATAATAGTGGTATAATATACTCATCAAATATGCACTTATATAACTCTTAGAATTAATCTTACATTACATCATGATGTTTTATGGCCTTATTTGTATCATCACATTGAGCAGCATCATGATCTTTAAGAAATTGGATCTCCCCTTTTAATTCCCTTACTAAATTCATAATATCTTGGAGTACCTCTTTTATCTACTGGGAATCAACATATCTAGTAATAAGAGGATCCTCAAATTATACCTTCTTAATAGGTGGAGTGGATGTAGATTGGTAATTTAAACCATTACACATTATAATATAATTTTTTGGGGTTATTAGAGTGATCAGGCATTGTCTCTAATGTGGTTTCTCAATACGTATAATGCATATCATATCATCACACTTATAATTTATTTAATTTGTAATGGTCATGTAAAAATCATGGAACTCCTCCAAATGATGATCATTTTTATGGAAAGCACAAGTAGGATAGACTAGGCAGTCCCCTTGGTAGTGATCAAGAGAACCACACTTATAACATGTTCGTGGTGGAAAGTGTTAACCTCTACATCCTCAACCTCAACCTCACCCATGATAACAACAATTTTCTTGGTTATTTTAAATTGAGTCTTGATGAATACCATGTGTGCATGCCTCATAAATGTCATTTATGAGATGATAGTCATTAGTGTCATGTGTATATGCATCACATATCTTATAATAATTTGACACCTTTAATTAAGTGACACATTGTAACAAAGGACAAAATTGACCATCGTGTTCTTCCTAGAAATTTTCACCTAACTACTTTAGGATGGTAGTATGTTCTTATGAGGATAATTATTTATATTATGGCCTTTAGACTCATAATTGACACACCATAGGCCAAGTGTCATAATCACTGTGTATAGTCATATTTTAGAATTTAGATTCCATTGTAGCAATTTTAGATTTCATAAAAGGATTGATTCCCATATCAATGTTTCTAATGGATTCAATGTGGGGGAAGCTTCCAAGGCCTCACATAGGATAGTAAAAGTTCTCTGAGATAATGTTCATCAAAAGGGGAGCACTAGACCTCCTACAAACCACTAAGTGTGGTGAGTAACATTGATCTCAAATGAGAGATTTGAAATAAGTGTCTTAAATTATGCATCAGACTCATGTACCTATCATTTATTTCTTGTTTAATATCTTTCAATACAATAGTACTTTATTTCTCTAAATCTAGAATGTTGAATTCTTGGAGGAATGATGCCTTAAGTTGAACATAATAGACTACAACTTGTTGAGGATAATATTTATGATATAAGTTATGTGATCATTCTATAAGGGTGGTTACAAATTGAGTGTCCTTCTAATTAAAGGAGGTTATTATAATGCATTTTCTAGATAAGTTAAAACTTGTGACAATTTTTTGTGACATTCTCAACACCTTGATATTCTAGCAAATGGAGTGTCATTTCATAGTACATGGTGGGTGGTTGAGTTGATTGTAATGGTGGTTGTTTAGAACTTTTGATCCTTCATGTCCCTTAGGGAGGAAGTCCACCACTTCATCATATGTTGTCCCCTAATCCACTAGATGAACCACCACATAGTCAACCTCCCACACCTCTAGTAATAGTAAAAACACATGAGACATTAAGAATTGAAGTAGGTTGAGTCACTATATTTAGGATAGTACTTCTCCCACTAGTTTTTTTGGGTCCACCAAGCATACAAAATTGGGTCATGAAATTATTTTTTAAAGGAAAATAAAGAGGTAATACACTAGTGTCTAAAATTTGCTCAAATAAGTTTTCATTTATAGGATCAGTCTCTAACTTTATGTTATATGTATCCTAGTTATGCATAATTAGTTTATCTATCTCAAAAATAAGAGCCTGTATGATGGTTTGGGAATTAGGTTGGTTTAACTTAGGTTATTTAGTCTCCAATTCTTAGCTTATTTCTCTTACATATGCTAGAGTTGACATTCATTATGATCTAGAAGTTAGAGAGTAATTTTGCTCATGTGCTTCCTTATAGATCTTGATAGTAATTCTTAAGTCATCTAATCCCCTTCCTATGTCACCTCCACCTATTATTCATCAAGCTTCATCATATTTGTACTTTTGTAGCTCCCACTAACTAGATACCATACCAAACCAATAATCCCTCAGAAGTACCCTTGTATTCCCCCACCAACCATGTTACTCATTTAATGAATAGTCTAGCCTTCCATGGGAAAAGTCTAAAGTCTACAGTCAATAAATATCTTCTTCAACTCTAGAAGTAATTTCTTGAGATATTGACCATGTGGTTCTTAGAGAAACTAGAACTTAGTTTCTTTTGGACAATAATAAATTAATAAGGCATACTCTAAGATGTAACTATTTAACACCCCTTACCACCAAACATCAACAACTTATGTCCATGGAATTCTTAAGTGTGCCAAATCTATCTAACATTATAATTTCCATGTTATCTTCCATCTAAGATTTTTCAATTGATCCTAAGCATAGGGTATGATTCAATCATGTAAATGAATACGTAAATCCATAAATAAAGTCTCATATAAGGAACTATATAGATTTATTTAACCCACACATGTGCAAAAATTATTGGTTCAATAAATGGTACTATAAATTTATCTTCAACACTAGTAATCCATCATTCGATGTTTTCAAGAGATAATTGCTCAAGCATGTTCCACCCTCATGAAAATAAATGCTATGAGTTGAAGAAATAGAACCAAAATGTAGGGTTAGTTTTCTATTTAGGCTTATCTTTTCTTAGGTACATACTAAATTGATTAAATCTCAATAAGATAGTGTACTAACATTTCATGTAAGACTTAGAGTTCTTGAATGCTCACTTGAATAACATAACAATGGATTGGTTCCTGTGGGTTTTTCACTTGAAGGTGTACTTAACATATATTGAAACTTAAACACACACTTTATTCAATAACTAACCAAAAATATAAATATAACGTTGTGGGCCTAAATTCATTTAAATGAACAAACATGATTAAAATGACCAACACCATCATTTCAAAAATCCACATTATAAAATTTAGGTAATGTAACTTCTATTCATAATAGGTTCATAAGTTACATAATAAATCATGGTGAAACTCACTGATAAAACTCAGCTATAAACTAGAGTACAACTAAAATATTACAATGATATCCTCATTTACATTAATGGAATAACAATCAAAATTAGTCAAAACATTCAATAATAATCAACATCATTACAAATCTCTAATTAGGGGTATTTATACTTAGTTCTCTTTGACCAAGTAGTAATAATAATGACACTCTCAGTGACTAGACAACAATATTCAATGGACTAAGAATCATGGTATCCAACTATATTATTCCCTAAGGACATGGGCCTTTGTGCCCCTGTATTCCCATTTGATGTTATATACTCATCACCAAGTGACTTTCTTCTCATGAGATGGTGCTAGATTCATGTGTGACTTATTTTTTTTCATCCATGAGAATCATTCATTAACTATCTCTCACTTCCCACATGCTCCTCAAGTCTTCTTCTAGTGTTTTGAGCCCTCCATTCTTGGGTTATCTATTTATTATGCATATTCACTAACTGGGTCCTCTTATGCCATGAAATATATCACCATGGTCTTCTATACCTATATCTCTTTTTCATCATGTTACTTTTGCATCATGATTCTTATATGTTTTGCATCTTTACCAAAAGACTTGGCCAAAATTTGAGTTCCAACATGGTGTCAATAATAATGTTTGCACAATGACATTACTTGAACATTTTATATATACACATGATGATTTTAACCCTTCAAACAAAGTGATTAGTGCATTTTATGGGACATCATAACATGTTCTTAGTGATATTAACTTACCTTTATAGGTTGTCCTAGCACATGTGATCACTACCTTCTTAGTTATACCATACACATGATTATTCAATATGTTATTTAGACAAACATAGATACATCTGGTTAGTATCTTACATAGTGTATGGGTGTATTAAATACATTCATACTAATAGAGTAGTCACAATATATAGAATTCCATATAAACATCCACTTGAACAAGAAAAGTTTATTCTAAGATAGATAATTATAAAACCTACTAAGGTTAATCTTTCATGTATGGGTAGGCAATAGGAAATCCCCTTTTTGAATCATCCCATACTTGAGATACCATTACATCAAACATACACACCAAATTCCATGGAGTCCTCATCTAATAATAACCAACATACTTAGTTATCTAGAGAAACTAGACATGTCCATATTATTGATACTTCAACTAAACTATATCACATAAAATGATGTGTTGCATGAACCCATAGAATTTATACTACCTCTTCAAGACCACACAGTCTTATGATACATATGTAGAGTATCACAAAGCCTACAATGCTAAATATTACACATATTCATGCTCCTTGATAGTACCATCAATTTTATATAAATTATTTAGAGTTCATATAAATTTTATATGATCATTCATTAAATGAGATTTTTCTAGACTTTTCATTTTCCAAAAAAATCTAAAAATAAAAATAAAATATTCTAAAAATACAAAAACATTCAAATAATTTTGAAAAAATAAAAAAATATCCACATGTTCCTAGTTTTAATATTTTTTATACTTATGTTGTTTGTCATGTGTTAGTATATATCATATCATTCTCTCTGATATACACATATGTTTCATATCACTTGAGTGTTATATAGGCATATATAGATACATGATATATGCACATATATATATTGTGTCTTCCCTTTACTCATGTTATAAGTACATTTCAGGAATATATTCCTTTGTTCATAATACGCCTAGGTTATATTATTCAATGATAACTTTCCATTATCATGTTTGAGCTTATATAATCACACATACCTCTATCCATACTTATACTTTTCATAGTGTACTTAAAATGTTACGTACTTAACATCTTTTTATAGACACATATATTTAGAAACTAGTATGTTATGTTCATGTTTATTGCCTATATTTTATGATTTCATTTATGGACTTCCTTGAGTGCATTCCTTAATTCATATTATCTTGCATTGTATTACATGTTTGAAGCACTTATTTATGACCCATGTGATTTTTATTACCTATTTGGACATTTGAATATGTCATTATTTATTTTATAGACATTTTCATATGTCATTCTATGCTTTGTGTATATTTAACTAAGTCATGTCCATTTTAGTATGCAACATTTGAACATACCCCTTATATGATGTCTCCTTGGACCATTTTCCTTTTCCTTTGCTTTTAAGTGATCTCTCTTGTGTGTTTGATTTCTTATTGATCTTTGTATTATTACTATCTATACATTGCCATGATTTATATCATGCATCTTAGGCTTTGATGTGATCACATATTGCATGTTTTAATTTTATATCTACCTAGACATGTTATTCTTATATGTTATATGATCCATCCATAACCTATAGATTTATCTTATCCTTTTAAGGTAAGGTAAATACTAGATTATACTTCGCATCACCTCAAAAGGGGCATATCAATGAGGGAATGTCATAAAGGCATGACTTATACATTTTCATAGTTTAATATTTCATTGGGAGCATGTAAAAAAGGCATGACCTCCACACTTATTCAATATCCAATTTCTCTAGAATACAATAGGGGAATGTTATAGAAACATCTTCTCCACATTTACACCAATTCTCATATTATTTAGATTTAATGGGTGCATGTCATAGAAACATATCCTCCACACTTGTACTACTTTTAAATTCACTATATTTCATAGTTATATATTCTATATACATATTTGTGGTAGCATTATATACATTGATACTATTATTATACCAATATTTCATATTGAGACATATATGAGGTGAATATGCCATGCAAAGGGCAAATAAAATTAAAAAATCAAATCAATCTCCAATTTTAAAATAATATTATGGATTGTTATCATACCCAAGATGGATTTTTATGGACTATTATTGAGCTAATATACTATAGTATTTGGTTCACCTTTGGAAGGTTGAGTTGATTAAATCACTCAAACTTACAAAAATTATAAGTTAGATTTGATTAAATCATTTAACTTCACCAAACTTATAGGTTGGATTTTATTAAATCATCCACCCTCACCATGTATATAGTGTGAGTTGATTAAATCTCTCACATTCATTAGATTATACACATATTTGGGTTCTAATGTTGAGATGAAATGAGCTCAATGATCATGTTTCAACTCACCCTTACACAAATTTTGGTAGCATGTATCCTCTAATGTGTGTGTGTGTGTGTGTGTGTGTGTGTGTGTGTGTGTGTGTGTGTGTGTGTGTGTGTGTGTGTGTGTGTGTGTGTGTGTGTGTGTGTGTGTGTGTGTGTGTGTGTGTGTGTGTGTGTGTGTGTATTCACTTGTAGGTTCAAAATTGTCTTAATCTTAGCTTTAATGTTTCATAATGAGGCATACTTTCAAATCAAATTTACAAAAGGCAAGATGGTTACATTGACAAAAAGGTGTACTCTTAATCTTTCTCTTCTTACTTTAAATTATTTCAAAGTCTTTCAATTCAAAATTTCATACACTAATTATATATTATAATATGCTCTTGGTTATAGGTCAGTCACCAACAAAAAACACTCAATTTGGGATCACACAAAGGTAAGGTGTGTTATACACACTTAGGTATACATTTTTTCCTTTAACCTATTAATTTCATTACTAGATTAAAATGGGGAAATGTAGATACTAAAATATGATCTATATAGTACTTCAGTCTTGTACACTTGACAAATACCTATACTGGTTTTACCTTTTAGTTCTAGACCTTCCCTTTACTAAAAGGCTCACATTCACTATCTCTTTGTGCCTAATTTATTATCTTTTAGTTTGGCCATTATTATTCTAATTAATAGGCCTTACATATTGTTTAAAAATTTATAAACTTGATTATTATCCTTTACTATTAGTTTTGGACCTATACCTATTTTCTAGCTTCCTAGACACATGTGGTCCAAGCTACAAGTGGATACATGCATCAACACAAGTGTCCATTTACCTACAAAGTGTTAAATTCCAAAAAGTCATCTAGTTTACAAATGAAATATATCCAAAAGATTTTCCTAAGTGTTTAAATGCAAGATATTTCAAAAAATAATTGATATATATTCAATATAAACCCTCATTCATTCTTCACCTTGAAATAACATTAAAATCACAAGGTAATATAACAAGAATCACTTAATAAAACATTCAAGCAAGAAAAATAACCCTATTTATCCTTATTTCCGTATTGGTCATAGGAGTAGTATTTTTTACAAACTATGGCCCTCTTCAAAGTATTAACTATGTAATTAGTTCCTATTGATAGAGGGGTCTTTGGATTCAAATCAACACCATGATCCCACTAACCCTTTTTTCCACAACCACTCTAAGGGTAAATATCTAGGGTTTAATCATTTGACAATGAAGAATATCCTATGTGCATGATCTAACGACATCAAAATAAAGGTGATAGAAAACCTATATGGCTAAAATTGGTCACATATAGATCCAATCAATATTTCATATAGGACACCTGTGGTAGGGTTAGACACCTATGTCAACATAACTATCTAGATTATATTCAAGCATTTGAGGCCATAATAAATATATTTATTAAATATGATGAATATTCTAGTATTATCTTCTAATCCACTTTTATCAAGTCCTAGTCCAAACCTACATGTGTATAGTAAACCATTTAAGTATCATTTGTTTCCAATTTATTAAAATATATATCAATAATTTTACTTTACTAATTTAATAAATCTTAGTTGTATAAATTTAAAATATTATTTGTCTAAGTGTTCTATTAATTGGCCTACTTATTAGGTTATTTCACCAACCTTGTGTGAAATTTAGTCTAATCCCTTTAACCGTAGATAACTACATATATCTAAATTTAAGGTTAAATAGATAATTATTTATTTTTTAATGATGTTTCCATAGAGTGTGAATCCAAGTTATGTAATGATATTTCCATAGAGTGTGATTCCAAGATATGCAATGAAGTTTCCATAGAGTGTGATACCAAGCGATGTAATGATGAAAATATTTGTCATGAATCTATTACTCTTATGTTTAGGATAGATGGTGAGTCAAAACCAATAAATTAACATTTCCTACCCTACTATAGATACTATCCATATCATCTCTATGTTGTGTCTATAGGTGACATTCAAAATCAAGTTATTTCTCTCAATTGTGTCTCATATAGTTTTTACATTCCACAAAACATGGTCATTCTATTTGACCCAATCTCTTATAAGTTGGTCTATTTTCCCTCATATAGAACATAGTCAATTGATTCAAAAATGTAATTTCCTATATTCTTGTATTGATCTTCCTTCTAAATTTAGTTTACCCAATTGACTTTGTACCTCTTGGTCGATCCAATTCTTTTCTCTAAGACCCTACTTAGCCAATCATGTTTTGTATCTGACCAAATATGCTCCTATTTTTCACCTTTTCTCTTTGGTCTTATATTCTCATTAATAGCATAATGAAACCCCCTATTATAATATTTTTCACAACCTTAATCTATTTAGATGATATAGGGGGTATTATTTCCTTCCTACCTTTGTTACCCAAGAGGATACTCACTCTTGGCGTAACTTATTTCACCCTTCATATTTGGACTACAATATGGTCTAAATTACCCCAATTGATGACACTAATGTGTTAGTTCCATTTCACACTTCTCAGGACAATTCTCCCTCAAAATCACCTTATTATACTACAGGGGAAATTTATATGAGATCAACCAATAACCCTATAGGAAATATTTTAAACACCAACAACCTGCCACCTAAAAATCCTCCACCCAATAACCCATCCCCTAATACCAATTCAAGGAATGTTCCTCCTACCAATCTTAAAAATCCACCTTTAAACATTAATAACCCCAATCCAATAATTGACACCTCTCAAATTTTTACATAAATAGTTAAATGAATGAACATTATGAAAACATCTAATACTTCTTAAATGATTCAAATGTAACATCATTTATTAAACATGGATAATCAACCTCCTATTATCCTACCTCAAAATAACCGAAATTTTATCCTTCCACCTCTTAGAGATTCCATAATAAATTTCATCTCCCAACCCCTTATACATAATAAGATGTTCCAAAATATTCAAAATGAACATTTATCTCCTTTCATTACCTCTATTGATATTGACAATATCTCTCTAGCTATTAAATATGATGGGATTAAAGAACTTGCATATTTACTTAAAAGTATTTGGTAATCTTTACAAAGAATGGATTCAAACAAATACCTTTGCTACTACCAAATTTCTAGTCAAAACATTCATAGGAGATTTATTAAATTGGTATAATCAACTCCCTCAACATTCCATATGGAAACTTGAGGATTTATTCAATCCTATAGTAAAATAATTTCAACATAATGATCTTCTTAAAAATTATCTTATCCATTTTATCAATGCTAAAACATTTCCTTCTATATCAGCCTATGATTTCATTAAACAATATAAATATTTAGCTCATAAATTCTATCATCACATGACTAATGATAACTTATTTAAACTATTAATAACCCCCTTAACACCTTCCATTCAATATAAGGTTTGTACTTTTTCTCCCCAAACTCTAAATGATGCAATAGATTAAGTTAAAAGATAAGACTTTCTTTTGAAATAGTTTGAGCCCAACCTTAAATCCATTAAAGGATATTTCCAAAACTCTACTAATGTGATTACTAATAATCCTCCTAAAACCAAAATAGGAGTAGCCAAAGTGGATAACCCCCAAACATCCCATGCACCATTAATAGTTCAATAAATAAATAAATTATTAGCCCCTTATAAACCTTTCACCTACATTAATAATACACCTACATGGTATTATCCTAACATTTTTATCTGGTTTCATACTGATGTGGGTTAGTCTCATGAAACATGTTGTGGGATCACCAAATTATTTATTTCTTTCATGTTAATAAATACATTCAACCATGATTTTATGATCAAAATACATCATCATGATTATGTCAAAGACTCTCAAAAGAAACAAGTTAACAAGACTTCATCATCTAAACCTCCAAAAAATTCTACATCCAACCCACAACACTTAAATGAAGATGTGCGTGCGTGTGCGTGCATGCGTGTGTGTGTGTGTGTGTGTGTGTGTGTGTGTGTGTGTGTGTGTGTGTGTGTGTGTGTGTGTGTGTGTGTGTGTGTGTGTGTGTGTGTGTGTGTGTGTGTGTGTGTGTGTGTGTGTGTGTGTGTGTGTGTGTGTGTGTGTGTGTGTGTAATTGATGTTGGTTATGACCATTATTATACCAATTATCAATATGTGAATGCAACCAAAGTTAATTATAGATGCAAACCTACCCTCAAATATCTCATCACTAAGCCAATAAAAACCATCCATTAAGAATAACTTATCAAACACAATAAAAATACCACTACCATACCTTATTAAACAAATGAGGAAATTCTCCCACAACCAAAACCTCAAATTACTTATATTTTAAAAAATAAAAATCATTTTACCTCCCAAGACTTGTGTTGGTTCTTCATCTTCTAAATTTTGTTAGAATTTATTAGAAGATATCAATTCAAAGACTTATAAAATACCCCTCATGGATTTAATTCATACTTATCGATATGATTGTAAATTATTAATGTAGTAATTACAAGACATTGAAGAATCACCACCCTTGAGGTGGAAACCCCTCCTCAAGACCCTTCACCAATATAAGTACATATTATTGACAATATTTGTAATTATTACAAACCTTACATGAATTCTTTGAATAATATATTATTAATGATGAAATTATTTTTTGAGCTGATGATCCACCTTTTTTCATTAAAATTATACTTAATACCACCCTTATTCGATAAGTCTTAGTAAATTAAGGGTCAAGAATTAATTTCACCTCCCTTTGGTTAATTTAAAAACTTGGGTATACCAAAGATCACCTTAAACAAACACATCTCACATGTCAAATATTTGATAAGACAAATCAAAAACTACTTGATTGTATTTAGATCCCCCTTAGTATTGGACCCAAGATCATAGATACTAAGCTCATGGTCTTTGATTTATCATTATCCTACAATATATTCCCAATTTCCCATGGACACATCATATGAGGGTTATTACCTATTTAGGTAGCTAATGCATTGAATTCATCCTTAATGGAAAATGCTATAAACATGAGGCTAATCCTAATCCATGAAGTATCTAACTACCCAACCATAAATCTCAATATTGGATTCTAACCATTCCACACATTAATAGTGTACCTCTACCTAAATTCATTAACACAATTCTAGATTTATAGGCCACTCTTACTAATTATAATGATGATGAACCAAATGAATTATAAAACACTTTTAATACCACTAAGTTACCTCATATTTCAGAGTGGCTTCTTCTTTAATTTTTCCCACATGATTGTACCATACCACTAGTTGATGAGATCACTAAAATCCCTCCTCCATGTAATGGACATGAATATTATTACACAAATTATGACTTCAAATGTAATGAATATGGAGTGGCAAGCTTGTTGCAAGATATTTTATCAATCTCACCTTGAAAATTTAGTGATCTAAGTGCATCCACTTCTTATTATCCCTTATATACATATGCATGCACTATTACCCACACTTATAATGATAATTATATCATAGATTAAGCTCAATCATGAGACATTAAAGTACAACACTATCAATAAAAATTATCCAAAATACATGTATTTAATTTTGATGTCCATGTCATTCATATATAAATTGATAGTGAATTATAACTTAAAGGTCATGCATCTCCCATTATTCCTCCACTTATATATACCCCATAGGTATTTAAACAAATCCCAACTCTAGAAAATTTAAAAACTTTTGAACCTGATACACCTTCTACACCACCAACCAATTTAACAAATTTTATTTCCTTATCACGATCCTATAGATACCATTGAGGTTACCTACCTTAATTTAGCCAAACCTCCATCTACAACCCAACACACCTATTACCAATCTGGTTGACTCCTCTTAACTTCAACATATAATTTGACCTATACTCTAAATTGCATTATAAGTTAAAGCCATAAATGTACAACATATATATTTTGAATATGATCATAATGATAATAAAATAATTGATCTTGAACTTGATGTGGAATAATATGAACCTTTATCCATGCTTCTTGATTATGAATCCATACTTGAATTATCATCAAATTGCTACCACACTTACCAATGATTTTTCTTCTTTTATCATTGAGTCAATTCCAAGAGATCAAAATTCCATAGTCAATTCTCTTTCTTACTTGGCATCTCTATTTCATCCTCATCAAGTAATTAGTGACTCCCAATTTTTAAATCCAAATAATAAAGTCACCTTCTTCTATCTAACCAAATTATTTACTCATTTATCACATTAAATTTATCACTTTTAAACAAAGCCCATGGTACAAAAACATAATCCAATTCCTTGAACATCAAACCTACTCTCTAGACAAAGATTCTCATGAAAAGACAACAATATGTAAACAAGCCTTTATGTATGTATTTCAATGCAACACCCTTCATTAGAATAATTTAGAAGGTACCCTAGTCCCCTGTGTGATGAAAGAAGAGGTTCCTATTGTCCTTGAACACACACATGGGGTATCTATAGTGGTCATTGTAGAATATATGCTACATCATGAAAAATATTAAGTGTGAGTTAATTTTGTCCTACTTTAGAAATGGAAGCTATTGATTTTTCCAAAAAATTTAATCCTTAACAACTCCATGATGATATAATCCACTCACCACTAGATAGGATCCAAATAATGGAGTCTTCTAACCATTCTTTATGTGGAGATTAAATCTCACTGGTAAACTACATTGGTCACAAGATGGTCATGTCTTTATCATTACTACTACTGAATATATTACCAAATGGGTAGAATCCATGCCTCTTATCAATATTCATGGGAATCACTAGTTTTAAATTTATGCTTAACAAAATCATTTATCACTTTGGAGTTCCCCATATTATCATTTTTTATAATGGTGGTAATTTCAAAATAAGGACAAAATATTTATGTGCTAAATTTAAAATTTCCCACAAATTTTCCACACCTTACTATCCACCATATAATGGCAAAGCATAAGACACTAACAAAATTATCAATAAATAATTATAAAATACCATTCAATAAAATCATACTAATTAGAATCTCAATTTATATCCTACAATTTGGGCCTAGCATACTAACATACGTACTACCATTGAGACAACACCATTCTCACTAGTATATGGTTCTAAATCAATCTTACCATTAGAATTAAAACTCCCATCTTTATGTATATCTCTTCATGGTATCATTCTTGATGAATAATTATGTAAACTCAATTTTGTTCTTTAGATATTCTTGATGAACTTTTTTTAGCCACTTTTCAACATAATTATCAATACAAGGATCATATTGCTAAACGACATAATAAAAGGGTCAAAGTTCACACATTTAATGTTGGTGATCTCTTTGTAAAATTAGACTACACCCATGATAAATAAGGAAAATATACCCAAAAATGGTGGGGCCATTATTTAGTAAAAAACATTCTCAGTCCTAGTACTTATTGTCTACAAACTAATTAAGGCCATGTTTTCAAAGAACCCATTGATGTGTAATTTTTAAACAAATGTTTTTGTTAAATATCTCCCTTCTTTTTCCTAATTATATATATTTTCCTAATAACACTTCTTGAAGGATTTCTCCAATGATCACCCCTTGCAAAATTCTATCTTACACACAAACCTTAGTCCCCTCATTTGGTATTTTGGTTTCATTTGATTCATGAGTTACATCCTAATACCATAGATAAGACCCAATTTTCCTCATGAATACCTTTTTATTTAATACATCAATTTCTCATACTTTTTATTTTTTTATCATAAATTTGTTAATTTACAAATATTTTTCATTTTATTCTTTCTTTAGTAATATTTAGCATAATAACATGGATAGTGTATATAAAGGGAAATGTAACTGATCTATAAATCAATCCTAGCTGAGTGAAGATAAATCCAACTTACACTTCTAATTTTTGATACATTAGATATTTGGGGTCATGACCAAGATAGATCTGATAGATCTAGTTAAGGGATATCTTACCATAATAATATCACTAAGGAGGGTTCCAAATCCTTTAGTCAATAAAAACTATGAAATCAACCTAATTAGGTGTTATGTTTTCATTTTTACTAAACTAATAATAAATAAAGTATAATATAATGTTCACTAAATATTTTGGCACAAAGTGGGGGTAATAAACATTAAGATTAAACATGCATAGAAAACATATACTCATGTCAATGTATATGGAATCCTAATGCATGGGAAATAAATATCATGCAAATCTATTTACTCTTACAAGCAGGAACAAAATTAGGAACACCTACCTCTAAATATGAACCCACCAAGCCTCAATCTCTCCCTTGGCAAAGGTGATTTGTAAGAGGTTATTGTGATATGTAAGGATGATAAGGATAAATCAACTCTAGACTACACAACCTATCAATTCATCTAAAAGACTTCTCCACAAGATAAGATATGTATCTCTAAAACAAATATGAAATCATAAGTTATGATCCTTAAGTATAATGGTGGATAAATAGATGTACAATATATATCTCTTCTTGTTCTCTTCTCTTATAAATGATGAAATCAATGTGTTTATATAGTTTCACCTAACTCTACTCCTTTCTAAAATTTTAGATAATAAGGTTGGCCCAATTGATTCTATAACATTATTGACAAAAAAAATTAGGTCTTGGTCTGGGTCAGCTAAGGGTTGACCTAGACCCTAAATGAGTTTTGTCAATTAGAGTATAGGTTTGATGGGGCCAACATTGTATCATAAATAATCAAAAATTATTTTAGTCTAGGGAAGGGCTAATAGAGGTAAAAAATGACTAGAGGAGGGTAAAAAAGAGGAGGCTAAACTTAGGTAAATGTTTTTAGGAGATGGTTGTGTAGATATTAAGTGGTATTAAAGGAGAAAAAATCTTATGAAACACTAATGATCTACCCACCCTTTTATTGATGCACACTTTAAGGTGTGCACTCGAAGAGATTAAGAGTCGATGAGATCTTGTAAGAGAGAAATCATTAGTAATTGATAAAGTTTGAAATTTTTATGTGTATTCATATGCCCCACTCAATGTTCATCATGTGTCATATAGATGCAACATGGGATAGTCCTTCAGGAAAGGAACATAGCAACACCAAATACTAAATTTGAATAAATTATAGTAAAGAGAAAATAATATAAATAAAAGGATAGAATTGAAAAATGCATACCTTTACTTTACCTTAGTCTTGTAGATAAAGAAGGAGATGCAATAAATGTGAAGGTGTCCAATGTAGGGAAAATTATTCAAACCTATAGAAATTAGCAAAAAAGAGCAAAATGTTAAAATGTTTAAAACATAGGCATATAATAAGTGAATATATTCTCTATCATGTTAGGATTCTAGAACATTTTATGATTTGAAAAATGAGCTAGTAGAAACAAAGATATGGTCAAAATATGGAATATGACAGTAAATATTTGAATAGTAAATAAATTTTTAATGGTAAATATAAATAAGATGAAAAATAATTGATTTGTTATTTTTACTATTATGAAAAACAAAGCTATGAGAGACCTAGTTTGAGACTAGAGAGCCACCATGGTGAGGAGATGATAGCTGAGACAAAGAGGATGCATATTAGCCATAGTGAGTGCAACAAAAATAAACTATGAATTTCAAATTCTTGAATATTTTTATTTGAAATTGATCTAAATATATAAAATTAATTGGTAGGCAAAATCTAGGCACATGAATGAACCCTAAGAAATGTTTAGGTAAACTAGGGGTAGAGTGGGGTGTTGGGTAAGAATAAGTTAGACCAATAAATGCCCAAGACATTTATGTTAAATGGGGAAAATTTCATTATTATGGATGAAATTTTTTTACCTAATCAACTTAGTACATAACGAGAGGGATAATGACAAGGCTATTTACATAGTAATGGGCCAATTTAGTGTGCTAAAATGGGGCTGATTGCATAGTAGTAGGTTGACTTAGTTGGTAAGGGGGTCAACTGTGTAGTAGTGGGATAACTTAGTTTACTTAAGAGAGATGATTTAGTATCATTATGAAGGGGTTGATCTATTATCAAAAATAAAGTATAGGGTTGTTTAGTATTGAAAGGGTTGACTCTGTAGAAAATTAAGAAATTAAATCAAAGGTGGATGATTTTTGAATTTTAAAATGCATTTTATGGAGGTCTGATACATCCTTTATTATTTCATATTTTTCAAAGACATAAAAGGTATTGGAAAAGTATAGATGACTCATGGATACCAGATTTATTGGAGTGATTTATTGATGTGGATAGAGTGTGGCTAGTCACATTAGGCTTTATAGGCATCATGGAGATGAGGCACATCCTTTTTACTGTTGATATCATTGTCATGTTATGTTTGACCACCAATTTTTGATGGATAGTGGATGGGTATACCATTGAGGTGGGTATCACACTATAGGATGCCCACATATTGTTGGGACAACCAATAAGAGGGACATCGATGATTATAAGGACACCAGATGATCTAGAAGATAGGTGAGCATTAGCCTAATGGGAAACATCATTAGATAGGATATACCCTAGATTTAGGGTTAGTTTGTTTCATGTATATATCTATGAGATTAT